>CM060086.1:26201802-26271082 GCA_030522485.1 Stenchaetothrips biformis | reverse complement strand
CCGCCGCGACGCCACCGCGCCTCGAGCGCCGGGTGGCTCTCGCGCGTGTCCCGGCCGCGGCATTATCTAGCAGCGGTAACGGCGGTGTGAGCGCGTCGCCGAGACCTCGCGGTCTCGGTTAGGCCTCGTGCACTAGCCCTGCCCAGTGGAATGCGAATCGGCGCCACGGAAGCCTGGGTACCCCCCTCTCGTTTCGGCCTCTTATCCCTTTCAGTACATCTTGAACAAGCACCTTGGAAACGCAAATGACGGAGGCGGTGCTGGGTTCACTTTCACGCGGGACGTGGATGTCCTCGCTGTGGTGGATCAGTGACGACACCTGACTGGAGTATTGGTGCAGTGGCTTACGGCGATGGGCGTCCCGATAGATCTAGTGTATGTGCGATGAGTGACAGAGCGACGCCTTCTCGGGCACCATTGTACTGCGTGACGGCGAACTGAAGTGACCTGACGCTTGCTCGGTCCAAAATCTCTAGAAGCGTTTTTAGTCTTAAGGGTGTCCGCTGAGGTCAGGCAGGCTGGTCTTTGGCTTTGGCGCGCGCTGCTCCAGGCCACGCTGCCGCCGCTAGGTGGCGCTGCGAGAGTTTTTCACCGCGCCGATTCGCGCACGCGCTGTCCGGGGTACGGGATGCAGCGTTAAGCTTCCATATGTCGCGCCTCGCGAGTTACGAATCTCAAGATACCTCGTTATGTATGAACATCTCAATAATTTTGACAGGGGCGAGGACTAAGATGGAGGTCCTTGCTCCCAATGTAAATACCTACCATCTGCCCGAACACTGGCATTTCTAGAATCATTGAGTTCCATGTGCACGCTCACATTCGCGCTCCTTGCTACTGTCATCGGGTAAACCTGAGGCAGCATGGTCGTTTAGGTCACCTGATGCGATTTGGCGTGCAAAGTAGATGCATTGCTCCAACGCGAGGCGCTGTTCTGGACTTGCCCTACATGCTCTGGCCTCTTGACGCATTCAAGTGCCTGCGATCTGGCTCTGCAGGCTCTGACATTCGCGAGTGCGTCGTCGTATGGTACTGCACAGTAGTGAGCCAGAAATTGACGATTGTGGGGACAAGGTCAGAAAATCCCGGGGGACGCGTTTTGATCTGAGTCGAATAAACCCCGAGAAACGTGTGCGACCTCTCCATATATTGTGTCTTTCTCTTAGAAATGTAGGTAATCCATATTGGTGGGACGAGGAGCGTCCATGCTCACCTCTCTTTGTGGTGGACACGAACACTGTTTACTGTTGTGCATTGGGGTGGGTTATCTCTCACACTCACGGAGTCGTCTCGTTCGGGGTGCAATGAGATGGATAGATCGTCGAAGGGCTGTTCGAGAATCAGCCTGCAGGCACCGCGCTCTCGCACGCGCGAGTCCCGAGTATCAAGGAGTGCTTGGAGGCGGCCCGGCGTATGTGGTTTGTGAGTTTTTGATGTTTTGGGTGTGTGACTGTGTTTATTAAAGAACTCCATCTATTTTAACTTTATATCGTAATCTTTTTTCGTACAGGGGGAAAGGGGACCGTGTTGCTACCTTAAGCATATCGCGTCAATACTTCTCCACAAGTCAGTTCCAATGACACGCGGTGGATTATTTTCATTTCATTATAAATAAAGTGATTCATTGCTGCTTGTATTAAGGGGTGAGATTCCTGATTGTTTGTTACAGTTTTAGGAATGCCTACAATTCTCTCCATGGCAGCGCCACTTCTACAATCACCGATTTGAGGGCATTACAAGAATTATCATTTTTTCAACTATGCTCATTGTGTGAAAGTTGAAAACGCAAGTGGACTTTTTGTTAAGATGTCGTCGGTACTGTATATTGTCCTACATTCTACGCGGGAATCGTTTTGGGACCGGTGGGCTGGCTTGCATGGCCTCAGGTCGCTGCTTGCGACGATTGGCCCGCTAGCGCTCAGCCGCTCCGTCTCTATAGCAACCTTTCTGACAAGTGAGAAGAGGGAAGCTCCAGGACAAGCTAGCAAGCTGCGCACGCTTACTTGCGTGGCCATGGCAAAAGTGGGCCAGGCGACCGGTGGGGGCGGGAGTTCAGAAAACTCTCGACGATCGACGCCAAAGGGGGCCGCGATGGGTACGCGGTGGCGGGGCAGGGTGCGGGGCGGGTGTCGGGGCTGGGCGGGGCGGGTGCGGCGGCGGGGCGGGGCGCCCTGCCTCACGCTCAGCGCGCTGAGAAACGCAGCGTCTAGGTGGCCCCTCCTGGTTAGGATCCAGGCTTCGGCCACGCCATGTCTCGCGTTGGAACGCGCCTGTTGCTGGAGGACTTAACTGGATTACAACGGACACTCGTGTGACCGAACCAACGGGTATTCCTCTCGACTCGGATAGCAGAAGACGTTGATTTGGGAGTCATACACTTTTGATTAGAGTCCATGGTTAGCGACTCTGGCGCTCATATAACGCGTCTAGAATTTATGGCTGCCCGCTGGCCAGACGCTGTGTCCCCCCCCACTCCACGTCCGCCCTCGATCGGACCAGTCTCTCCGTGTATTTGGAACTGTCGACTCCTTCATGCAGCAGGCTCATTCGAAACACATGCTTCGTCGATCTCTGTCATTCTCGCACTCATGGGGAGGTCGAGTAGGGGGTCCATCTCCCCTGGGCGGGCAGCGGCGACTCGATTCCGACTGCCGACCTCTCGAGGACCTTCAGACGGGTGTAACGGGCTTGCTGTTGCTGCAGTTCCTGACCCATGCGCGAGAAAATGGCCAAGGGCCACCATGACGTTGGCGGAGATCAGAGCGAGGATGCTAAGCGGATCTAGTCGGAGTTATCTCTCAGGGCGCCGTCACAGGGGGGCAGAAAGACACAGGCGAAGTGTGGCTCAAAAGCTATACACCTGTCATTCGATTGATCTGGACGTTCGTTTCAAGGAACCAACTTAATGGAAAAAAAAAGAAAGAAAAGAATCGATAACGCCGCTTGGAGCCTTGAGCTGCCGCGGGAAAGCCACACTATTTCTGGTGGGCGGCTAGCTGGGCTGCGCCTGGCTGCGCACTTCGCCTACGCCTCACGTCACCGCCATATGAAGGCTCCTCCGCCCCCGCCCCCACCTCCCCGGTTTCAGTCGCGGCGGGATTTTCTGGGATGTAATTGCTGACTGAATTCAGTCAAGTGCGGAGGGACTGCGCTGAGGCCGCGATAACTCTGTCCCCAGGAAGTGGGTAAGAAGGACAGAGTGATGCGAAGTGCGGCGAGGTCTCAAGAAGCGCTCTGCGGGGGGAAGTTCCTCCTGGGCCTAACCAAGAGCACGTTCGGTTGGTGGCCTGCTCCTCTCGGTCGCGGTGATGGTGGTCTCAGCCCGAGGGAGACGTCGGCGGCCCCTTCGGACGCTACCAGGATACCTCTGACCCGCAAGGCCCGCGTCCATTTGCTCGCGCAGACGCGCCGGGAGAGCCGCGCCGCGTCGCGCGGAGTGAACTTCAAAATCTCCGTCTCCCTCGAGGGTGTCTGGTTCTGCGGGTCTCCCGCCTGGCTCTGAAGCTAGCTAAGGGTAAACGCGGACCGCGGCCGTCGGTGCCGGCCTGCGTGATAAGCACTTCACCGGAGTTCCTGCAAAGAGCGCCGCCTTCGCCGCCGTCCCCGGCCTGGTCGTCACCGAGGAGACCATCGTCCGGCCGCAGCTGGAGGGGCCGCGCGGGGCCGACGCCATCCTGCTCGTGGGCCTGGTCGTGCAGTTCTTGGCGACGAGGCGCGCCGTCAGCCCGCGAGCCCTGCAAGACCATCTCCGACGGCGTGCCGCCAGTGTGACGTCAGCGGGGTGACGGCCGGCCAGCGGGGCTGCGCGGCGAGGAGGAGGACGGCATGCACCGACTCGCCCATCTGGTAGGCCGTGGTTCCGTTATGTGAGTCCGCTGCGATGAGCCGGGGGCGCAACGCGCCCTTCGTGAGCAGTGCCTCGATGAGCCGGTGGGGCCCAGGAGCCCCATCCGTGAGCAGGAGGCGAGGACCGACCGTCCCCGGACGGATCGGGAGCTTGGCGGTGATCTCTCGGTTCCGCGGCCGCCGGGGTGGCTGCGCGGCGAGGGAGGTGACGTCACGCGGCGACGAGGCTCGCCGTCAGCCCGACGGCCTCTACTAGACCATCTGCAGCGTCGTGTGAGATGACGTCACGCGCCGGTTGCTTAGACCACTTTTTTTTTTTTTTTTTTTTTATGAGCAGCGCCTGGAGTATCGGCGCAGTAAAAAAGAAAAAAATCTCATTCAACGAACGTTAATGAAAGCAAATGATACTCGTTTGGTTTTCTTTTCGATGATATTCGTTTGGTATTGTCCGTGTGTTTATTATAGCAGTGCCGCGCTGCATCGCTATCGTCCGAACGAGGCCGAGCTGGCGCCGAAGTCGGCACGAGCTGAGCAGAGCCGAGGCCCGCCCGAGTCACCCTTTGTGACGTGGCAGGCGGGGAGGGATTGTCAATTTTCCGCGCAGGCGCGAGGAGGGGGTGCCATTGTTTACGCCCGGCCGCTGCGCGGATGAGCGACAGCCAGGCAGACATGGTCCGCCCCTTACTGCCCGCTCCTACTAATATCTATAGTAAAAGCAAGCTGACAACCTTCATGTGTATATAGTTTTAAGTATGTTGAAATGAAATGTGAGGTGTGAAGGTATCATCTGCTAAAAAAGTCTGCCGGCGCGCCTTGCCCCGTCCCTGGAGGCCCCAGGGCCGCGGCGCACTACCGCGCCGTACCATCGGGATGGCGCCCCAGCCCCGCCCCTCCCGGCCCCCTGTCCCCGTGGGGCCCCAGCGACACGCTGTGTCTTGCGGCGCGCCGCGGCACAATGGGCCACAGGACCAGTGGAGACGGTGGAGTCGCTAAATGGTACTCGAACCGAACGTGTGACCCACCAATGATTCCTCGGTCGCAGAGCATTCCATTGGCGGGGTCACACGTTCGGTTCGAGTGCAATGTAAGTGACTCTGGAGCTCGAAAACGCGTCCACAGTTTAAGCCGCATGCGCCGGTCTTCTGGCCCACCGTACGTGGTACGCCGGAAAGGTGTGCCCGCCCCGCCCCGCCCCGCCCCGCCCCGCCCCGCCCCTCTCCCACTTCCCCGGCCACACGGTGCAATGGCCAGCGACCGCCTTCGTCGCTCTGTCTCTGTCGCACTCACGGTACGCCCCGTGATGGAGTGTCGGGGCTCCTCGAGGCCACGATCCGCGCCAAGGACGGCCGTGGATCCTCGAGGTGGTTCACAAGTACGTGCTCTCGACACGCTGCACCGCAACCCTGGCGCAAGTCGGTCATCACCCAATGAGGATCACAGAGTGGCTCAGCACCACTGCAGTTTCCCAGTAGAGTTAATAGACGGGTTCACCCAGGCAAAACGTTTCTTTTTTCCATTTTAAATTTTTTCAAGAACAGTTTCTTAATATATTTGGCTTATCTCTCTTATCCCTCATTTTCTTGGAAAGTCTACTAGAAACTTAACCGAAAATAAAAGACAACTCATAACAAGTGTGTGTCTCTTTTATTTTTGAGTACAGATGATGAAACGAGCCATTCACAATCTTCTCAGTAGGCATGTGTTGAAAACCGAACTTTTGTTTCTGAGGTATTCTAAGCACTTGATGATCATGAAGATGAGTCAACGAGTTTTGAAAAGACAATCGCTTTGAAATGAAACAACTGCCATGGTCAAAACCCGTGAACCAATCCTCACTTGCACTGATTCACCTCCAGCTGAAACCGAGCCCTCCGTTCAGAATTATTAGAAACCTCTCACCACCATTTTACAAACACAGTACACCCAGAAACATGATTGAATCCATTCCAAGAGCTGGATTCCACTCCTAACATTAACAGAAGCATAGAGATGGAACACCAACACAGGAGAGCTTTCATCATCACAATAGCAACAGCTTTGAGGAGGTCAATATTGCGTTCCTTGAAAAAGAGCTATGATAAGTATGAGACGACTCTTAAAAATTAAAAGGCCTCAGAAAAAAAGACACTCTGAGAGTGAATTAGAAACACAAAAAGTAAAGGGTGTGCTAAGATAAAGAAGCAGGGCAGCCTGAAGGAATGTCGAGTAATTTTGAAGAATGGCTGCCCAGTTCCAGAACTGTGAACAACCTCGTGGCAGCCCCACAAGTCAAGTCATTAACAGACTGGCACTGCACTCTCTCATTCCCTGTGATGTTCACATCATTGGAGCAGCTCGCCATCCCAACACTCCCTTCAGACTGTAACATTCTAGTTGCAGACTAACAACACCTGTGTGACATCCAGATATTTATTATGCAATTAAATATAAATAGATGAAGAAAACATTTCTTTTCGAAGCTTGCCTGGATCAATGCTTTCCAATTTTGAATATTTGAGAAGAACACTCGCACCACCGGCGTGGTTAATAATTCAGGAGAATTTCATCAGGTGAACTGAACTTCAAGCAAACACTTGGTCAAAACATAACCTAGACTTCCACGGTAGTTGTTTCCACACGGTCTCTACCGCGTGGGCGTTCGACACTTTCGTTCCAACTGATGTAGTGTCGCATGGAAACTTCATTTCTAAGCGGCAATTCGAAGCACGTCCACACAATCTTGGCGAAAATTCGTAGCTATTACATTTGGAGCAGACCAAAGTAAACAAAACGATTTGCACCAATCAGATGACGTCAAAGCCCCCACTTCATAATAAATAAAATCAATGAAAATTTGGAAATTTGAAATTTGAACCCTCGGAAATAAAAATTTCAAAACTAGAAATTTGAGGATTCGAAAAGAAACTTCAACCCGTGCGAATGTAAACAAAACATCAAAAAGTGTCGCACATGTTCTCATACGAACGCGATTTTCTCATACTCCGGGGGCGCGGAAGGCCCAAAAAAGGCACTTTTCGACAGCCTTTTTGAGCTCTTAGAAATGAAAATTTGGAAATTTGAGTGACACGACGGTTAGGAGCAGTCCTTTCACTAACAGTTAAGCTTTCCCGCAAGTCAATATCTCAAAGGGTGACTGAGCTGTGCCCGGAGAGAGAGAGAGATGCTCTATTCACGGCCTTGCGCGGCGCGCATGTAGCCCGGGCACGTTGTGCCCGGAGAGCGAGGCCGGGTCAGAAAACACATGCAAACATGGCGTCCGTGTTCGTGACGAATGGTTGAGTGCGGCCCTCGCGACAAATTGTGAACTGGGTTGGAAGAAAATTATCAAGAAAATAAGTAAAGAATGGTCAAGGATTGTGTTTAAGAGTAAGCGAAAGGTATAGGCTATAATCTAGCCTTCAGTAAACCTCTTGGGAAAATATTTTAGCCCTAGGTAGCATGTGGCTTTTCCCTAACCAAACTGTGCAGGCCGTCCCGTTGGAATCGCGTTGAACATTGTGCAATTTTCGCTTTTATCGATAACGATACCTTTCCATGTATGTAAAGGTTAACATCGTTCTCGACATTTCTTGTAGATCTAACCTCCTTGTAGCCAAGTCATCATTATAATGCAAGTTAACCTTTAAATTTGGCTCTGTGCAATGTTCCATGAAAATAGAGATAGATGTCTTTCCATATTTTTGACTTGTGATTGGGAATCTGACAAAAGAAGTTATTCTGCACTGTATGAAGCTGAGGGGTAATTGTGTGTAAATATGTATTGCGCATTTTCTGGGGGGTGCACATTGGTTACCAGTCTCATCTCTTTTCGCAATGAAGGGTTATGGAGACGTTGGATAGTTAGTGTTGTAAAATCCTGTTTCAAAGCATGTCCTAGTTAGTTAATCTGCATAAGTCAGAACAGCAGTCTTCATTTGTTCAGGATTTTGCATCGTCTCACGGGGTTAACTGAGATGTTGGCATGTGATCATGTAAAGTCTTTCACCGCTAATTTTGTTGCCTCATGTTGCAGTGTTTCTCAACTTTGCATCCTTGATCGGACCACATTCAAAGGACAGTGCGTAGGAGCCTTGAAGGAGGAATGGCCTTTCTGTTGAATCAGCGTTGAAGATTCGAATCTATTGCCTGCTTGTATTTGCAACAGGAGAGATGCAGGTATGTAAATATATTAAGTTTAGTATCCATTTAGATTTACTTTTAAAAAGTGCAAGTATTGATAAATTTTGTTTGTATCATTTGAGTCATTTATTCCCACATCAACAAACTGCCAACCCCTTGGTATCTCCGATTTGGTTTCAAACTTCGTGGAACTGAAGGAATTAGGGTAGCAAGTCCTCCCCAAAATTTTCTGACCTCTTGCTATTACCTGAGAGCTGCTGTAAGACATGATCATTTTGAAGCAATACTTCAATGGTTCTTAAAGAACCGTTGCACTCAATTGCTGTGCAGGATCAAGAAATATGACAACAGTTTCAGTGCGTAGTGGTATTCAATGTAAAGCATGTTAATTTTTTCTGCAGTCTGAAAGAAATCTTTCCTCAAAAACACTTTGAGCATAAACTCTAAGTATGGCTCATCTTTATAAAATTAAGATGGCCATTACTGGCCTTAATGAGTCCTTGCACGTCTGCCTTTTAAATATAATTCAGTGTGAGTTAGTGGATGGACTCATTTAGGTTAGGAGTTGCCACTTTAATTTTATAAGGATGTGCCATACTCTTTCAGCGCACGCTTAAAATTTCTTCTACAATAGATTTTTACGGACCACAGAAGAAAGTAACAGGTTTTACATTGAATACGATTATAGACCTGAACCTTACAGCAGCTTTCAGGTGATGGCTAGAGGTCTAAAAATTTTCCTAGATTCTCTATCTGTACTCTAATTCCTTAAGTTCCACAATGTTTGAGCCAAATCAGAGTTACCAGAGGGTTGTCAGTTTGTTGATTTGAGAACTAACGACTTATTCAAAAGAAAGTCTCACTAGCTATGAAATTATATTACTGTATGCATTTGTCTTCCAAATGCCATTTAATATGTTAAAGGTAAAATTTATTAAATCCTTTTAATGAGGTACTTTATTTTAGAATTTTCTATGCTCTACTCCCACAATTTTGGACTATTATTAAACAAATTAGTGTATATCTCATATATACCATAATTTCCTGCACATCAAGATGTAGTTTTTATGCATGAAATTGTGTCATATGCACTCAAAGGACTTAGGTACTGCAGTCAGTAAGTGTGTGGAAATTTTGTCAGCATATAAGAAACTCCCTTTCGAAAGAGGGGTTTCCTTCTTATAAAGTTTGGAGGTGATGGTGTTCCCAGCGTGACTGTGTGTGTGAGTTTTTTAACTAATTGAGTTTGGTTTCTTCCAGTGGGCTGCCGAGATGGGATGCGTCTCCAACTCCAAGTCACCAGTAGAGCCGGGTGGGGCGCCGTCCTGTATCCTGCACTGCCCTCTCCCACGCCCTGGAACGCCACGCCCTGCCACGCCCTGCCACGCCCTGCCACGCCACGCCCAGCCACGCCCTGCCACGCCCTGCCACGCCCTGCGTCGCCACGCCCTGGCACGCCCCGCCACGCCCTGGCACGCCCTGCCACGCCCTGCCACGCCCTGCCACCGCCCTGCCTCGCCAACGCCCTGCCTCGCCACGCCCTGCCACGCCCTGCCACGCCCTGCCACGCCCTGCCACGCCCTGCCACGCCACGCCCTGCCTCGCCACGCCCTGCCTCGCCACGCCCTGCCTCGCCACGCCCTGCCTCGCCACGCCCTGCCACGCCCTGCGTCGCCACGCCCTGCCACGCCCTGCCACGCCCTGCGTCGCCACGCCCTGCCACGCCCTGCCACGCCCTGCCCGCCCGTCGCCACGCCCTGCCACGCCCTGCCACGCCCTGCCACGCCCTGCCTCGCCCGCGCCCTGCCACGCCCATGCCTCGCCACGCCCTGCCACGCCCTGCGTCGCCACGCCCTGCCACGCCCTGCCACGCCCTGCCACGCCCTGCCAAGCCCTGCCACGCCACGCCCTGCCACGCCCTGCCACGGCGGGGCTTGGGCCGTCGCCATTCCCGTAGATATACGCCCAACGGCCGGGTTGCGGCGCGGTACACCTTCGTGTTCTTGCCAGTGCGGTTTGGCAACTGTGTTTTGCCAGTGCGGTTGGCAACTGGGCAATTATTGCCGAGTGTCAGTGCTGCATCAAGTTGTGTGTGAAGTGCGTGTCGTGTGACACTCGTGTGGCAGCTCGCTGTCTACCCATGGCCGACGGTTTGGTGGCTCCAAGGACAGTTTCCATCAGTTGTCGTGAGTAATCTTCGACCTAAAGTCATAAATGATCTCGTGTCCATTTTCATGCAACATCCTAACTGGCATTGTCTCGGGGCACGATTGTTGAATTTCTTTAGAATCCAGAGTATTTGGGCTTTATCAAGCAATTTTCTGACTTAAAGCTGAGATTGTTCGGTTGAGTATTACAGTTTCGTACCGAGGTAAAATTTTTGATGTTTTGTGAGAAATGTTTGCCTATACTTATCACGACGACGACGGCCACTTCCGCTTTCAAACTGTACCGCAGTGGCGAGGTGTAGACTAGGCGCCGGATTCCCTCTTGACGTGACGCGAGCGCGCTATGGCCGAGGCTCTGCGAGCTCCTCTCCTCTCTCTCTCTCTCTCCTCTCTCTCTCTCTCCTCTCTCCCTCCCTCTCTCTCTCTCTCTCTCTCTCTCTCTCTCTCTCTCTCTCTCTCTCTCTCTCTCTCAATAGCAAGGCGTGCCCGCTGGACGTGGCGGGCTGGCCTACCCTGCGCTCCGCAGGCGCTTGATTTTGAGAGGCTGGACCACAATTGGGGGACTTCGGTCACGCTAGCCTTGTGCTGCTCGCCTCTTGCCTTTGCATTGCCTGTTGGGGCTGTAGGAACTTGTGACCGTGTGGAATAAAGAGAGCGAGAGTACAATATGTACAGGCTATATTCCGATTATATACAGGATTAGTTCGAACGCGTCGCGAGTCGAGAGGCCGGAGCACGCGCGTTGTGCTCGGGTCCCGGTCGGTGGCGAAGTGAAGTCGGGCCCCGCCGTCGCCGGCCGGTCTGTCCTGCAGGGCGGCAAGCCCTAGCAGGCAGCCGGGCGCGCGGGCGGGGCCCGCTGCTTCCGTACTCTGCTGGTACTCTGCTGTAGCATAGCTTCCGATTCTTGTCGTCCTGGGTGGATTTGCGTGTCGTAGCCAGGATGCCGAGGGCCGCACCCCTTGTGGTGGTCCACTTCGGCCTCCACAACGGTTTTGGACATTAGTGCAATCACCCGCTGTGTGGGTCGCTTTGTTGTACTTCTCGGCAAGCTGCTCTCCAAATCGATGTGGCCGGCGGGGGCTTGGCTCCTCGACTTGCTGTTTCGTCAAATATATTTGCCACGGAGTAACGTCCTAGAACCACCTCGACCGGGGGTAACCTGTCCTGTGGCACCTCCATTTTCCAGCTGTCTCAGTGGCGAGGGGGTAGTTCTCTCCCGAACCTAGCCCCTCTACCTCTTTCTGTAACGCTCAGCATCCCTGCTAAGCGTTACACCAATGCCTTTTTTTGGCTTATGCTGGGATTCTCGGGGATTCTAGTTACCTTAAGCTCTGCTTCCGCCGAATCTCTCCCCCTGGCGAGGTGTAGGCTAGGCGCCAAATCCACTAGTAAGTGGCGCAAGCGCGCTATGGCCGAGGCAAAGAAAGCACTTGTTCCGAACTTCGGAACTTTTTTTTTTCTCTCTCCTCTCTCTCTCTCTCTCCTCTCCTCTCTCCTCTCTCTCTCTCTCTCTCTCTCTCTCTCTCTCTCTCTCTCTCTCTCTCTCTCTCTCTCACTCTCTCTCTCTCTCTCTCCCTCCCTCTCTCTCCTCCCTCCCTCCCTCCCTCCCTCCCTCCCTCTCGATCACTCACCACTCTCTCACTCTCATCACCCTCTCACACTCTCACGCCTCTCTTCCCGAATCCACGCCCTCTCTTGCCGTCCTTTTATTTTGAAGAATGATAAATTCTAATAATTTTGATGCTTTGATCCCTCTTATACTCGCGCTGCCTGTCGTCGGCCATTCGAGGCCTGCTCGTAGCGTGCGCTCTGAGCAGAATATTTCTCGACGGCTCTGTACTGTGCGGCGTAGACGGGTTGTCGTTTAGGGGGTAGTTTGTACTCTAATGCACCCGGCGTGTTTGTGTGTACGTGCGTGATGCGCGTTTGGATCGGAGCCATTATTATAACGCATGTTTTGGCTGCTGCGCGGGGCCCGTGCGCTGTTACTTATTTTCCGTAACTTTTCAAAGATGTGCTGAATTTTTTTAAAACGTTTTTTGTAAAATGTCAAAGTTTTGTTTCGAGCAGTCAGTTGTTCGAGATCGTTTTCCTCGTTGTTCTCGCCCAAATCCAGCTCCCCTCCCCCCTCTTTCTGCTAACCGTTTCGTTGGCTCAGCATCCTTGTGTAGCGTTACTGTTTTTTTTTTTTTTTTGAGGATTTTTAACTTACATCCTAACTTTGTGCGGGACTTTCCCTCGAATATAGCCGTGTTTAAACTGGTTGATCGAGGCTGCCTGCGCGTTCGCGCGGGGTGGCTTCATCTCGGCCAACCTTGAAACTCAATGGCTTACAAGGGGAATGGAGTGGGGGTAGCTATTGCTCCCAGCCGCCCCTGCGTGCCCGCTTGGTGTGTGTGTGTGTGTGTGTGTGTGAAAGGGGGCGGGGAGGGATGGGCTTTGACTTTTGGGTGAAGCAATGACGCGTTATGGCATCTTGTTTTGGCAGGGGGCGGAGCAGGCATAACGCTAGTGTTCGGCGTTTGCGGCTCTTTCTTCCCTCTCGAATATAGCCGTGTTTAAACTGGTTGATCGAGGCTGCCTGCGCGTTCGCGCGGGGTGGCTTCATCTCGGCCAACCTTGAAAATCAATGGCTTACAAGGGGATGGAGTGGGGGTAGCTATTGCTCCCAGCCGCCCCCGCGCGCGCACGCGCGCGCGTGTGTGTGTGTGTGTGAAAAAGGGGGGGGGGGCGAAATTTGAATGTCGGTTGGAGCAATAAGCAGCGCTGCCGAGAGCGCCACGCTCTGTCGACGGCTGTAGAGGCATGCCTTTCCTTACCGCTCCCCCCCTCTCTCTTTCACTCGCTTTTCTTCCCTGAGCGACTAGATTTACACGACCCGCTCCGCTGCGTCACACACACACACACACACACACACACCAACTTACCAGCGCTGCATTGCGGCAGTCCGCTCATGTTTCACATCATCCTTTAAAAAGCTCAGTTCCCCTTTTCACTCTGCTAATATTAAAATTGTTTTATTGATTTTTCTTTTCAATTTACAGGGCAAAACATGCAAGAGCCCCTTAATCTGGTAATCTAATGGGAACTGTTGCTAGTTGAGGCTGAGCCAAGCGAGGCACGCTCATTCACATGTTTTGTCTTTGCAGGCAGTGGGTGGAGTGTACTCCTCAAAAAAAGGAGCCAAAAGGGGCTGGCCTCAATGGCCAGTCGTCATTGAGGCAGTACACGGCGACAATATCGTTGTGCGATTTTTCAATTACGATTGGTAAGTTGTCGAGCGGAGCACCCTGTTGGGGAGACTGTCCGCCCTCACCTTTACTTCACTGAGGTCCTTTGGCCGAGTGACAGTCTGAGCCGGGTCGGCCGAGCCGTGTAGGGTGCCGAGACAGACGGACGGACAAAATTTTTTGAACGCACTCGTGAAACTGGATGGCCATATTCATTTTGGGTACTTACACGGGCATGCTATGCAGGCAATGCCTCATAGGGTCAGCTATACTAGAGACCTTAACTTGTCTAGAGAAGCGCGGGGCTGGAAACCGCTATGCACAATTCGTCATACAGTGGGAAAGTCTCTTTGTTTTAATTGTGGCCGAAGTCGTATTGTGTTGATTGTGTCGAACCTGAATCCGACTAGGGCTAGCGGGGACTCTAGAAGGGTGGGGGGTTCGTTACAAGATGGCGGACCAGGGCGACACACCCCGCGCTTCTCTAGACAAGTCTCTGAGCTGTACATGCCGAGAGGCCAAGCAAGATGAGCAAATCCACTGAGAGGAAGCTAATGGTTGTTTCCTTTTGCAGTGATCCTACGCCCGTCAGGCGGGAAAAAAAAATGAAATTTCTCCCTGAGGACTACACCACTGCGCAGAGTCAGGTCAAGTGCGCCCGCGGTGAGTACACTTGTAGCGAGCTAGCCTTCAAACCCGCGCGTCGCACGCGTCAAGTCAAGCAATGCTCGCATGCAGGAGATCGAAGCCAAGCGTAGCAAACAATCCGCTTGAAGACAAGTACGCTCCGGTTGTGCGGAGCTGCGCGCGAACTTCATCTCTGCCACAGTTAAACCGGCGCTTGGCCTCACACCCCTCCCCTGGGCGAGGAGGTTAACACGCACGTAAAAGCCTGGTATCACGCGTATAGACACGTAATGCCATTTTCGGATCAAGTGTGACAAAATAATTGCATTTCAATGCCGCAATACACGTGCTGTAGCAATACAGCGTAATACCGAGTAGTCTGTACACGATTTCTCGAAGTGTATTGTCTACTGGGCGGGTGGAGTGGCACCGTGCCGCGAGGCGTAGCGCGGCCTGCTGCCCATGGGCGTCAATCTCACGCTTTGGAAAGGTGGGGGGGATGGGGGGTCGCTACCTTCAAGCCGCTCCTGAATGGAGCAGTCGATGTGCTCCCATTCTCCTACCCGCACCGGAACAGACCCCGGGGACCGCTCCAGACCTCCAAGTCGGATCGCTGGCTTCAGAGCCATCAACTTCGCTCCAGCTGAAAAACGTCTTTTACTGAAGGTGTCAGCTTGTCCTAATTGTTAAGTGCAGAAACCAATGACGTAGGGGTGGCATGCTAGGGCGGGACATTGACACACCCTTTCCGCGTACAGCGGCATCGGTCCGGCGTGCAGGCGCCGCCCAACAGCGACAAGTCCTCCCCGCGCACCAGCCCACGGCCCCCACGGCCCCCACGGGCGCGGCGGCAGGGCGGCGCGGGCTGCGGCTCAGCGCGCCTTACGCCTGCCTGTTTATTAACAATTTTACTCACGATCACTGAAATAAGAGCACTACTACCTAGGGCAGTACCAGACGAGTATCACCTGACCTGCTTCCGTGAGCGTTCCTTCAATGGAGTTGTTTTTCTTGCACTTGCAGGTTTTGGCCGAACTCCACGTGGCGAAGGCGGGAGTTACAGCGAATGGTAAGTAGCACTGCCGTGGTCGAGGGGTTAACCCACTTCTTTGGTGTACACGCGATGCTGGATTCCTACGATTCCTGAACAAATCCCATGGAAAAAGTGAAGACACTTAAAGAAATTCCTTTCTTTCTAAGTGTTTTGGAACACTGTTCGAAAGACAAACGGCGACTTTTTTCATTGAAATTATTAGGTTTTTCATTAAAATTGCGAAAAAAAATTAAGAATGTTTCCCAGGTTGAGTGTACACACGGAGTGGGTCACCCCTCGGTCGGGATCCCGCCGGTCCGTCAGGGATAACCATAACCGCCTTTCTGTTTCGCAGGCTACTGAGAGGAGGGATTCGAGAGCAGCTGGCCACCGTGGTGAGTACCGTCGAGGATTGAGGTGCCGGCAGTGCAGGGGCGGCGCCAGTGACCGTGCTTCACTCTTGTTTTGCAGACAGAGGAGCGCGATGCCCTGAGGGCCGCCCAACACCATGCACCCCCTCCGCCCAACAACCTGGCCGCCCAACACCCTCCACCCCCTCCGCCCAACAATGTGGCCCCCCATGAAGAGGAAAACATGGACTTCCAGGAGGAGGCCGAGGAGGAGGAGGACGAGGAGGAACAGTTGCTAAGTTACTCGGCCAACTAATTTTTCGGGCCGGAGTTGCAGTGAGGGGTCTGGCTGCTGCAGCGCTCATCACGTAACCACGGTGGTCATCAAGGTGGTCCCCTAATCCTGCACTGCCCTGGCTCTCCCACTCCTGCCTGTGTCCGGTGGTGCGAGGGAGAGTGCGGGCTGACGCCCCCTCTCTTTCTCTCTCTCTCCCTCCCTTCTCTCTCTCTCTCTCTCTCTTTCCCTTTTGGCCCACTATGTAAACAAAAATCCCCCCAATAAAACCTATTATAAACTAAAAAAAACCTCTCTCTCTCTCTCTCTCTCTCTCTCTCTCTCTCTCTCTCTCTCTCTCTCTCTCTCTCTCTCTCTCTCTCTCTCTCTCTCTCTCTCTCTCTCTCTCTCTCTCTCTCTCTCTCCCTTTTGGCCCACTATGTAAACAAAAATCCCCCCAATAAAACCTATTATAAACTAAAAAAAAAAACTCTCTCTCTCTCTCTCTCTCTCTCTCCCTCTCTCCCTCTCTCTCTCTCTCTCTCTCTCTCTCATCTCTCTCTCTCTCTCTCTCTCTCTCTCTCTCTCTCTCTCTCTCTCTCTCTCTCTCTCTCTCTCTCTCTCTCTCCTTCTCTCTCTCTCTCTCTCTCTCTCTCTCCTCTCTCTCTCTCTTTCTCTCTCTCTCTGTTTCTTATTAGTTCCTGCACTTTTTTTTCTTTTGCGTAGGAGGATGTGCCACTCCCAGCGAGGCTGTGGTCCTTGAAGGAGGTCCTGCCGCACGCCCACCCACAGGACTTCGCCGTAAGTAGAACAACTAGAGTAAGTGGAGCTGCTGGCCGTGGTGCTCGTGGGGCCGGTGGAGCTGTAGGTACTGCTAGCGGCAGTGGTGTTTCCGGCAGCCAGCCCCCAACAGCAATGGATTCGCTCTTTTCAGACCGTAGAGAAGCTGTCGCAGGAATCGGAACAGTGCCTCAATGTGACTGCCAGGACCACACAAACCAAGTAGTAAATGTCTTTGTCTTGACCCTTATTGTTTTAGATGCTCGCCAACTGCTTCGAGGAGCACCCTCGCGTCGAGGGGTCCGCTCGTTCCCTGTCCCACCGCTCCCCAAGATCCCTTGCCGTGATATACCACACATTCGGCAGAGCGGTGGTGCCAAGGTAAGCGTCGCAGAGGGTGGTTACGCGGGGCCTGTCCTTCGGTACTGCCACTAAGTTTAGCGCATGGTTCAAAGCCTCTCAGTCCTACTATTTTACGCTGAAAATGTGATTAGTTTACACGGGTGCTGGACTCGGTTTAGGATGCGTTGCTGAACGGTTCAGACTGGTCTCACTGCGGCTGGGGTTCGGCCCACTAGACCCGGCCACCGTAGCGCCGCCCGGCGAGTCGGTTCGCATCACAGCGTGTCGGTGCCGCCGCGTCGCCGCGGCCTGTCCAGCGATTCCGCCACTTCCCGCTCTGTCTCTCTCGCACTCATGGAGTGTGCCGTCCGCTGTCCCACGCCGCGCACTCAGAGCGCTGGGGGCCGCCCTGGGCCACGCCGGGCCGGCGGCACAGGAGGGCCAGAAGCCCGGTGGCAAGGTGCGAGGGGCGCGGAGTGTTCCTGTCGGGTTTCCTCTCCGCGGCGACGAGTCCACCACCGCACAGGCGGCCAACACTCTAGACGCGTTTAGAGAGTCGCTGAATGGGACTCGAAGCGAATGTGTGATCGACATCCCCCCCCATCCCGTCCTGTTTCAGCGACGCTGCAGCTCCGAACGCGTTTAGAGTTTTGTCCGCCTTCGCCGGTCTTCTGGCCCACTCTCGCCAGCACCCTCGCCCGCAGCCCGGCGTCGCGGCACGATAGATGGGTCCTCCGCGAATGGTGGAAAGGCTTGTTGGAGTAAATTAATTGGATACAAGGGTTGATTACAACTTGGTGGCGCCGCGCTAGCGCCAATCAGTCCCGGCCCTGTTTGCGGTGCGGTGTCTCGGCGGCGCGCTCGGCGTGCCAGCGAGGCTGCCGGGGCAGGGTGGACATGAGCCCCATCCCGTTTGAGCCATTATCTTTCACTCCGAAGATAACTGCGTTGTACACCTTATTTTATCTTGAGTGAATTCCTGACCTCAATGAAAACTGTATTGCACACCGCAGTAGACTGCAATATGACGCTCCCGATCCCCACACAACGTGTGATGAGTGACCTCACGCTTAATTTACCTGCGGTGAACTGAACACTGCTAATCCAAAGGCGATAGTCGACTCTGGTTAGCTGGCACGACATTCGGGAGGCGCCGTGGTCAGCTATCCAGAGGCCGGGCAGGTAGGCCGGGCCCGGCAAGGGACCGCGGGTCCGGCCGGCCGGCGAGGGATTACCAGTAGGAATATTAAAACTTTTTCTGTTCATTTTTCTAACAATCTTTTAACAGAAATGCATAGATGAGTTAAAAACAACAAGGATGAGAAAAAACCGCACCTCGAAACTCGAATTTTTACCAAGACGGTCGGCATGTTGTCTCGTTTGCCGACAACCACGCCGGTCAGCTAAGCAGAGTCTGTTTGTCGAAATTCGAATTTCGAGGTGCGTTTTTTTTTTATCCTTGTTGTTTTTAACTCATCTATGCATTTCTGTTGAAAGATTGTTAGAAAAATGAACAGAAAAAGTTTTAATATTTCTACTGGAAGCGAGCGGATTAAGCCGCCGGTAATCCCTCGCCGGCCGGCCGGACCCTTCGTCCCGGCTGAGCCTGGCCGCGCTGGCCGAGCCGAGGTGGCGGGGATGACTCCGTGCCAACTATCCAGTGGTCAAAGCGTGTCAGCTAACCAGAGTCCACCAATGTGAAAAACCCTCGTAACTCCCCCATCACCACCCTCACCAGATGTGCCTTGATGATGAACCATTGTTGTTACACTCATTTGGTGTTTCTTTGCTTCTGTTTTTAGCGCTGTCCCAGAGAAAGGTTCTTCGTAGACGCCACAACCAGAATGGAGAATGCGGGGAAGGTCACCCCGCATTCTCCAGTCCACCTTTGCCCACTATGCGTTCTTCAAACGGCGTCGCAGGAGATCAGGCTCCGGCAAGGACATCTTACTTGCCGGAGCCACTTCGCCGTACCCTCCAGTGAGCCGCGCGCGTGGCGGTGCAGCGGTTTGACAGCTGAAGGCCGTCTGGAAGGCAGCAGAGTGCGGACGGGTGAGTACATGCGTCGTTGGCGCTCAGCACAAAATACGCTTTTTTGAGCTTTATGCAAAATTGCACGATCAGCTGCGCAAAGACAGGGGGAGCGTAACGTGGGGACGCGGCGTGGGAGCGCGGCGTGGAGGCGCGGCGTGGGAGCGCGGCGTGGAGGCGCGGCGTGGGAGCGCGGCGTGGGAGCGTGGCTTGGAGGCGCGGCGTGGATGCGCGGCGTGGGAGCGCGGCGTGGAGGCGCGGCGTGGGAGCGCGGCGTGGAGGCGCGGCGTGGGAGCGCGGCGTGGAGGCGCGCGTGGGAGCGCGGCGTGGAGGCGCGGCGTGGGGACGCGGCGTGGGGGCGCGGCGTGGGAGCGCGGCGTGGTGGCGCGGCGTGGGAGCGCGGCGTGGTGGCGCGGCGTGGGAGCGCGGCGTGGTGGCGCGGCGTGGGAGCGCGGCGTGGAGGCGCGGCGTGGGGACGCGGCGTGGGGACGCGGCGTGGGAGCGCGGCGTGGAGGCGCGGCGTGGGGACGCGGCGTGGGAGCGTGGCTTGGAGGCGCGGCGTGGGAGCGCGGCGTGGAGGCGCGGCGTGGGAGCGCGGCGTGGAGGCGCGGCGTGGGGACGCGGCGTTGGAGCGCGGCTTGGAGGCGCGGCGCACAGTGGAACAGCCCAGAAGACCGGCACAGGCCGGCCAAAATTCTAGAACGCGTTTTGAGCTCCAGAGTCGCTAAATGGGACTCGAAAACCGAACGTGTGACCCCACCCATAGATTGCTCTTCAAACGAGGAATCCAATTGGTGGGGTCACACGTTCGAAAACAAGACAAGACCAATCATTAGTACGTGTTGCCGCTCCCAATTAGTGCTGTACGTACAACCCATGCATCACCGTAGTGCCTCGCGACTGTCAAGCACACTGCGGCCCAGAGGCGCACAAGTGGGCAAGAAGCCCGGCGCAGGTGGCCAAAATTGTAGACCGCGGTTTGAGCTCTAAGGGATGCTATACGGGACTCGAACCATACGTGTGACCCCACCAATGAATTACTCCCCGAACGGGGAATCCATGAGAGGGGTCACACGTTCCGTTCGAGTCCAATTTAAAGAACTCTGGAGCTTAACACGCGTCCGGAATTTTGACCGCCTCCACCGGTGTTCTGTCCCACTGTGCGACGCCGCGCCTCGCGCCTCGCCCTTCGCATCGCGCGCCTCGCGAACACGCCGCGCCGAACGAGCAGGCCGCGGTGCCACCAGCGCCTCGCGAACACGCCGCGCCGAACGAGCAGGCCGCGGTGCCACCAGCGCCTCGCGAACACGCCGCGCCGAACGAGCAGGCCGCGGTGCCACCAGCGCCTCGCGAACACGCCGCGCCGAACGAGCAGGCCGCGGTGCCACCAGCGCCTCGCGAACACGCCGCGCCCGGAACGAAGCAGGCCGCGGTGCCACCAGCGCCTCGCCACACGACTGTCAAGACGTGCACTCCGTCCGTGCGGGCAGACCACGACCTTGTCGTGGCGCCGCGGAAGCGCTGAGAGACGCATGAGTCGCGGCGGCCGCGGCCGTACTTCGCAGGGCCCAATGGTGGGCTTGCACGCACTCAATAAAGTACTGACTTACCTTGCGGGGCGATTATTTTCATCGCTGATATCTTGTTGTGGGGGGCACGCATCGTTTCGGCGACCTTGTTGCACACGCGCGCGACGACGTACACGAGCCTTCCGGCTGTCCCTCCTCCTGGGCACCGTTGTTTTTGTTGCCCATTTTAATTAATTATCAACCATTATCACCCACATTAACTCAGCACACGGTTCGCACAACACGGGGATCTCTGGGACGCTGCACGCTGCCTCGGACACGACGGGTCAGGGTGATGCTTCTCGCTGGACACGCTGAGTGCAGAATGACCTGTGCCTTCGCTGGGGCTCCGTTGAACCTTCTCCTAGCCACCCTAGGTTCCTACCCCGCCCTTCCCTCCACCCCTACCACCCCTTGGCTGCCCGTACTGATTGAGCAAAGGCAGCCGCTGAAAACAAGAACAAGGCATGACAAGTTGACAAGTTTCTGCATGTACCCAGCCTAATGCCGGTATCGATAGCGGGACGAGCTGGACGGTGCCCACGGCCGGAGGCTGAGTCGAGGGGAAAGAAATCATGTGTCCCCTTGAGCGCCAAAAATCCTCTGGAAATCGGAAATCTTCCCCCCAATAGAGGCAAAAAACAAGCATGTTTTTGGCGTAAAATCGGTAGAAACCCCGCGAAATCCGACGAAATCTCTTCCCTTAAGAAATCTTGTGTCCCCAAACATACTTCGTAGTTGCCCCCTGAGTGGCAGGTCTCTCTCTCTCTCTCTCGCACACATGGAGCGGCCCGTGGGGTGCGAGAGAGAGGGAGAACGACGATACGTTCCGCTCAGAGCCTGCAAGTGCAAGGCCAGGTGACCCTCTGGCTTGCCCTCCTCCAAGTACCCCCAGCACATTCCTCGCGGCGCCCAACGAGACGGACTTCTCGGCCTCCTAATCCAGCTTCCCGGTATCAGGTGTCCGGCCCGAACAGAGCGGTGCAGTCATTCCGTGCACTGCTTTCATCGCTGTCTCTCTCGCTCTAGGGGGCGCCAGAAGAGACAGCGATGAAAGGAGCGCCTCATCCTAATGGGAACGCGCTGGCTGCACGAAGTTTAGACATTTCAGGGTTCAATAACTTTGTTCAAATTTGAACTAGCGTCATGAAAATTTGTGAGGGGCATCATAACTGTGTTCCCAACATGTGTTCCAAATTTGAGCCCAATCCGTCAACTTGAATTTAGGGGAGCAATCGCCTTAAGGGAGAGTGGGGTAATTCCGGACATTTTCATTTTCACTGGGTTCAAGCGAAGATAGCCCAAAAGCCCGCCTAAGAGATAAAGATAATCAGTTAAAAATGATAATTCCAAAATCGCCAAGGTCGGACGTCAAGCCGTTTGGCTGTGGTCGCCCAGAGCTGTGCATATTCAATCCACCGACGTCCGTTCCCATCCACCGCCCATCCGCCGCCAGGCTGCGGGCGGTCGCTTTCTTATGCAGATGCAGACGGATGGATTTGCACAGCTCTGGTGGTCGCTCCACAAATTTAGAGTAGCAAAAAATGGGCAAAAGCTACACCTCTACTCTGTACTTCCATGTCAATATCGTACCTTGACGTCAATGTCTAGTCCCATGACTACAACTTTATAACTTTATCATGGTCTTTGGACTTTACTTTGGCCTTCCGCGAGTTGCCACATGACTCGCCGTTTTCTGAAAGACTAGTTAAACCAGGTGATCCAGAAGCCCCGTTTGCAGCCGAAGTTATGCAACCCGCTTGACGCTGTGCGGGCGGGCTGGCCTACCCTCGTCTCCCTCGCTCTCGCGTGGGCCGGCCCCTGGGGGTGCGAGAGAGACAGAGCGACGGAGTCGAAGTCGCTCTGCTGCGGCATTGCTGGCGCACTAGCGCAGCTAGCGCAGCTAGCGCAGCTAGCGCCAGCAGGCCTCGCCCAGATTGTTTTCGTGTGTGTGCTGCAACACGAGGAGTACTAAACAAATTACGGGCCCGCGAGAGGCGCATTTTAAAAATAAGCCAAATGGAAACGACCTCCGCCGCCTTTCTAGACCCTACAGCCCGTCTGCAACGACGCCAGCGCGCGGGCGTGTGTGTGTGTGCGTGTGTGCGTGCGTGTGCGACAGAGATAATGTGGGATCGGGAGCTGGGCTGTGGAGCCCCGCGGGGGTTGGATATGGTCTCGCCCCTGATTGGTCCTGGATGGTCCTCCTGACGTCATCAAGTAAACACTGCGGCTCGTCATGACAGTCATTACGCACACCGCAGCGCTATCATTACCATTACTGGCATCGTCGAGTGCATCGCCTCCCAGCTCCACGACGACCATGACGGTAGTGGCGGCGCGGGCCAACAGGTGCGGCCTAGTGCTGCGCACCCGTCGCTCTGTCTCTCTCGCTCCCAGGGACGGACTGGGGGCCCACGAGTCGGGTAGGAAATCTGCTCTAGGGGGCCCGGATTTGCCTACCTTCCAGGGCAAAAGAGAGCTTCGATGCATTTTAGTGCCGTAAATTCGATCTGTGACCAATGAGGTATTTTAGTGGTGAGGAGAAGAAAGGAATGTAGTCCGCTGTAGTAGCTGAGCGATTAGCGAAGCCAGTTACTTCACTGGGGTTGGAAAGTTTTGTCTGCCTGTGTGTGTGTGTGTGTGTGTTCGCACTCACGTCGCAGGCCGCACTCGTCCATCCATCCTGCCCTGAAGTGCAATGGCGCCGCGCCATTGTCATCCGAACCGCTTTGCCGCTCGGCCGCGTCGCCCTCCATGCCCAGCACGCGGAGTGTCTGGAATCACGTCAAGTCGACGTCAAGTCGGCAGTGCCGGACGTGGAGGAAGCCCCGGGCCACGCGCCACGAGCCATCCCACCGCCGGCCTTTTAACATCGATAACCGCGGCGCCGGCTGGCGGGCAGCCCGAGCAGGCAGGCTGCTTCCGGACAGCGTCCCGCTGGGATGCGAGAGAGACAGCCTCGAGGGGTCCACCAGTAATCCTGTGTACACTTCGTCCAGTAATCATTGAAATCTCATGCCAAAACTGGATATTTTCGCTGCTTTCATCGGCTTTTGCGGGTGTTTCTTATGAAAATAGGCTAAATATGCTCTCAGCTGGCCAAAATTAGAGTTTTTTCAGATTTGAAGAATGTAATGACTAGTATTCGGTAATCCTGTGTGCACCCCTAAGCTAGGGGTGGACCCCTCGGACAGCCCGCCTGCCCACTCCACCAATTAGCCCCGCGATAGCATCGCCTAGAGGCCCACAAAACACACGGGCCGGTGTGGGGCCGCCACGCCCACCGCCGCGGTGGACAGCGCCGTGACACGGCCGATACGTGACGCGGCGGACAGTGACACGGCTGCGGCCGCGACCAGTCGCAGCAGCTGCAGCCGCGGCAACTGTCCGCTCCGACCCACTCCACCGACTCCACGGGCCGCGGTGGACAGAGACACGGCTGCGGCCGCGACCAGTCGCTGCAGCTGCGGCAACGGTCCGCTCCGACCCACTCCACCGGACTCCACGGGCCGCGGTGGACAGTGACACGGCTGCGGCCGCGACCAGTCGCTGCAGCTGTGGCTCGGCACGGTCCGCTGCCGTACCACACTGTGGCCACCGGACTCCGCACGGGCCAGCGGTGGATCAGTGACACGGTCTGCGGCCGCGTACCAGTCGCTGCCTAGCTGCGCTCGGACAACGGTCCGCTCCGACGCCCACTCCAACCCTGGACTCCATATCGGGCCGCGGTGGACAGTGACCAACGTGCTGCGGCCGCGACCTAGTCCGCTGCTAGAGGTGAGCTGCGGCAACGGTCCGCTCCGACTCGCCAGAATCTCCACCGGACTCCACGGGCCGCGGTGGGACATGTGACACGGTCTGCTGGGGGCGCCGCGACCAGTCGCTGCAGCCTGCCTGGCAACGGTCCCGCCACCTACAGTGATCCCACACTTCCACCGGACTCCACGGGCCGCGGTGGACAAGTGGACGAACGGCTGACGGCCGCGACCAGTCGCTGCAGACTGCCTGGCAAACGGTCACGCCCACCGACCCCACTCCACCGGACGCCACGTGCACGCGGCGGAATCCGGCAAAAACTACGACGGGCGAGCTGCAGCCCCTGCAGCGGAGCAGCGGCGGCAGTCAGTCCACAGACACGAAGGATATTGACCGTCACGGCTGCGTCCGAAAAGTCGCCCTGTCTCTCTCGCACCCCTGCGGAACGCACCGCGATTGCGAGAGGGGCAGGGCGCCGTTCGGAAGCAGCCCGCCGCCGCGTGCGTGCGGTGCGTGCCCTGGATTAGCGCGCCACGCCGCATTTATAGACACGCGTGGCGGGGACATAATTCACATCCTGGCGGACGCGTTCGAGGGCGAGGGGGAAGTGGGAGGGGTGGAGAAATGCCGCCGGATCCGCCTTGCTGTCGGCCTGTCACCACGGCATGCCCACAACACACGTCGCACTGTTTTTTTCCCCTCTTCCGTTTTCACGTTATTTTTGGACAAACCGTCCGCGTACACAAACCAGGCTCGAGGCCATCGCCGAATAACGACATATTATACCTGATTCCAAATACCGAGACGCCGAGCGTTGCTTCACTACACTCGAAAGAAAAAAAAAACTCTTGCTAGGGTTAGGGGGCTGCGCCGGGCTGCGCTGCCTGCACCGCGACGGCCGGCCCGAGAGGTGGCCGATGGAAACCCTCCAAAGACAGGAAGGCCGCGTCACCCGAAATACTTTCCCGCCCGCCGGCCGCAGATGCGTCGGTGTCAACACGGAATGGGTGGGCGGGAGAGCTGAATGCGGGGATCCCTCGCCAATTATCATCATAATTATCCCACTGGACGGTAATGGGCTTGCTGGCTAAGCGGCCGTGTAGCCGTCCGGGCGGCCAGGCGGCCAGCGCGCCGTGGCGTGGCAGGGCTGGAGACGCGTTTCGGGACAGCACAGCCGGACCGCGGTGCCGCTCTGTATTAAGCGGCCGGCGATTCGCGTCCCGAGTCCGCGTCCCGACCCCCATCGCGGTGCCGCGCGGCGCCTGCTTGCGGTGGCCGCGGCCAAGCAGGGCGACACGACGTAACGCCGCTTCCTTGGCACTTTTCCCTTCCAGCCCAGCGGACCAGCGCCGCGTTGGGCAACGACAACAAAGGCCCGCCGCAGCACGCCGTTTGGCAGGTCGAGGCACGTCAGTCAGCCTGCCGGGTAGGCCGACCCGCGCGACGCGCGTGCCGCCAGCCTGCCTGCCGCGCAGGCGGCCTGCTGGCACCGCGGCCCGCTTCGCTTTCGCACGGTGTGCATGGCCGATGGTCAAACGATACATCGGCGGCTGCCACTGACGCACACACACGCGCAAACAGCGTTCCGCTAGCCTCCATGCGGGACCAACGTCCTTTCGTAGAGGGTTAGGCCGGCCATGTACTGCGGCAGCGCGTTGCGCCGCCTCGTATACAACGTCGCGGATACGGCCCCGCGGCCCGGCCCGGCTCGGCCTCGCTCCACTTGATTCGGCTCGGCTCGGTCTGGCACGAAGGCGTCCATGGTGCTGCAGACCGGCTTCCTGGTGGTGGCCGGCGCTCTGCGCGTCGCCGCGTGCGCGCTGCTGCCGGTGCTGCAGGCCCGTGGTGGTGCTGTACGCGCTGCGCCCCGTCATGCTCGTGCTGGGCTGGCTGCTCGGCTCGGGCAGGCCGCCGTCGTGTTCCGCACCCTTGTCGCCCACCTGTCCCGGTGAGAGGCCGCCCTGTCCGCGCAGCCACCCACCCGGAGGACGCATGAGCACCCAATAAACCACCTCAGTGTCCCCGCAGTGCCCCCGAAATGCCCCGAGGCCCCTGACCTAGGCCACGCAGCCGCGCCGGCCGCGCCCCGCCGCGACCTCCATATCGCTTTGGTCCGCGACGGCCTGCGACGGCCTGCGACGGCCCGCGCTTTTCCCACTTCTCGAACCGCGTCGGTCTTCTGGCCCACTGTGCGCCGTGGCCGTGCAGTGCGTGGCCGCGGTCCCGCGGCCACCTGTGGAGCTCCCCGGGGACGACGCGTACGCGGCGCGCACGGGGCGGGGCACAGTGAGCCAGAACAGGTGGAGGCGACCTGTCCCAAAATTGAGTTTTTAGCAGAAAACAGTTCTTAAAAACATTTAGCATCATCTTGTGAAAAGCACTGGTCGATATCTTACTTACTTTAAGGAAAAAAAAAACAGAGGTTAAAAATGAGCTAAGTTGTCATATCCCCTTTTACGTAATGAACGGTGGGAAAAAGAGATATGTCAAGTTACCTCAATACTATTTCTAAACTTTTTCTAAATAAATGCTCTCAGAGGGTTTCAATTTGTATATTAAATTAGCTTACTAACTGGACAACTCGGACCAGCAGTTTGAACCCTCGCCGTGGTGCCATTTTTGCACCATTTGCACCATCGCCCCAGTGCCGCAATTTCCCGTATTTGGGCGAAATGTTTCCCCGAAAGTGGCAGCATCCTCCGCGTGCAGCGTTCCCCCCGGAGGACCAAGGCTTTCCGCGGCGAAGGTTTCCCCAGACGGGGACGGGCCTCAAAACTTCCAATTCCGCCGGCCCGCGCGCGCAGCGTTTGCGGCCGTTGCCTGCGCGGGGTTGCCGAGTCCCCGGCCTTATAGTAGTTAGTTCATAGTGTACATAGGGGTTCGTACACACAGCCTTGGGTTGGCTTCACATCCATAACGGGACAAAACCTATTCCCTGTCACACCTCAACATTGTCAGAAACGCCGGCCTCGCCCCGCCTCGCAAGCCTCCTCGGAACACCCTCGGAACGGCAATCTCGCTCTCCAGCTCTCCAGCCGCCCCCCCCGCCCCCCTCCCTTGCGCCGCGCCCGACGACCAGCCGGAGCGGCGGCGGCGGCAGTGACCTCCCGTTCCTTTCGCCGGGCAGTCTGTGACCCAGTCTGGACACTACTGTGTCCATCTACGCAAGTCGCACCGCAGGCTCAATCGCAAAATGCCCAGGACTGTGAGGACCCCGCGGCGGTCGCCCGGCAGGACGGACGCTGGCAACGTCACCAGGTGCGACGCGGGCCACAATCCCCCTGAACGTGAGGAGCGTCGCGTGTCCGACAATATGCGCCGCCGCTTCGTGCAGTACAACAGGACATACACGGGGCGCAAGACCATCTCCGTCCAGGGGGATGACGTCGTGGCGACAGTCTCCAAGATGGCCCAGCTTGTCCCGCAGTGGGCAACCCTGGACGTCTCCGCGCGCTGCAGGGAACTGCGGCGCATCTTGAAGGCCCTGGGCAGCCCCATGGGGTGGCGGGTGACCGTCGCCGGCATGCGGGAGGCGGCCCCGTCAACAGCGTGTATGGAAGGGAAGGTCGACATGTGTTGGACATGTACGCTGTCGTCGTGAAGCCCCCCCAGCCCCCCCAGCCCGGCGGCAGCTTTCAAATCTTTGCTGCGTCCTTCTGATCTCTCAAGTCATGAAAAAGGTCCTGCTGAGAGTCTGACTGGTGAGTTGGGTCATTCCACCCCAAACCACTTATATTTTTACTACAATACTTGTCGCTGACTTACATTTGTTGATGGTCAACGACTTTTTATTTAAGATGGGCTTAGAATTATGACAAGCAAAATTTTTTTTCTTTGAAAATTTGGCTGTTGGTTGGGAACATGCTTCTGAAACATGTCCCAAAATATTATTGCTCTACGACCAATACTTTGGGCGTAACGACGCTCCAAAGTTCGATTTTTAGATCCTACGAGTAGGCCAAACTAAAAGAGATATCGAAACGAAACTTGGAGGGCACGTTGTCGGTCACTATGCGGAGGGCAACATATAATTTTATTTTTCGATCCGATTTCAAAAAATGGCCTTTTTACGCCTTTAAAAAAATGCAAATTTTGGAATGTCCGACAATTGACTTTAAAAATATATGTTGCCGTAAATTCGATCTGTGACCAATGTGGTATTTTAGCGGTGAGAAGAAGAAAGGAATGTAGTCTGCTGTACTATATAAGTAGCTGAGCGATTAGCGAAGCCAGTTAAGTACTTCACTGGGGTTGGAAAGTTTTGTCTGCCTGTCAGTGTGTGTGTGTGTGTGTGTGTGTGTGTGTGTGTGTGTGTGTGTGTGTGTGTGTGTGTGAGAGAGAGAGAGAGGAGAGAGAGAGGGGGGGGCTGCTTGTTGAGTTTAGTGACGACGGCCTTCACAGCTGTATGGAAGCCACGCGTGAGCTGACGTGCGTGGGCTGGTGTCGAAGGCTGAAGATCACGTCCGAACAACGGAGCGGCCAACGCAGCGCACACAGGGGGCACAGTGGGTCAGAAGACCGTTGAGGCGGCCACATTGGACTCGAATCGAACGTGGACCCCCCACCAATGGATTTCCTCGTTCGGAGAGAAATCCATTGGTGGGGTGATTTTTCCCATTTAGCGGCTTTGGAGCTCTAAACGTATCCGGGATTTTGGCCGCCTCAACGGTCGTCTGACCCACTGTGCGGGGGGCTCTCTAGTCTAGACCCCGCGGCCGCGCTGCCCGTGTGGCGTTGAGCTTCCACGTGGGCGCCATGCAGCGCCATAGTGGTGCTCCGCTTTGAGTTGGCCGGCCCGGCCCGCCCCGCCTGTCGCTCCCTGGGATTCGTTTGTGCAGTGCGCCGCGGACTCCGTGCAAACACGGTGGCCGTGCCCCTCCCTTCCCCTCCCTTCCCCTCCCCTCCCCTCGCCGGCCCGCACCCACACGGCGCGCAGCAGCGCGCAGCGATGTGTTGGTTCTGAAAACAGCTCGCCTCGCACCGCGCCTCCCCCGGGTTGCGCGTGCGATAAAACAGAGCCGTGTTTCGGGCTGTTACACGGTGCACTCCCGAAGCCACGTCCCTGCGTCTCCAAATCTCGTTTCGACGCGCAAACTTTCTTTCCTGGAGCGTGGCGTCGAAGATCGGCTCGGGCTGCTTGCCGTTGTGCCGTCGTCGCCGAAGATAGCACGGGAGTGCGGCGAAGTTTGGCGGCAACATAGCGCCCGGAATTAGGCGAAGTCGAAGTCGAATCCGTGCCCGCCCTGCCGCGTCATGTGATGGACTTTGCAGGAGTTCGGGGCGCGGCCGCCCCGCCTCGCAGCTCGGGAGCAATCTGCTGTGTTCCCGCCCGTCGCAAACTCATTATTGAGATGAAGTTTTTGAGTCGCGCCGCCTTCCACCATCCTCCACTCCACCGCGGCCCGCCGAGGCGGAACGAAGCGGCGGCCGACTCGGCAGCCAGACCGCGGCCTCGACGAGCTGGGGGAGGTTCGTCATCTGCGGAGCAATAACAGCGGGCAGCAGCGCCACACCGATGGATGGCTGCCGGCCAAAACAAACAGTCGGCCGCACTCACTCGTCGCTCTGCTGTCTCTCTCGCACCACGGCACACTCCACGAGTACGAGAGAGAGAGAGAGAGAGAGAGAGAGAGAGAGAGAGAGAGAGAGAGAGAGAGAGAGAGAGAGAGAGAGAGAGAGAGAGCGAAAAGTGTGGGCAGTAGAATCGCTCGACTGAGCAAACAGCAACCGGGCTAGCCGAATATCGGGCGCAGCAGGACAGCGTCGCACGGCCCCACTGGTATTGCAGAAACGTGACGTCACCGTTTCATCAATCGTGCCACGCTTGTTTCAATATTGCCAAGGGAATCGGCCAACAAACCTCGTCCACTCGCAGAGGTGGCGTCTCACTCCCGGTCAGCGGCGACAGCAGGCGCGGAGTGCTCCTTCCCCGATGAGAGAGAGAGAGAGAGAGAGAGAGAGAGAGAGAGAGAGAGAGAGAGAGAGAGAGAGAGAGAGAGAGAGAGAGAGAGAGAGAGAGAGAGGATCACTGTGTGAGGGTCCCAGCGGCCTAGAACGCGTCGTCGCGCCGCCGCCAACCAACAACGGTCCAACAGGCAGAGCGCCCGCCGTCGAGAGCATGGGCCGCCTGCCTCACACGCCTGTCTCGCGGCGCACCGGCTGCCTACCGGGCAGGCGCCCTTGAGCAGCCAGCCTCGCCGCCGCCGCGCCGCGCGCCCCCTTCCTTCGTGTGTGTGTGTGTGTGTGTGTGCGTGACGCTGCAGAGGGGGAGCGCGAACGATAGGAAAGCGCAGAGCGTGAGAGGCGCTCGTAGGCACGTATTCACGCGGCACCAGAAAAAAAATAACAACAACAACAAAAGACGTGACGACGGCGACGAGAGTGTTGTAAAGGGTTGCCCATTTACACTGATGCCGGCGGGCAGCGCAGCAGCGCTTGGTTGGCACCGGCCAGGGTGGGACACGGCCACGGCGCGGCGAGATGCCCTTTGTCTCAGAGTCTGAGCAACGGAACCGACAACGGGCAACGGGGAATAAAGCGACGGCCGTCGGCGAGGGCTGAGGCCGTGCGGACGAAATGATGCCCTGCAACGTGGAAGAGGAGAACGTGGGTCTCGCCTGGAGCCTTAACGAGCGGTATTTGTGCCACGTACTTGGCCGCCGTCAACTCTGCCCCGCCCCCGCCCCCGCCCGGCATCGGGGTGGGCTGCATCGTGCAATTCGCGCGACTCGCTCCGTTCCGCTTTCGACGTGCTCGTGACGGAGTGGTTGGGGACGCGGGCCTACAGCAAAATGATATATTTTTAAAAGCGGTCTTGTTTCAAAAATATTTGCTTCGGAGGGTCTTTCCAGTAGAGGTGGTGGGTCACCCCCCTTGGCTGCAGGAGCCGGCTTCGCGAGACGGCGCGGCGCCAGCCGGTGTAACCGTGTTTATTTTACTCCCGGGATGAGGTACCCCCCGGGTACACTATCCCTAGGGCAGATGTACTCCCCCCCTTAGGTGGGGTACAAAATCACTAGGGATTATGTACTCCCCCACATCGAGGGGGTGGGAGTACATTTTCTCTAGGGATAGTGTACTCCCCTAGGAGTACAAAATCCCCAGGGAAAATGTACTCACCCACCTCTAGGGGGGAGTACATAATCCCTAGGGAAAATGTACTCCCTAGGGAGTACAAAATCCCCAGAGAAAATGTACTCCCCCCCCTCGAGGTAGGGGAGTACATAATCCCTAGGAATTTTGTACCCCACCTTAGGGGGGGAGTAACACAATCTCTAGGGATAGTGTACTCCCCCCGGGGGAGTACACTATCCCTAGGGAAAATGTACTCCCCCAAATGTGTAATTATGGCATTTGCAGTGTTCTCAATCAGTTTTTGTTTGTAAGGAACCAAATTTTGCACGAAAATTGAAGTTGTGGGCCGCGTCTGCTTTACCTGGCTGCCCAGAAGCCTAGCAGTGCCCCATCTTCTACAATTTCTGGATTACTGTCAGGGACGCGGCTTGGTTAAGGTGAAAACCTATCCCAGTGCTAGGAAGTAGAGTTTGGTGCGCTTAATTGTGTTTGCTACCTAAAAATATACATCTTATCACTGATTGTAGGTAAACAATTAAAAATATCGAGGGGGCTACCACTAAGTATGTTTGAGGACACAAGATTTCTTGTGGAATAAGATTTCGTCGGATTTCGCAAGATTTCGACCGATTTTACGCCCAAAATTTGCTTGGTATTTGCCTATTTTGGGGAAGATTTCCGATTTCCGGAGATTTCTGGCGCTCAAGGGGACACATGATTTCTTTAGTGGTTGCCCCCTCGAAAAAAAAATTGTCGGTGTTGGCCAGTGCGTTCCCAAACAAGGCAAGCGCCTCTGCTAGCACCGAATAACAGTGGGCCAGAAGACCGGCGGAGGCGGTCAAAATCCCGGATGGGTTTGTTGAGCTCCAGAGTCGCTAAATGGGACTCGAACCGAACGTGTGACCCCACCAATGGATTGCCCTCCGAACGAGGAATCCATTGGTGGGGTCCTGTTCAGTTTCGAGTCAAATGTACAGCTCAAAACCCGTCCGGGATTTTTACCGCCTCCGTCGGTCTTCTGGCCCACTGTGCAAGACAAACATTTATAACCCCAGCCTCCATTTTGACGACTTTCCGGCAGGCATGGGCAGGAAAGTAAAGTAAAGTACCGCGGTACCAGCACCGCGGTACTTTTTTGGGTAAAGTACCGGCACCGCAGTGCTGATGACGCGAAAGGGACCGGTAAAGTACCGCGGTACCGATTTGCGAGTAAAGTAACGAAAAGTACCGTCGGTCCTGTCAGCGGGCGCGCAGCCGCGCACTATTACGGATTGAGCGACACGACTATATTACGCAAGTGCATGCCCCGTCGGGTACCACGGACTCATGCGCTGCAAACCGCTGTACAGCAGCGCATCCAACAAAAGAACTCGATCCGTCGACCCCGGTACCGGGAACCGACGCCTATACCACCTCGACCACCACGGCCTATGATAAGGCGAAGTGATGTCATGTCTTTTGAGCCGCACTCGGAGTGCGGCAGTGCGGACCGCACTCCCAGTGCGGTTCAAAGGCGTTGACATTACCCGTCCCCAATCATAGCCCGTGGTGGTCGAGGTGGTATAGGCGTCGGTTCTCGGTACCGGGGTCGACGGATCGAGTCCCACTTTTTCTCAACATTTTTCGAATGACCCGCTCACTGCGGCTCCATCCCTGCCGCGTCTAGAGCCCGGCTGACGCCGCATCTACCATGAGCCGTGGTGGCTGAGATCGCTAAGGCGTCGGACTTGAACAGTAAGGTCCGGGGATCGAATCCCAACATTTCAATACATTTTACGACTGCCTCCCTCATCCCAATGCGACTCAAACCCGTCGTCCGACACTCGGCAGATGTGCAGTCGTGATAGCGTAGTGGTCTGGATCATTTGTCGTCCACTATGCTTGGGTGTCTAAAAAGCAGTCCGCTTCGGCGGATTGGCCTCGGCACTGGTTTCGATCCCCGGTCGTTCCAGCCACTCGCAATTGGTCGCGAGTGGGTCCATTCTGATTCGTCGGTTTGGAGTTGATAAGTCCTTTGAAGCTGGCCCTTCACACTGCATGTTCGGTAGAGAGCGCCGGACAGCGGGGGTACCACTGTGGGTACCACTGACCACCCCTCGAAAACCAAAGGCTCTCAACCCCCGCCCTTCACCCGGCCCACATCAGATGAGAACCCCTGGGGTCGCCGCCTGGAATGCACCGGTTCCCCCGATCCACCGAAGTTGCAGGCGGTCCTCCCTACTGTGTGGGGAGGTGGGAGAAGGGCCCCCATTTTTTCTTCTTTTTTTTTCCTCCAAGTTCTTTTGTTGGATGCGCTGCTGTACAGCGGTTTGCAGCGCATGAGTCCGTGGTACCCGTGGGTACGTCAACTACCGTCGGTACTTTCGAAGGTACCTGTAAAGTACCGCGGCACCGAAAATTTCGATAGTACCGGTAAAGTACCGCGGTACCATAGTTTTCGGTAGTACCGGTAAAGTACCGCGGTACCATATTTTTCGGTAGTACCGGTAAAGTACTGCGGTACCGATTGTGGAGTACCGTGCCCATGCCTGCTTTCCGGCAGGCATAATTCTTATTTGATTTTATCGCTGTGCCCTTGCGCGCTGCACGCAGGTGCGGCTCAGCGCAGTTGCAAATCCAGGATTTTCCTACCAAATTTGGTGACAAATTGGTGTTTTTAAAGCAGAAACTGATTGAGAACACTGCAAATGCAATAATTACACATTCGGGGGAGTACATTTTCCCTAGGGATTTTGTTTCTCCCCCGGGGGGAGTACACTATCCCTTGAGATTTTGTACTCCCCCCCCAAGGTGGGGTACATAAACCCTAGGGCAGATGTACTCCCCCCCTTAGGTGGAGTACATATACCCTAGGGAAAATGTACTCCCCTCCCCCTGGAGAGGAGGGAGTACACTTTCCCTAGGGTTTATGTACTCCACCTAAGGGGGGAGTACATTACCCCTAGGGTATATGTACTCCCCCTGGAGTACAAAATCGCTAGGGTCGATGTACTCCCCCCCCCCCCTGGTGGTGGGGGAGTACATCTGCCCTAGGGATAATGTACCCCACCCCAAGGGGGAGTACATTTACCCTAGGGGTGGTGTACTCCGGGAGGGTAACCAAGAACGGGAGTACTTTATCGCGGTGACACCGGCCGTCCAGCCAGCGGGGCAGCGCGAGGCCCTCGTCGGCCTGCACTGCACGCCGCGGCGCCGGCCGTCCAGCCTGCGGGGCAGCGCGAGGCCCTCGTCGGCCTGCACTGCACGCCGCGGCGCCGGCCGTCCAGCCTGCGGGGCAGCGCGAGGCCCTCGTCGGCCTGCACTGCACGCCGCGGCGCCGCGGCTGTGGTCCTTGACTTTTCCTGCATTCCGCCGCTGATTTCGGTATCGCCGCGCTGCACTGCGATTGACTGCCAGGCCGCGGCCGCGCCTGCGGGGATCGCGGCGCACGGAGGCGGAGCCGAGACGGCAAAGACTCACGGGGCGCCCCATGCGTGCGAGAGAGACAGAGCGACGAGAACGACTCTCGGAATGAGTCTGCGGGTCGCACCTTGGGGCGCGGCGCGGTGCGGCGCGGCGCGGACCTTCGCGTGATGGCGCTGCTGTTTCCGGGTGATCGGCAGGGCTGCTGTGGCGGTTAATCCTGGCTGCAGAGTCTAGAGGCAGAGGGCCGCGCGCTCAGTGGGTCAGAAGACCGTTGAGGCGGCCAAAATCCCGGACAGGTTTTCAGCTACAGAGTCGCTAAATGGGACCCGAATCGAACGTTTGATCCCACCTATGGATTGCTGTCCCAACGAGGAACCCATTAGTGGAGTCACACGTTCGATTTGAATCCATTAAGAAACTCTGGAGCTCAAAACGCGTCTAGAATTTTGGCCGCCTCAACGGTCTTCTGGCCCATACTGTGGCGCGGTGCGCAAGGCGCTCCGGCTACCGAGAGCATCAGTCCTAGAGGGCCTTGCGCACCGCGCGGCCCCTGCAGCCAGGATTAGCCGCTCTGTCTCTCTCGCACTCGTGGGTCTCTCTCCCGACACTCATAGGGAGACACGTCCCGCAGGCAGGGACGGCAGAGGCACTGTGTGGGGAACCGCTCGGCTGCTCGATTGGCCTCCGCTCGCCGCCGCTCCTCGGAACGGAACGGACTTGACGTTCCCACGCCCCGCACAGAGACACGGTGACGGTGGGCGCGGCCGCGGACCCTGCCGTCGCTGGCCGCCACGCCCAGTCTGACTCCTGGACGCCACCTCGATCACTGCCGAGCGCGCGGCATTGCCTCGCACTTCGCGCGCCGACACTGGAGCACTCGGTACGACCAAGTGAACACGCACACACACACACACACACACACACACACACACACACACACACACACACACACACACACACACACGCGCGCGCGCGCGCGCACACGTGTGTGATGTCACCACGCACGTGCCCAGTCCCAAAATGGCCCTACGAAACGAAACGTCACCCTCCCACCTAATGTGGAGCAAGGCACGCTCTCGGAACGCGCTGGAGGCCCTGAAGAGCCAGAAGGCGCCGAAGGCACATAAGACCGAGCGCAGCAGGCAGTGGCAACGCCACAACGCCACGAGTTTGGGGGTCATCGGCAATAGTGCGGAGCGAGGCGAGCCGAGGCAGCGACGGAAGGGGAAAAATCATAAAAATCGTTGGCCACAGGCCGAGCATGACTGCTTAACGGCAGACCAAGTCAACAGCCGCCTTCTGTGCCCGCCGCCTGGCATTGTCGGGGTCAGCTCGGTTCACACATGTTGCGCAGGTGGCGCGTACTAACGAGCTGCTGGACAGCGACGGCCGGCAGGGGCCTGTGTCTGTCTCTTGGCTGCACTTCGCGTCTAGTCGCGTCGTTCAGAACCAGCGTTGCGATGGTGGTTGGCTGCTGTCCAAGGGGCATAGGGGGGCGATAGGGGCTGTACGGCACTAGGCATTCCCCTGGCCGGCCGCCTGCCTGCCTGCCTGCCTGCCTGACCGGCTGGCCGTCCAACTGGCAGGCCGGCTGGCAGACACAATGTCTCCTCAGCCTCGTCGCTGGCGGCTGGCGGGCCGTGAAATATGCCAGGCTGTTTGGCGGTTTCGGTTTCCCTGCAGCTTGACCAGAGTCCCCGCGAACCCACCACAACTACAGTCTACAGCCAGTCGCCAGACAATACGTCTGAACACCGGGGAACTGGGAAGCAGGCGTGGGGCCGGGGAGGGGGGAGGGGAGGTGCATTGGAGACCCCCGCCCCCGGGCCCCTAGGTAGCCGCCTGAAAGGCAGGCAAAAAGCCACGCCACTTTGTGGTCCGGCCGCAGGCTGACTATGAATCGCTGCGGCAGCCGGACGTGATGGTTTGATGGTTTGATTGGAGGGTCAGAGTGACGAGGAGCCTGCGCCGTGCGGTGGTCTGACGCCCCTCTGTCCATTTCCAGGTGCGGGAGATGGGGAGTTCCGGTAAAAAGGCGATCGGCGGCAGCATCCACTGCATCCGTGAATTCGAGTTGGAGAAGGTAAGCACGCTCCAACCAACTTCTCCCACCTCTTGTTGTTCGAGAGGCGAAACGGCCTCAACGCGCACGGCCTCAACGCTAGACGGGGCCATTTTTTTATTTTTTCGAAATTTGATAACGGGTGATTTAAGTGTCATTTCGTAAGAATTTTTATTTTTATTTTTTTTAAATTTGATCAGACAACAGGAAAAGGTCCCCCAAGGGCACTAAAGTTTTCAAATTTCATTAGTAAACATTTTTTTAAAATCGATTCCCCCCTCCCTAAAAAAAAGCATTAATACTACGTTAACTGGACAATAAAGAGGTTTTGAGATAAATTCACGCCACTTTTCCTTCAATTTCTGAAGTAAGCCCCCTCTACCTCAACGCGCACGGCGCGCGCGGATGGTGGGGATAGGGAGAGGGCTCGCAGAGCTATGCAGAACCTTTCCACCCGTCGGCGCCTCGGTCCGTGGTCCGGCCGGCATCGGTCTGCTGCAGACCGCACAGCGTGTCGTCGCTCTGTCTCTCTCGCACCCGTACGCGGCGCGCCCATGAGTGCGAGAGAGAAACAGAGCAATGACGGCGATGTGCGTGCGGAATCGAATCATTCGGCTGCGCGTGTTGCGCGTTGCGGCGCCACACCGCACTGAACCGGGGGTAAACACTCGCGACTGGGGCTGCGCCAGGCAGCGCGTGTTGCGCGTTGCGGCGCCACATCGCACTGAACCGGGGGTAAACACTCGCGACTGGGGCTGCGCCAGGCAGCGCGTGTTGCGCGTTGCGGCGCCACACCGCACTGAACCGGGGTAAACACTCGCGACTGGGGCTGCGCCAGGCTGCGCGCTGCGCGCAGGGGCCGTCCCGCAGTGGGCCAGCGCAGGCGGACAAAACTCTTGACGCGTTTTCAGCCCCAGAGTCGCTTAATGGGACGCGAAACGAACGTGTGATCCCGCCAATGGATTTCTCGTTGGGAGAGCAGTCGATTGGTTGGGTCACACGTTCGGTTCGCGTCCTATTTAGCGACTCTGGAGCCCGCCTGGGCGGGCTTTGTCCGCCTTTACCGGTCTTCTGGCCCACTGTGCATCTGTAGTCCGGATAGGCGTGGCCGGGCATGGCGCCTGTCGGCTGCCGGGTAGGCACCACGTGGAGCCGCGCGCACGCGTGTGTCGCCGCGGCCTACCTCGCAGGCGCTCCATCGTCTTGGAGCCAGAGGGGTAGGACCCCCGTCATGGCACTCGGTTATTCCGACTCCGAGTCCTTTCTTGCTACCAATGAGGACCTGAAGACGCGTTTGGATTTTTGGCCACCTGCGCCGCCGGTCTTCTTGCCGACTGTGCGTCTCTGCAGTTGGCTTATGGCATCCCAAATGGCAGCGCCGTGTTCATCAGGGCGGGCGGCCGCCGCGGCCAACCCGCCTCTCTTGTTGGAGCCTAACGAGGGGCCGGCCCGGGCCCCTGCACCCCGGGCACGCCGCCGCCCCGCAGCGTTTGGCCGGGGATTTTGAATGAGTGGTGACGCGTGACGCGCGGCGTCCGGGCGGGCTTTCCAATGGCCGGCGTCGCCGTGCTCACTGGCCGCCCTCCACACCGCGCGCGTTTGTTCGCGACCACGGCGTTGGTGACGTCCGTCGCGCCTACGTCGGCGTGGGGCGGCGGCCCATGTGGCGGTGCCAACACGACGCCCTCCCCCTCTACCCCCTCCACCCTTCCCCTGCCCCGCCGCGCGCCGGGACCACCCGCCGGCCGCGTGCACCCCGCCGCCGGCAGCACCCCTCTCCCGCTCAAATTAAAAGAGTGAAAAAAGTGAGACTCCCGCCGAAAAGGCAGCGGCTCGGGGCTCGGCTCGGGGACACTGCGCAAGACTGGCTGATCGGCCACCTCCTCACCCCCGTGCGTCCGCGTGTTGCAGGTGAACCTGGCCGAGGAGTTCGACATCCTGCAGATCGTCGGCGAAGGATGGTTCGGCAAGATCCTGCTGGCCGAGCACCGCGCCACGGGCCGCGAGGCCGTGCTCAAGGCCCTGCCCAAGCCCTACACCGCGCTCAAGGACTTCTACCGCGAGTTCCACTACTCGCTGCACCTGGGCGCGCACCGATCCATCATCACCACGCAGGACGTGGCCTTCGAGACGGCCGGCTTCTACGTGTTCACGCAGGAGTACGCGCCCCTCGGCGACCTCACCGCCAACGTCTCAGATAACGGCATCGGCGACCTGCACTCCAAGCGCGTCGCCAAGCAGGTCAGTCCAGGGCGCGAGCGGGAGGGGGTGCTCAGAGAAACGCCGAACCAAGCTCGACGAAAGCGACTCGGAGAGCGATAATCGGCCCGCGGGCAATTGGCGGCGCGGCGCACAGTGGGCCAGAGGACCGGCGGCGCAGGCGGCCAAAACTGTAGACGAGTTTTGACCTCCAGAGTTGCTATAAACCGAACGCGTGGCTCCACTAATAGATTCCTTGTTCGGAAAGCAATCCATTGGTGGGGCCACATGTTCGGTTCGCGTCCCATTTAGCGACCTTGGAGCTCAAAACGCGTCCGATCTTGACCGCCTCCACGGTTCTTCTACTGGCCAACCGTGCGGTGGCGAGCGGCGTAACAGCCATTGGGTATCTATTAACCAATGCCGCTGGGAGCCCAGCCCGGCAAGCCAGTCCCAGGAGGCAGCAAAGGCAATGGGTAGCGATTTCAATAATGCAGCCAGCACCGGTAAGCAGGAAAGGGTGGGCAGGGCCCAGGGGAGGCCTTGCCACTGTGTACACGACCAGGCCGTTGCAGGTCGCCTCGGCGCTGGAGCACCTCCACTCGCGGGACCTGGTGCACCGCGACGTGAAGCTGGACAACGTGCTGGTGCTGCGGTCCGACTTCTCGCGCGTCAAGCTGTGCGACTTCGGCGAGACGCGGCGGGCCGGCACCCTGGTGACGCGCCGCCACGAGTGGCTGCCCTACTCGCCGCCCGAGGTGCTGCTCACCGACACCGACCAGACCTACAAGTGAGTGCGCCAGGCCTTGAACCGCTTCCCAAGCGCACAGTGGGCCAGAAGACCGGCGCCGGCGGCCAAAATTCCTGACGCGGTTTGAGTTTCAGTCCAGAGTCGCTAAATGGGACTCGAACCGGTCGTGAGACCCCACCAACGGATTGCTCTCCGAACGAGGAATCCATTGGTAGGGTCACAGGTTCAGTTCGAGTCCTGTTTAGCGACTCTAGAGCTCAAAACGCGTCTGGAGTTATGGCCGTCTGGCCGGAAGTGAAGCGACGCGGTGTCACCACTTCCTTACAGGGCGGAGACGTCCCACGACGTGTGGCAGTTCGCCGTGGTGGTGTTCGTGTGCCTGACGGGGTGCCTGCCGTGGCAGAAGGCCGCCCGGACGACCCCCGGTACGCGCGCTACGTGTCCTGGCGCGCCGCCGCCTCCATGCCGTTCCTGCCGGCGTCGCGGCGCCCCAAGCTGTGGCGGCTCGTCTCGGCGCGCGCCCAGCGCATGCTCAGGAACTTCCTGGAGCCGCGCGCCGACCGCCGGCCGGCCAGCCTCAGCGAGCTCCAGAGGTACCTGGACGACCGCTGGGTGGCCAAGGGCAGCGGCGAAAAGAAGGGTGAGTCTGCCGGCCGCCAGCCTCAGCGAGCTCCAGAGGTACCTGGACGACCGCTGGGTGGCCAAGGGCAGCGGCGAAAAGAAGGGTGAGTCCGCCGGCCGCCAGCCTCAGCGAGCTCCAGAGGTACCTGGACGACCGCTGGGTGGCCAAGGGCAGCGGCGAAAAGAAGGGTGAGTCCGCCGGCCGCCAGCCTCAGCGAGCTCCAGAGGTACCTGGACGACCGCTGGGTGGCCAAGGGCAGCGGCGAAAAGAAGGGTGAGTCCGCCGGCCGCCAGCCTCAGCGAGCTCCAGAGGTACCTGGACGACCGCTGGGTGGCCAAGGGCAGCGGCGAAAAGAAGGGTGAGTCCGCCGGCCGCCAGCCTCAGCGAGCTCCAGAGGTACCTGGACGACCGCTGGGTGGCCAAGGGCAGCGGCGAAAAGAAGGGTGAGTCCGCCGGCCGCCAGCCTCAGCGAGCTCCAGAGGTACCTGGACGACCGCTGGGTGGCCAAGGGCAGCGGCGAAAAGAAGGGTGAGTCCGCCGGCCGCCAGCCTCAGCGAGCTCCAGAGGTACCTGGACGACCGCTGGGTGGCCAAGGGCAGCGGCGAAAAGAAGGGTGAGTCCGCCGGCCGCCAGCCTCAGCGAGCTCCAGAGGTACCTGGACGACCGCTGGGTGGCCAAGGGCAGCGGCGAAAAGAAGGGTGAGTCCGCCGGCCGCCAGCCGCCGCTCTAGACTGATCCCGAACAGTGCGAGAGACACTCTCTCTCTCTCTCTCTCTCTCTCTCTCTCTCTCTCTCTCTCTCTCTCTCTCTCTCTCTCTCTCTCTCTCTCTCTCTCTCTCTCTCTCTCTCTCTCTCTCTCTCTCTCTCTCTCTCTCTCTCTCAGTAGCTACAATGATATTTAAAATAATTGTTACTAAAACTCCTACATACTTGTACGATAGGTTTAATTTCACCTCCACCAATAATTTGTGTCCGACCAGGTCCAACAAATTGCAACTTGTAATTCCTGTCCATAGAACAGAAAAATACCACTTGTCTTTTCTAATTCAGTCTAGCAAAATTTGGAACGAACTGCATTTGTACACCTATGTTCATAAAAATCCCAATACTATCAAAACTACCATAGATAAGCTCATTCGTGCTGATGTGTGAATCCATGTCCTGTCTTTAGTGTGCCATCTTTGCGTTATAATAATTATTTTTTCTGTATTTAGTGCCATTTACTTAAGTCTTGTTTTACTCGTTTATTGTTATAGTTACTTAAGAGGGCGGGTCTACATGCCCAGTGGTGCTTCTTAGCACTTTCATGTAAACCCTTAAAAACAATAAATCAAATCAAATCAAATCAAATCAAATCAAATCTCTCTCTCTCTCCCTCTCTCCCTCTCTCTCTCTCTCTCTCTCTCTCTCTCTCTCTCTCTCTCTCTCTCTCTCTCTCTCTCTCTCTCTCTCTCTCTCCCTCTCTCTCCCTCTCTCTCTCTCTCTCTCTCCCCCTCTCTCTCTCTCTCCCTCTCTCTCTCCCTCTCTCCCTCTCTCCCTCTCTCTCTCTCTCTCTCTCTCTCTCTCTCTCTCTCTCTCTCTCTCCCTCTCTCCCTCTCTCTCTCTCTCCCTCTCTCCCTCTCTCTCTCTCTCTCTCGCTCCCTCTCTCTCTCTCACTCTCCCTCTCTCTCTCTCTCTCTCTCTCTCACTCTCTCTCTCTCTCTCTCTCTCTCTCTCTCTCTCTCTCTCTCTCGCCCCCTCCCTGTACGCTCCATGCGTGCGAGAGAGACAGAGCGGCGAGCGCACTGTGCGGAACCAGCCCGCTGATACGAGCCATTTCCACAGAGGAGGGCGTCGAGGACGACGGCCTGTGCCCGTCCATGTACTCCTTCCACTCGTCCGTGGAGGAGAAGAACAAGCTGCTGGCCACGCTGTCCGAGTGCGGCATTGAGACCACGGTGGACCGCGGCGCCAAGAAGGACAGGTGTCACCGCGATAAAGTACTCCCGTTCTTGGTTACCCTCCCGGAGTACACCACCCCTAGGGTAAATGTACTCCCCCTTGGGGTGGGGTACATTATCCCTAGGGCAGATGTACTCCCCCACCACCAGGGGGGGGGGAGTACATCGACCCTAGCGATTTTGTACTCCAGGGGGAGTACATATACCCTAGGGGTAATGTACTCCCCCCTTTGGTGGAGTACATAAACCCTAGGGAAAGTGTACTCCCTCCTCTCCATTTTCCCTAGGGTAAATGTACTCCACCTAAGGGGGGAGTACATCTGCCCTAGGGTTTATGTACCCCACCTTGGGGGGGGGGGAGTACAAAATCTCTAGGGATAGTGTACTCCCCCCGGGGGAGTACAAAATCCCTAGGGAAAATGTACTCCCCCGAATGTGTAATTATTGCATTTGCAGTGTTCTCAATCAGTTTCTGCTTTAAAAACACCAATTTGTCACCAAATTTGGTAGGAAAATCCTGGATTTGCAACTGCGCTGAGCCGCACCTGCGTGCAGCGCGCAAGGGCACAGCGATAAAATCAAATAAGAATTATGCCTGCCGGAAAGCAGGCATGGGCACGGTACTCCACAATCGGTACCGCAGTACTTTACCGGTACTACCGAAAAATATGGTACCGCGGTACTTTACCGGTACTACCGAAAACTATGGTACCGCGGTACTTTACCGGTACTATCGAAATTTTCGGTGCCGCGGTACTTTGCAGGTACCTTCGAAAGTACCGACGGTACTTGACGTACCCACGGGTACCACGGACTCCATGCGCTGCAAACCGCTGTACAGCGGCGCATCCAACAAAAGAACTTGGAGGGAAAAAAAAGAAGAAAAAATGGGGGCCCTTCTCCCACCTCCCCACACAGTAGGGAGGACCGCCTGCAACTTCGGTGGATCGGGGGAACCGGTGCATTCCAGGCGGCGACCCCAGGGGTTCTCATCTGATGTGGGCCGGGTGAAGGGCGGGGGTTGAGAGCCTTTGGTTTTCGCGGGGTGGTCAGTGGTACCCACAGTGGTACCCCCGCTGTCCGGCGCTCTCTACCGAACATGCAGTGTGAAGGGCCAGCTTCAAAGGACTTATCAACTCCAAACCGACGAATCAGAATGGACCCACTCGCGACCAATTGCGAGTGGCTGGAACGACCGGGGATCGAACCAGTGCCGAGGCCAATCCGCCGAAGCGGACTGCTTTTTCGACACCCAAGCATAATAGTGGACGACAAATGATCCAGACCACTACGCTATCACGACTGCACGTCTGCCGAGTGTCGGACGACGGGTTTGAGTCGCATTGGGATGAGGGAGGCAGTCGTAAAATGTATTGAAATGTTGGGATTCGATCCCCGGACCTTACTGTTCAAGTCCGACGCCTTAGCGATCTCAGCCACCACGGCTCATGGTAGATGCGGCGTCAGCCGGGCCCTAGACGCTGCAGGGATGGAGCCGCAGTGAGCGGGTCATTCGAAAAATGTTGAGAAAAAGTGGGACTCGATCCGTCGACCCCGGTACACTGTTAGAAGATCGCGTTACAGAGCCCGCAACGTATGACTTTTTTGTAATGAACGTCTATCCCAAAAATGCGTATGGTCATACCCTTAGCCCGTGTGTACTACAGTTAATGCGTCCCAGATGTAGGGGTAGGTTGGGGAAGAAAAGTACAAAACGGCTACTTTGCACTGTACAGAAGTTACAAATAAGGCTTCAACTAGTCTGCTCTGTGGAACTTGTAATGTAGTCCCTTCCCGATGAAATGGTTCACTTTTTATCGATTCCAGGTCATCACAGGACGGACAACATGCCAGAATAGATGTGATTTCGGTACTTCTCGAAAAGGGTAAGAAAAGTACACCACCGGGAAAGAAAAGTACAGTGAAAAGAATTGCAATTTGGAACCATACTAGGTCCAATCTTGGTTCAAATGAGGTTTTAGCCTAAAAAGGGAGGCAAGGACTTGCCATTATTTCAAGTTTCGTCAAAATCGGTCTATTGGTTCTGATTCTACATGGATTTATAATGGGCAGTCCAAGAAGCCTTTTCTTAGTGATACGAGGGTACAGCTTTTATGTACTTTTCTTCCCCTCGCCACGTAACTGTCCAATAACTTCTTCATTTCTAGTTTCATTCTATAAAGTGTGTTAACATTTTTAGTTTGTCTCGCCAAAAAAAAATATTTTTCCGTGACCAATTTCATATTCACCCCACTTCAATAAGTTTACAGGGCGTACTTTTCTTCCCCAATGCCTGTACTTTTCTTCCCCAGGGGACTGTACTTTTTTTAGCCGTTTCATTTTTCCACTTATAACATTTTTTATTCAAGCCTAAGAGCATCAAACGATACTGATTTTCAAAGGTGATGGTCTAAGCTATAAGTTGGTACCACACATTCGACTGGCGGCTGATTCTGTTCGAAGCTATACTTCAAAGTACGAACAGTTTTAAAAAAGTTTTTCATGGTCCTTTTTAGTGTTTTAATCAACCATGCGTTTTGGCTCCAAATATTAAATGAAGAAATCGGCAAAATTTATTTTTTTTCGGCGGAATGACCACTTTTTCTTAAAGCACACTTGAAATGGTTCAGTAAAGTCTCAGTGCGGAGGCACAGCAGGTGTTCGTTTTTTACCCGAGTCCAGAGTGTACTTTTCTTTCCCAACCTACCCCTATGGGCATACCCTGGCTCGCAGCGTATGACTTTCGACGATTTCATACCTTAGTGTATGGCTAGTTGGTGGGGTGGGGGGCTGGCGTGGGCGGAGTGGGGGGTGTGCCCCTCCTCCCCGCGCCCCGCGCACCATCACCGGACCCGCCACCCTGGCAGAGTATGCTAGACAACCGACATGCCACCTCTCACGGAGCGTGGTGGTCTGATGGTCAGGCGAGACGGCTCGTAGTAAGAAGGAAACGGGTTCTAAACCCAGTAGGGAGAATGCTTTTGACTTGTGCGCCTGGAAGGTATGATCGATCATACGTTTGAACCGTATGGGCAAGAGGTGGTGGGGGTTGGCGTCAGGAGTGGTGGGGGGTCGCGGCTCGGCCATACCCAAACGTATGACCCTGGCTTCCGTGCGTCTTGGAGGTATGGTGCGACGTACAGTCGAAACGTACGGCTCATCGTTCGGCTCGGGCCAACCGGTTTTCATTACAAGTGTAACGCGACCTGCTAACAGTGTACCGGGAACCGACGCCTATACCACCTCGACCACCACGGCCTATGATTAAGCCAAGTGATGTCATGTCTTTTGAGCCGCACTCGGAGTGCGGCATTGCGGACCGCACTCCCAGTGCGGTTCAAAGGCGTTGACATTACCCGTCCCCAATCATAGGCCGTGGTGGTCGAGGTGGTATAGGCGTCGGTTCCCGGTACCGGGGTCCTCAAACATACTTAGTGGTAGCCCCATCGATTTTTTTAATTGTTTGCCTACAATCAGTGATAAGATGTATATTTTTAGGTAGCAAACACAATTAAGCGCACCAAACTCTACTTCCTAGCACTGGGATAGGTTTTCACCTTAACCAAGCCGCGTCCCTGACAGTAATCCAGAAATTGTAGAAGATGGGGCACTGCTAGGCTTCTGGGCAGCCAGGTAAAGCAGAAGCGGCCCACAACTTCAATTTTCGTGCAAAATTTGGTTCCTTACAAACAAAAACTGATTGAGAACACTGCAAATGCCATAATTACACATTTGGGGGAGTACATTTTCCCTAGGGATAGTGTACTCCCCCGGGGGGAGTACACTATCCCTAGAGATTTTGTACTCCCCCCCTAAGGTGGGGTACAAAATTCCTAGGGATTATGTACTCCCCTACCTCGAGGGGGGGGAGTACATTTTCTCTGAGGATTTTGTACTCCCTAGGGAGTACATTTTCCCTAGGGATTATGTACTCCCCCCCTAGAGGTGGGTGAGTACATTTTCCCTGGGGATTTTGTACTCCTAGGGGAGTACACTATCCCTAGAGAAAATGTACTCCCACCCCCTCGATGTGGGGGAGTACATAATCCCTAGTGATTTTGTACCCCACCTAAGGGGGGGAGTACATCTGCCCTAGGGATAGTGTACCCGGGGGTACCTCATCCCGGGAGTAAAATAACACGGTTACACCGCATCCACCAGTGGGTGCAGTCTTCCGTCATCGCCGAGGACGACGAGGAAGCCGAGTCCGAGGACGGCGACCCCGAGGGCGAGAGCTGGGAGGAGGAGGAGTCCCAGGTCCGGCCAAGGCCGCGGACGGGGAGGGTGGGTGGTCGCCGTGTTTGCTCGCGCAGTCCTGCAGCCGCTGGAGCATGCGCCACAGTGGGCCAGAAGACCGGCGCAGGCGGCCAGAACTCTAGACGCGTTTTGAGCTCCAGATTCGCTAAACAGGACGCGAAACGGACGTTCGACCTCACCAATGGGTTTCCACGTTCGGAGAGCAATCAATTGGTGGGGTCACACGTTCGGTTCGAGTCCCATTAAGCGATTCTGGAGCGCGTCTAGAGTTTTGGCCGCCTGCGCCGATCTTTTGGCCACTGTGCCGCGTGGAAGTGGAAGCGGGGCCTGGCCTGGCAGCAGAGTTTCGTGAGAACTCATCTCCGGAGAAGGCTCTCCAGAGCACCAAAACACAGTTTGCAATTCGGAGGGAGATCGGCCGGGATAGACCAACGTACATATTGGTCTTTGTTTGGGACGGGTCACTCTAAGCTCCAAGGACGTCACCCGAATCCATCACGTTGCCCCGGCACAGTGGGCCAGAAGACCGGTCTAGGTGGTCAAAATTCAGGACGGGTTTCATTGGTTTTTTTTTTTTAATGTTCATGATGAGGCCGATTTTGTGTTTGTTATTTTTGTGCTTGCTGCAAAATGAATGTATTATTAAATTTATGTATTAAATTAATGTAGTTGTGTAAGCACAAAACTAGAACTTGGTCTAGTTGCATGGTGCAAGGTATCAAGGATTATTCCATGTATGAAACATAATGATAATGATAATTTAATTTAAAGTGAATTTTATTCAACTGGAAATGTTGTGGTCATACAGGTTAGTTAGGTTCAGTAACACTCAGCAACTAAGAGATTGAGATTTTTAGAAACAGTTACCTTTCTTAAAATATAAACAGGTCACTCCAGCTCTTATAATTAAAACAAACAGAGCAAAGTTTAAATCACAATTTTAATCTAATTTAATAATAACCAAAACCAAACTTGAAGAGCCTGGGCTCCATGCACGGTCAATACAATTGTGTGTGATCATGGTCGCAACACAAATGGCAGTTAATAAATGACAAAAGAGGAGAAATATAGAATGTACAGGAATTACAAAAAAAATAGGACAACACAAAATGTCAACATATCAAGCATGAAAAGAAAAGGAAAGGGGCAGCAGTATGTTATCACATTTACTTTACAATAATTTTGTTTGTATCTGAAAATCTTTTTTAGTGCAAGGAAACCATGATCATTTTAGTTATGATAAAGAAAACAGCAAAGTTCAAATCACATTTGTAATCTAATTTATTTATACGCAAAAACATACTTAAAGCAACTTCAAGAGCCTGGGCTGAACACAGGATCAATACATTTGCATGTGATCATGGTTGCAACACCAACAGCTGTTAATAAATAACAAAAGAGGAGAAATAGAAAATGTACAGCAATTACCAGAAAGTAGGACAACACAAAATGTCGAGATATCAAGCATGAAAAGGAAAGGAGGGGGAACAAGGAGTGCCTCACTTTGTCCAGTCAGTGTACACTCTCAACTCTAGTCACCGTCTTGTTTCAGTCTTGTCAATGAAAAAGCCGGCGCTTTCCAACTAACAAATTCAATTCATTCTTGTAGCTTCGCAGAACTCAGCCTTGAGGTGCTTCAGAATTTCAACTACAACAGGAACTGCCCAGGCGTTTCCTAGAAGTCGCCTTCGATCAGATTGCGATATGCCAGCATCAGTATAGTGGCGTCCCACACCAAACAGCTCTTCCATCTCTGTCAACAATAGAGGTGCTTTCTGAGTGCCCTCTATGACAGGCAATGATTTTTCTTTGCCTGGAAAAGCACAAAATAAACTGCATTAGTGTTGATTTTTACTCTACAGATAGAGCTCTCTAACACAATTATTTACCATACAGCTGAGAGTGAAAAGTGGATGTCAGCGTGGGAAGAAGGGGCACTGCCGCAGTACGGTAAGGCATCAAGTAATCCTGTAAATTGGGATATTCCACTTGGCTCTTGGGCAGGTCATACAAGTGTGGAATGTTACCCCACCAGTAACGTTGCCTCTTCATTGCGCTGTATCCGGACGAGCACCGCATTACAGGCTTGGACCCCAGGCACCTTATCATCTCGTTCAATGTTATGTTGTCCATACAAAATGTGTTCTCAAATAGCCAAAAAAACTTTTCGTGCCTATCTTGAGCTAACTTGGCCAAGTGGTCTCTAATACGCACATATTCATAGAAAAGGCTTGCCGATGACCCAGGTTCTATAAAATGAAGAAAAAGAGCCAAGGATAAGCAGTCAAGGCATGAAAGTTACAAAACAACAAGCTATAGTGTTCAGATTCCAGTACCTTGCAAACCTTTCCTCCGGTGATTCACTCTGCTGATTTCTTGGCAAGGAGAAGCGCCCAACAATAGATCTATTTTATCCAGTCTTTCCAGAGTGTCATTAGTAATTGAAGTCACACAACCAAGCATGGATATTCTGCTGCTGTGATTGAATTTTAAAACCATGTTGGCCTTTTCATCAACCTCACTAGAATAATACTTCCTGACAGGTATGCCAATTGAGTCTAAAGCTAATATTGATGTTCCAATCCCATCAAATACAGAAAGCATACACATTCCCTAAAATTATAAAACAAACAAAATGACTTGTCATTATTACAAAATATTTAGAAAAAATAGTGCATTCTTAAATAGCACAAACCTCATCAGCTGGTGTAGGTGGAAGTGGTGCTGCATCAAATCCACGGAAGTCATCATCTCCTGCTACATCAACACGACAGCTTGCAAATAGTTTTTTCTGGACAGTCAAGGACAGATGCAAAGAAAATCAGTACAACCCAATACCAACAAATTTGGTGCTCTACCGTTGAGTGCGCACCGTTCCAGAGTAGCGAGGACATCCTTTCTTTGGAGCACACAATCTTCTTCTGTACCCTCGCTTGCGCTTCTTGTATTTCACATCTTTTCTTGGCATTCTCAGAGGTTATGGTCACAGGGCAATATTTGTCGTGCAGTCACTCCCTCAAATGTCTTCCGGATGACTCGAGGCCGTCGACCCTTTACTGAAAAACAATGTTAGAGAGTGGAAGAACACAATTTTAAATGGTAACCGCTTACACCGTGTGCATAAAAGTAAATTATATTCTATGACAATGACAATTGTCATTTAATGATTCTGTAATACTTGCACACATCACCTGGTTCCACTTATTATTCAGCAAGTCCCTTTCAGCAGAGTGTTCAGAAGTTTCTGCGAAACAACGCAATCAGTTTACGACACGTCCCAAGACAGTAAGTGCACTTTACCAAAACAACACACGAAGTTGGAACAACAGAAGGACTCATCAAGCATTAAGTATCTCAATGTGTGTCATGATTCGAAATTTCTCATATCCATTCGTATTCGTATCTGTGGGTGCTCGTTCGTATCTCGTGACTCCATGCTCGTGTCTTCGGATCGTCCTTGCTGTTTCAGGCTGTCGAAGGTTGGTGTCTCAGGAAAACTTTGAACAAATCTGTAATGAATAATAACTGTCGAACGCCTTTTAAGTCTTACAGTAACTGAGCAAAACCAAAGTAACCCTAGTTCCGTTCTAAGGGACATTTGTGGCTGGCTCGTCGCCAATCGGAGAACTAGGCCCTAACCTCGAAGGAGAGTACTTGCTCTAATGAGGCATTTAATCTGTTCTTTTCTTGTACATACATTCAAGTTTTTCTTGTGTTTTGCTCGCCATGCATCTGACTGTTGTCAGGTTTGGTGTTTGGCTACTTATTAACCATACTCGTTTTGTGCGAAAGCGTTATAATGTCACACCAGAGCTGTGACAAGTCATGCAAGTGATGAGACTGTTTGTTTAAATACTTTAGTCTTGCTTTGTGTCAGGTAAACACATCCATCAAAAGTTCTAAAATGTTTCTACAATCTAATTTTCAGATGTTAGCTGTGCAGTTACGGCAATGGTAAAGCAAGTTATCATTACCCTTGTGGTCCACTGCAAGTCTCTCATGTCCAGTGTTACAACACGTATTGCCATTTGCTAGAACGCCACCACTGAAATGCAGCGCAGCACTGAATGCTGTAGACAAGGTAACTATCTACATCAGTTTAAATATGTTCATGAGCCTTACACTTTTTAGTGCTTTTATGCTTCAATGGTGTCTGTATTATCTCAATTTAAAGAAATCTGCTGGAGTGAAAAGCATATTGGAGAGGAGTTGCTCTTTGCTTTGTCCAAATGGAAAGAAAGCTGCCGTCAAGTTTCAAGGCTAAGGAAGTAACGCAAGTATTGTCAAAGTTGCGACACCTTTTTCTTTTCTTTTATGCTTAGATCCTGAAATAGCAGGGTATTCATTCAAGCGTTCTGGGCTTATTCTAGGTTATTTACTCTGATTTACCATCACTGACACTTGGTAACTCTTGATGAACGACCACTCTGAATGACTGCCTTCCTGGCAGACTATTAGAGTGTCCTTTGTTGAGATGACTGACACAGTTAACGAACAGTCTTTCTGAATGACTGCCTTCCTGGCAGACTATCAGATTGCCTTTCGTTGATGTGACACAAGCACTCACACAACAAATCTCTACTCTGAATGACTTCCATCGTGGCCGACCATCAAACAAGTATCTTGTTGAGGTGTCGCACAGGCTTGGAAGACACATGCAGTTAACACTGTTATTTTATTAATAGTAAACTTTATAAGGAAGCAAATAAGATGTTTGCAGTTTTCTGTTAGGTCATGTGTTAGGTCTGTAGGTCTGTGGGTGGTTCTAAAGGAAAAAGCTTCTGTTTCAAACTATTGTGTTGACTTGAGTTAACTTTAACAGTGGTCTTGGTTTTGGTTGTGTCTTTTCTTGTTACAGTGTGTGGTGTTTCATTTTTCACCAGAGTCGCTGCTTCTTATGATTGCCAAGAACACTACAAGATTTTGTAAATCTTTCATGAATCTCTTGTGTAGGTGAGTTAATACCCCACATGCCATATGTATACACAAGTCTATGTTCTTATCCTTTGTTTCTATGTTTTCCTTGATCAGCATGGACCTGGCCGCTAGAGGAAGTTCTTCTGTGGCTCCACATTACAAAGTCAGCAATTTTAATAAATGCTCTGTGGGTTCACGAGTAATTTAACTGGCTATGTTGAAGCCGGCCCAGGTAATGTCATTGGTCGGTTAAAATTATTTTTGTGATAAATATAACATTAATCTCTCTGTGACCTAATCTTTATCTTTTTGGTGCAGATGTTTGGTGTTTGTCTTTGCAACTACTAGCAGTTGCTTTTCATTGGTCCAAGTACAATACAGGACATATTTTGCTGAGGCTGCAGTATGCACTTGGTGCTGGCAAAGGTATGCTGTTTGTTTTAAGCTTCGATTTTGGTTGTACATCACATACCTTTTTACACAGCCTTTAATTATGGATAAATTTTCATTTTCTTTAGAAATCTGCTGTGACAAGGCATCTGCAAAGAATGTAATCTTCTCTGCGTCCAACTACAACTATTATAATAGAACCAGAGTTGTTGTCCCATATCGCTCGAGTGTCTTCAAGACCTGCTCCACTTCAACCAAGGTAGGTTCCAGGAGTACCAAAGCTTGTGAAATAGACTTCTCATGCCCTAAGAAGAAATTCAAGTCAAAGATTGATGTACTGTCTCAATCTGTTTCAGCTGTTTGATGGCCTGTGGTTTTGAAGTAGCGATGCAAATTGGCTGCATATGCTGTTAAAATCATTTCTCATTCACCTTAAAGTCCATCTTGAGTTATGGTGTACAAGCATCACTGTGCCAAAGCTAGGGCGATACACCATTCCTTCCAAATACATTCATCGATACATACATCCAAAAATTTCTTTCACAATTAGAAAGGTTTAATTATGTTGCAAATTGTGCACACCATATGACATGTGAATGACTGTCTTTCAGGCAGACTATCAGCGTGTCTTTCTTTGTTACATGCATTCAACCGCTGTTAACTAGCGACATCTGAATGACTGTCTTTCAGGCAGACTATCAGTGTGTCTTTCTTTGTAACATGCATTCAACTGCAGTTAGGTAACGACCTTTGAACGACTGTCTTCCAGGCAGACTATCAGAGTGTTTCGTTGTTACATACACATAGCACAATTAGCAACCCTTAAATTACTACCTCTGAGGTGGAGTAAGTCTCATTTGTTGGGATGCATTAGTGTGTCCACCCATTTAAATTGTAAAACTTTTTGGCCAAATTTGAATGCACACCTCTATATGTACGAGCTTTTTTACTCCTGCCCTTCGTTTGATTCAAAGGTAAATTTTGTTAAATACATTAGACAGAATCCTGCACTGATTGATGTTTTGCCTTCTCATTTACATAGTTTGTTTGTCTATTTCGCAGCCACTTCCAGATGCACTATCTTACCAGAAGCTGTTGAATTTCAGAGTTTGCGCTCTGAAACCAGACAAGTTGATACTTCAGGAACCCGTGAGTATTAGTATCTCTTGGACTTAACATAGCTCCTTTGATCATCCATGATAATTAATTGTATGTTATCTTACTTTTTAAGGCCCAGTAATATTTTATTGTAGCCATCTGAGTTTGTTGTTGGCAAATGTCAGTCTCCAAATCAGTGCTGCCAGCCCACACTCTCTTAGTCCCAGCCATTTTAATCCTTCACTGTGGACACAAATCTTAATGCTGAGTTAGGTAATATTCATAATATTAAATAATACAAATACTGATGTAATGACCTTACTATAATACTTCTATACCGGTTTTATTTATTTGTGTTACAGAACTTGGCACTGGTTAGGGCAATGTTCAGCAATGATACTATTCATGGTTGAGGAAGGAAGTTGTGCTGTAGCGTCTTGGAAAAAGTAAGGCTCTGCAGGTTACTATGTTAGTTTCACTCTACCAATATTTAAATTTCATGTGCTGTGGTTTTGTAATAGTCAGCAGGCACCTGTACACACTTGCTCAAGAATACATACTGGGAACCTGCCTCTTTGGCGGGTATCTGGAGGTATCTCGAGCCATGACACATACACATACTTGAGAATATACACTAGGCACCTGCCTCTTTGGCGGGTATCTGGAGGTATCTCGAGCCATTACACATACACATACTTGAGAATATACACTAGGCACCTGCCTCTTTGGCGGGTATCTGGAGGTATCTCGAGCCATTACACATACACATACTTGAGAATATATACTAGGCACCTGCCTCTTTGGCGGGTATCTGGAGGTATCTCGAGCCATTACACATACACATACTTGAGAATATATACTAGGCACCTGCCTCTTTGGCGGGTATCTGGAGGTATCTTGGGTCATTGCACACACAAACTTACTCTAGCAAAGTATGCGCACAGAATGTTTGCCCGTTGAGGAATGCTTCCTCTGGTTCTTTCTTATAATAATTATTTGAAACGCCGTTGTTTTGTGTGTTTGACTTGATGAATGCTCTGCAGGTGATGTCATACTTATGAAGGATTTTCTCTGCATCTCGCCAATAATGCACCCCAAGGCATGAGAAAACTCCAAGGATTTTGTTGAAAACATTTATCGCTTGAAATCATGCCTCAAAGGTAGGTCATCAAAATATTGGTTGTGATTCTTTTTCTTTGACTAAAGGTTGACCAAGAAAACCGCACTAGTAGCTTACCATTTTAAATTGTGTTCATATACTGTGCACAGTCAGTATTTAATCAGTCTTTTATATGTTGTTTTTAGTCCTGTCTAATGCTTTACTACCTCTGGCTTTTTAGGTGTTCTTCTGTGGTCCATAGTATTTTCGAACCACCATTTTGTACGGTCATGATGCCACCGACTGGTACTACATCTGAACCGACTGCCTTTTATGTTTCTTGGTAAGAAGTTTATTCATCCTTAGGAACTTATATTAAAGGGGAGGAAACCCGTCAGGTTCCTGTCACCCTAAGCTGATTACTTGAGAGCCTGTGAACTCAATCATTATATTAGTGAAGAATATATCTCTCAGAATAAGTACTGCTCTGATGTACTTCAAGCCTTTATCGAATCGGTCTTTGATTCTAAAAGACAATCAGTTGACATTTGACGCTGCTGATTTGTTTTGGTTTTCACAGTTTTTAGACTTCAGATCAGCTCTTGTCAAGAAGGACAATCCTCCTTACAAAAATTATGGTTTAAAGTTGATCTTTGACGAGCAGTCTGTAGCACTGTTTTCCTCGATCATAACCCATATTTACAAAATTGTTGGTATTGTTTACCTGTTTTGAAAGAAGTGTGAATATGCAAAGGCAAAATTCTTTCTCATTGATTGTAATACAAATCAGGATCTTTTAAAATGGGCCGTATGATTTAACTTTTTCCTCTATGTATCTCCTTAAATTCTACTGCTCTGAGTTATAGATGATATATTTAAATTAATGTATTGTTGCAAGTGTCTGTCTTTGTTTTGTCAGCTTTCAACATCTTTACTTTGTCTAACGTAATTTGTATCTTTGTCAGCCTTGGCACAACGTGGAATGGCGCACTTGCAATGAAAATCAGACAATCCGATTTGTTACCATTGTTGGTCCTCGATCAACATTTCACCTCCATGGCTTCTGAGGATGTTAGTGGCAAGTTACTTTTCTAACTGGTAAGCATGCTTGATGGGATTTGTTGTTATAATGTACAATCCAAAATGTCTCGCTAAATTATTTTTTTTCTTTTTGATTCAGACAGAAATAGTTGCAGTAAGTCATGCAGACTTGAAGCAAGCAAACGGATCAGACAGACAGGATGATATACTGATGGAGGCAGTTTAACAATAAGAAGTCAATTTATTCATTGGTGCTTGAGACTGAAAAGTGCTGTGCATTAAGTTGTCAACAAAACCAGGAGTAATGCTAAAGAAAATGAGAATGATTGCATCGGAGTGTGTCAGTTCTGTATCAGGGAGATTTCCTTTTTGTGTTGTTTACTGGCATTGGAACTTTGAAGGGGCATTTTTAGGAGTGTTGTTGCTTTGTTTCTTTCTCCATATGAAAGCTCAGGTGTTTCATTTTGACCTGTCTCAACTGCACCACTGCCTCTGTCCTATATGCTGGATGTTTTGACTTTGGCTCCTCAACCTGATGATCTAAATCTGACTTAATTTGATATATTAGTTGTGGAAGAGATGTGTAATAAAAATTTAAGTTCATTCTCTTTGTTACAATTCAGATATCTCTGTTTAATATCATGTTATGTTGATTTTTGTGAGAGGATTCTGAAGTCGACGTGAAGACTCAACCTTGTTAGGCACTTGCCTGTCTCTTGGACAAATTGCCCAAGGTTTCAGTATTTTATTTTGTATTGATTCAAAATGACGGATGACGGAGTACACTCTAAAATGTTTGTCTTTGAAGCTGTTATGAAACATGTCTGTTCTGAGAACGTATTTCTCTTGAAAAAACTCTATGATGATTGCTGCAACTAGCAACGGTGTCTTTATAGTTACTCAGATTTAGATTGTCAGGTTCTTTGTGGGTGGTCTGTTAATTGGATAGTGCATACACCAATCCTTTCATTGCTGAGACTTTAGGGTGATCATGTTTCGAAACTGGTGATAATGCTAACACCTTTATTTTTGTGTCAAATTCTGATTCTTTGTGTAAGAGAGCATGTCTATGCCTGTCAGACTTTTTCGACTTCCTTAACATTTTTCTGGTTAATCATTCAAACTTAAAATATAACTTCTGTTCATTTTTGTTAAATATGAATCTTTCATTTCCAACCAGTGCTTTAAACTTGGGAAACTCGGAAGTTAATCTTCCAAGGTAGTGCTGCCCTAAAACTACGTTTGCTTTCTGAAATGACCTAGATTCGTCCTAGGAAGAGCCAAAATGTTTGTTTAATGAGTCTACCCTTAGCTTCTTCTGTTTCTTTTTCTTGCTGGAAGTGTAAGTTCTGTCTGTCTATTTTCATCTAAATAGCAAGTCAATCTAAAATGTAAAACACATTTAAACTTGCATGCTTTGTAAAGTATTTAGTTCAGCTTTCTACTTATTAGATCTTGCCTCCTTTCTTCCTGTTCTAAGGTTAGCTCCGCCTAAACAAATTAAAAGATTTGCTGTGGCACAGAAGTCTTTGTTACAGAAACTATTTTCATGTCTTCTCATCTCTTATTGAGTTCCAAGATGGTTAATTTAATGCTCTATCAGTTATCTTGATGTACATAGTCCTTTCAAGTCAAAACCAATTCTGTTTTCACACCAAAAATAGCTCTTACTTAAATAGGAGCTTAACTTAGGACACGGTAATCCACAATTAGGCTCAAAATTAAGAGGGTATGGCAAATTGCTCTAACGCCTACTAAACTTCCTATTAATGCAGTGATTCGAAAACTGCAATGGATTTTGCAGCCATCTTTGAGACGTCTTACAATGGTCGTCACCATGATGACCAGTTTCAAACTGCTCAACCTGTCTTAACCTTAAAATTTAATAGGCGATGGGGGCTGAATCTGTTTCCAATTCTATAGTGTCAAGTAGTATGGAATAACAACTCGGAAACCCTGCCTTAAAATTTACTCTCGGTGTGCCTGTTGATGATGCATTGATTGAAAAGTTTAACGTCCGCTGTTTTGTTTTCATCATTTCTGGCTCATCCAGAAATTTCTTGTAAACATTGAGAAAAGTAACTTGGAATCAGAAAGGTGTGGTTAAAGTACTAATTTTGAGACTTTGTTAAAAATAAAGAAATACATGTGGAGCTAGGTACGTAAAAAAGCATTAAAGTTAAGAGAAAAGGCTTACTTTAATCGGTGTTTTTTTACAATTATTCCTCTGTCTCGCCTGAAGAGTTTTCACATAAAATGTTCCTTGCAAGTTCCAACACGTTTAGGCTAGAGGCAAACAAAAATTAGTATAAATCTTGGAACCTTAAAATCAGCTGTGTTCACAGTACAGGTTCTTGGCTGTCTTTTCCTAACGTCCTTGTGTCTTCTATAGCCAGTAACACAAGACTGACAAATCGCTGGTTCATGAGCTGGGGGTTGGGTTAGCAGATAGAAACGAAACCTTCATTTCGCATGCGCTCGATCAAGTCTGTCTGGGGCGGCCCGCCTGCAGGGTAGGCACGACTGCTACACACGCATTGCGCGGGCTTGCCTACCCTCTCGACTGCAGGGGCTCTAGCTGAGTCCAAGTGATTACTTTTTCCTTTCCACTTATGATAAATCTATCTAACAGATACAAGCGCAGTATTAAAGGATCTTGGCTTGCGTCTTAAAATGCAGATCATGTCCAAATGCATTCACTTTGATGTCAAATAAAAGTTTGTCTCTGAATGTTCTGTTCGTCCTTAATCAACACTTTCCCCTATCTCATACTCGTCTGGCTGCTTTGCAGAAAATAACCTATAAGAATAAAATAAAAAAAATACTCTTGTTTGTATTTACATGGTGGAACAGCTCTGAAACAGCTATAAACCTCAAAGTGTTTTAATGTAGAAAATAAAATAACAACTCTGGGACATAAAATTGAGACTGGACCACAAGTGATGTCATTTTAGTGGCCGTGGTTTAGGACAAAAATTTTACCTCTTTATTCAGTTTTACCATAAAGACAATGTCAGGCAGAGAATGCGTAGGTATGACAATATGAATACCGAGTCTTCTTTCAATTCATTGTCTTTCAGGGCACCGTATTTAAGGACGGCTCCTGCCAGACCACGTGGACGTTTGCCTACCGCGTTCATTGAAGCGCGTAGTGGATCCCCCGAATCCGGCGGTCAGTTCGTTGTCGGTCAGTTTGGTGCTCCGTCAGTTGATGTGCACCCGTCAGGTGGCCGTCAACGGCCATGCCGGCCAGGACAGCATCGCGCCACCGCACCAGCGTGTCCTTCGGCGGCCTGCTGTTGATGCTGTACTCTGGACACTAGTGGTGTGCGAAGCGGCCTTTTCCGAATCGAATCGAATCAGGGCACATTCGATTCGATTCGAATACGAAGGAAATTCGACCTTAAAAGGGCTAAAAAGAGCACTTTTTTGGTGTTTTGGTCCAAAATAATTCGAATTTGAGATTTTACATTTTTGTTTCGTTTTCGAATCGAATCGAATGTGACCTGATTCGATTCGGTTTCGAAGCATTCGCACACCACTTCTGGACACGATGCCCCCGCGTACCTCGACGGGGTCCTTTGGCCGAATAGGTGCTGCACAAGCACAGCGCCTTTGCGCCGCGCGCCGCGCTTCAAGTCGAGGGCACTTGGCTACGGCGCGCACGTCGCAGTGGCGTCCCGGCCGCCAAGCGTGCCGTTCCCGTGGTCAGCGTCGCACTCCGAGGCAGAGCACGCGGAAGGTGAGCGAGCAGTGCTCCGCGACGGCGTGCCTCGGCCTCGTCGTCGGTCGTGCCGCAGTTGGCGTCCGAGATAAAGCCTGTCTCTTCCTCGGTCGGCGCGTCCACCGTGAGGTCGCCGACGTGCACCGCACCCCGTCTGCCACGGCGCCATACCAGGGGCCTGATTTCGAAGGATCGTTTCGTGACTCTGTCTCTCTCGCACTCATGGCGCGTCCCTCAGGGGTGCGAGAAAGACAGAGCGACGAAACGATCCTTCGGAATCAGTCTGCAGGCCAGGGGCGTCGTGCCGTGCCCCCGAGACCACCTCCAGGCAGATGGAGTATACGACCGTAGACGGCGGGGGTGCGTCGCGGTGCCCAAGTATCACAAGGTGCTCGTCCTGACACCTCGCCAAGGGGTGTCCCAGCCAACGGCGTGCGTGGTCAGAATCGTGGCGACGGTGCGCGCAAGCTTGTTCCCACTTCCTGTACTCTCTTCTCATGGCATGTGTGTGTGTGTTCAAGGTATTGAGTGGAGAGGCCGGCGTAGTCGCCGAGAACTGTTACTACGGTTAGGGAAGCGCAGCACGCCGTTGACGCCTGCCCCAGGAAGGAAAGGCGAGATGGGTTCCCGGCTCCACTGTCACGATGGGTTGCCTGCCTCCACGGCGCCTGACGGGCCGCGGGCGCGGGTTCGCCCTGAGCCCTCACGTGCCTCTGCCGAACAAGCAGTGCGCCGCGGTTACTTGCCCTCGGCCCCTGGCACCGCGGGCCGCATGTCCACGGAGAGGGGCCTGCAGACACACCAAGGGCCTCCTCGCCGTCCCCGGGGAAGGCCAAGCAGAAGCGCGGCACGTCTGAGTCGCCCAAACCGCGTCGTACTTGGCGCCTAGTGCATTGGGAGTGCCTTTGACGCCGAACCACGAGGACGTCCTCTCACCTCTTTGTGGTGGACACGAACACTGTTACTGTTGTTCTGTCTCTCTCACACTCACGGAGCGTCTCGTCGGGGTGCAAAGAGAGATAGATCGACGAAGGGCTGTTCGGAATCAGCCTGCAGCCCGCCTCGGCACGCGGTCCGAGATCAAGGAGTGCTTGGAGGCGGCCGGAGTATGTGGTTTGTGATTGATGTTTGGGTTGTGACTGTGTTTATTAAACTCCATCAACACTTAACCTTACAGGGGAAAGGGGACGTGTTGCTACCAGCATATCGCGTCAAAACTTCACCACAGCTCAGTTCCAATGCCAGGTTATATTCATTTCCATAAAAACAGATCATTGCTGCTTGAAAGGGGTGAGATTCCTGATTGTTTGTTACAGTTTTAGGATGCCAACAATCTCCATGGCAGCGCCACTTCAACAACACCGATTTGAGGGCACTACAAAATTACATTTTTTCAACTATGCTCTTGTGTGAAATTGAAAACAAGTGGCTTTTTGAAAGATGTGTGGTCTTGTATATTGTCCAATTCACCGCGGGAATCGTGGACCGTCTGGCTGGCTGGCATGGCCTCAGGCTCTGCGCGATGGCCCTGCGCACAGCCGCTCCGTCTCTCTCGCACCCCTTCGACAAGTGAGAAGAGGGAAGCTCCAGACAGCAGCAGCTGCACGCACACTTGCGGGCCATGGCACAGTGGGCCAGGCGACCGGTGGGGGCGGTCAAAACTCTCGACGCTCGACGCCAAGGGGGCCGCGAGGGTCGCGGGGCGGGGCGGGGCGGGGCGGGGCGGGGCGGGGCGGGGCGCCAGCCTCAGCACAGCGCGGAACGCAGCGCGGCCCCTCCAGGAGGATCCAGCCTCGGCCACGCCCTTCCGCTTGACGCCCTGTGCTGGAGGACTTAACAGGATTCCAACGGAACGTGTGACCGAACCAACGGATTCCTCGCTCGGATAGCAATCCGTTGATGGGGTCACACTTTTGATTAGAGTCCTGGTTAGCGACTCTGGAGCTCAAAACGCGTCTAGAATTTTGGCCGCCTGCTGACCCACTGTGCCCCCCCCCCCCTCCCCCGTCCGCCCGATCTCTCCGTGTTGGAACTGTCGCACTAAATCTCGACTCCAGCAGCAGGCTCATTCCGAACACTGCTTCGTCGCTCTGTCTCTCTCGCACTCATGGGGCGGTCCGTAGGGGTGCGAGAGAGACAGGGCAACCCTGCCTGCAACAGCACCGTTCGCGCCGACGTGGGGGGGGGGGGGGGGGCAGGTTTCTCCGACTTGGCGATAACGCTGCGCGGTGGTGGCCGGCAGCCGCACTTTGGCCTTAACGGCCCTAGAACGTAGCCGTCGCCCTGCCTCGGTGGCTCCACCTACTAGTACTCGAGCTTCGTGGCCTCCACGTCGGCACGCGGCACGGCAGCGCGGCAGGGTGCCCCGTGGCCACGGCCACTTGGGACGTGCTCAAATTAAGACGACCTCCTCGCCGTGCCATGCTGCAGCGCCACCAGGGAGCAATCCATTGGTGGGGTCACACGTTCGCTTTGAGTCCTGTTTGGCGACTCTCGAGCTCAAAACGCGTCCAGAGTCCTGTCCACCTGCTCCGGTCTTCTGGCCCACTGTGCGTCCATGGGTGTGACGTCATTATGTGCTTAAGCACGCGGTGTGACCGCGAGGAAAGCGACTATCGGAGTTATCCTTCAGGGCGCCGCACAGTGGGCCAGAAGAACGGCGCAGTTGGCCGAAACTCTACACCCGTCATTGATTGCTCTGGACGTTCGGTTCAAGGCCTACTTAAGGAAAAAAAAAGAAAAAAAAAGAAACGCCGCTTGGAGCTTGGCGCCGCGGGAGCCACCATTCTGGTAGGCGGCTAGCTGGGCGCGCCTCGCGCGCCTTGCCACGCCCACGCACCGCCATGAAGGCCTCCCCGTCGCGCGGCGGATTCTGGGATGTACTGCAGACTGATTCAGTCAAGTGCGGAGGGACTCGCTGAGGCCGAAACCTGCCCATGAGTGGGAGAGAGACAGAGTGATGCGAGTGCGGCGAGGTCAAGAAGGCTCTGGGGAAGTTCCTCTGGGCCACCAAGCCCGTTCGTGTGCCGCTCGACGTGATGGTGCAGCCCAGGGAGCGCGGCGGCCTCGGACTCCAGGATACCCTGCCCGCAAGGCCCGCGTCATTGCTCGCAGCGCGCTGGGAGAGCGCGGCGCGCGCGGACTTGAAGACCGTCTCGGGGTGCTGGTTGCGCTCCCTGCAGCAGCGGTACGCGGACGCGCCGTCGGTGCCGGTGATCTCTCGGTTCCGCGGCCGCCGGGGTGGCTGCGCGGCGAGGGAGGTGACGTCACGCGGCGACGAGGCTCGCCGTCAGCCCGGAGGCTCTACTAGACCATCTGCAGCGTCGTGTGAGATGACGTCACGCGCCGGGCCGGCGCGTCGGTTGCTAGACCACTTTTTTTTTTTTTTTTTATGAGCAGCGCCTGGAGTATCGGCGCAGTAAAAAAGAAAAAAAAAAAAGTCTGCCGGGCGCGCCTTGCCCCGTCCCTGGAGGCCCCAGGGCCGCGGTGCACTACCGCGCCGTACCATCGGGATGGCGCCCCAGCCCCGCCCCTCCCGGCCCCCTGTCCCCGTGGGGCCCCAGCGACACGCTGTGTCTTGCGGCGCGCCGCGGCACAATGGGCCACAGAGGAACAGTGGAGACGGTGGAGTCGCTAAATGGTACTCGAACCGAACGTGTGACCCACCAATGATTCCTCGGTCGCAGAGCATTCCATTGGCGGGGTCACACGTTCGGTTCGAGTAGCGACTCTGGAGCTCGAAACGCGTCTGCAGTTTTGGCCGCCTGCCCACCGTACGTGGTACGCCGGCCGGAAAGGTGTGCCCGCCCCGCCCCGCCCCGCCCCGCCCCTCTCCCACTTCCCCGGCCACACGGTGCAATGGCCAGCGACCGCCTTCGTCGCTCTGTCTCTGTCGCACTCACGGTACGCCCCGTGATGGTGTGAGGGCAACGGGGCGTGGGGGCTCCTCGAGGCCACGATCCGCGCCAAGGACGCCGTGGATCCTCGAGGTGGTTCACAAGTACGTGCTCTCGACACGCTGCACCGCACCCTGCGCAAGTCGGTCATCACCCAATGAGGATCACAGAGTGGCTCATCACAGCACCACTGCAGTTTCCCGGTAGAGTTATAGACGGGTCACCCAGGCAAAACGTTTCTTTTTCCATTTTAAATTTTTTCAAGAACAGTTTCTTAATATATTTGGCTTATCTCTCTTATCCCTCATTTTCTTGGAAAGTCTACTAGAAACTTAACCGAAAATAAAAGACAACTCATAACAAGTGTGTGTCTCATTTATTTTTGAGTACAGATGATGAAACGAGCCATTCACAATCTTCTCAGTAGGCATGTGTTGAAAACCGAACTTTTGTTTCTGAGGTATTCTAAGCACTTGATGATCATGAAGATGAGTCAACGAGTTTTGAAAAGACAATCGCTTTGAAATGAAACAACTGCCATGGTCAAAACCCGTGAACCAATCCTCACTTGCACTGATTCACTTCCAGCTGAAACCGAGCCCTCCGTTCAGAATTATTAGAACCTCTCACCATTTTACAAACACAGTACACAGAAACAGGATTGAATCCATTCCAAGAGCTGGATTCCACTCCTAACATTAACAGAAGCATAGAGATGGAACACCAACACGGAGAGCTTTCATCATCACAATAGCAACAGCTTTGAGGAGGTCAATATTGCGTTCCTTGAAAAAGAGCTATGATAAGTATGAGACGACTCTTAAAAATTAAAAGGCCTCAGAAAAAAAGACACTCTGAGTGTGAATTAGAAACACCAAAAGTAAAGGGTGAGCTAAGATAAAGAAGCAGGGCAGCCTGAAGGAATGTCGAGTAATTTTGAAGAATGGCTGCCCAGTTCCAGAACTTGAACAACCTCGTGGCAGCCCCACAAGTCAAGTCATCACAGACTGGCACTGCACTCTCTCATTCCCTGTGATGTTCACATCATTGGAGCAGCTCGCCATCCCAACACTCCCTTCAGACTGTAACATTCTAGTTGCAGACTAACAACACCTGTGTGACATCCAGATATTTATTATTGCATTAAATATAAATAGATGAAGAAAACATTTCTTTTCGAAGCTTGCCTGGATCAATGCTTTCCAATTTTGAATATTTGAGAAGAACACTCGCACCACCGGCGTGGTTAATAATTCAGAGAACGATTTTTCATCAGTTGAACTGAACTTCAAGCAAACACTTGGTCAAAACATAACCTAGACTCCACGGTAGTTGTTTCCACACGGTCTCTACCGCGTGGGCGTTCGACACTTTCGTTCCAACTGATGTAGTGTCGCATGGAAACTTCATTTCTATCGCAATTCGAAGCACGTCCACACAATCTTGGCGAAAATTCGTAGCTATTACATTTGGAGCAGACCAAAGTAAACAAAACGATTTGCACCAATCAGATGACGTCAAGCCCCCACTTCATAATAAATAAAATCAATGAAAATTTGGAAATTTGAAATTTGAACCCTCGGAAATAAAAATTTCAAAACTAGAAATTTGAGGATTCGAAAAGAAACTTCAACCCGTGCGAATGTAAACAAAACATCAAAAAGTGTCGCACATGTTCTCATACGAACGCGATTTTCTCATACTCCGGGGGCGCGGAAGGCCCAAAAAAGGCACTTTTCGATAGCCTTTTTGAGCTCTTAGAAATGAAAATTTGGAAACTTGAGTGACACGACGGTTAGGAGCAGTCCTTTCACTAACAGTTAAGCTTTCCCGCAAGTCAATATCTCAAAGGGTGACTGAGCTGTGCCCGGAGAGAGAGAGAGATGCTCTATTCACGGCCTTGCGCGGCGCGCATGTAGCCCGGCCGCGAGCGCGAGGCCGGGTCAGAAACACAAGCAACATGGCGTCCGTGTTCGTGACGAATGGTTGAGTGCGGCCTCGCGACAAATTTGAACTGGGTTGGAAGAAAATTATCAAGAAAATAAGTAAAGAATGGTCAAGGATTGTGTTTAAGAGTAAGCGAAAGGCATAGGCTATAATCTAGCCTTCAGTAAACCTCTTGGGAAAATATTTTAGCCCTAGGAAGCATGTGGCTTTTCCCTAACCAAACTGTGCAGGCCGTCCCGTTGGAATCGCGTTGAACATTGTGCAATTTTCGCTTTTATCGATAACGAACCTTTCCATGTATGTAAAGGTTAACATCGTTCTCGACATTTCTTGTAGATCTAACCTCCTTGTAGCCAAGTCATCATTATAATACAAGTTAACCTTAAATTTGGCTCTGTGCCATGTTCCATGAAAATAGAGATAGATGTCTTTCCATATTTTTGACTTGTGAGTGGGAATCTGACAAAAGAAGTTATTCTGCACTGTATGAAGCTGAGGGGTAATTGTGTGTAAATATGTATTGCGCATTTTCTGGGGGTGCACATTGGTTACCAGTCTCCTCTCTTTTCGCAATGAAGGGTTATGGAGACGTTGGATAGTTAGTGTTGTAAAATCCTGTTCAAAGCATGTGCTAGTTAGTTTATCTGCATAAGTCAGAACAGCAGTCTTCATATGTTCAGGATTTTGCATCGTCTCACGGGGTTAACTGAGATGTTGGCATGTGATCATGTAAAGTCTTTCACCGCTAATTTTGTTGCCTCATGTTGCAGTGTTTCTCAACTTTGCATCCTTGATCGGACCACATTCAAAGGACAGTGCGTAGGAGCCTTGAAGGAGGAATGGCCTTTCTGTTGAATCAGCGTTGAAGATTCGAATCTATTGCCTGCTTGTATTTGCAACAGGAGAGATGCAGGTATGTAAATATATTAAGTTTAGTATCCATTTAGATTTACTTTTAAAAAGTGCAAGTATTGATAAATTTTGTTTGTATCATTTGAGTCATTATTCCCAAATCAACAAACTGCCAACCCCTTGGTATCTCCGATTTGGTTCAAACTTCGTGGAACTGAAGGAATTAGGGTAGCAAGTCCTCCCCAAAATTTTTCTGACCTCTAGCTATTACCTGAGAGCTGCTGTAAGACATGATTATTTTGAAGCAATACTTCAATGTGCACTCAATTGCTGTGCAGGATCAAGAAATATGACAACAGTTTCAGTGCGTAGTGGTATTCAATGTAAAGCATGTTAATTTTTTCTGCAGTCTGAAAGAAATCTTTCCTCAAAAACACTTTGAGCATAAACTCTAAGTATGGCTCATCTTTATAAAATTAAGATGGCCATTACTGGCCTTAATGAGTCCTTGCACGTCTGCCTTTTAAATATAATTCAGTTGAGTTAGTGGATGGACTCATTTAGGTTAGGAGTTGCCACTTTAATTTTATAAGGATGTGCCATACTTTCAGCGTACGCTTAAAATTTCTTCTACAATAGATTTTTACGGACCACAGAAGAAACTAACAGGTTTTACATTGAATACGATTATAGACTGAACCTTACAGCAGCTTTCAGGTGATGGCTAGAGGTCTAAAAATTTTCCTAGAGTCTCTGTCTGTACTCTAATTCCTTAAGTTCCACAATGTTTGAGCCAAATCAGAGTTACCAGAGGGTTGTCAGTTTGTTGATTTGAGAACTAACGACTTATTCAAAAGAAAGTCTCACTAGCTATGAAATTATATTACTGTATGCATTTGTCTTCCAAATGCCATTTAATATGTTAAAGGTAAAATTTATTAAATCCTTTTAATGAGGTACTTTATTTAGAATTTTCTATGCTCTACTCCCACAATTTTGGACTATTATTAAACAAATTAGTGTATATCTCATGCGCAAGCAGTATACCAAATTTCCTGCACATCAAGATGTAGTTTTTATGCATGAAATTGTGTCATATGCACTCAAAGGACTCAGGTACTGCAGTCAGTAAGTGTGTGGAAATTTTGTCAGCATATAAGAATCTCCCTTTCGAAAGAGGGGTTTCCTTCTTATAAAGTTTGGAGGTGATGGTGTTCCCAGCGTGACTGTGTGTGTGAGTTTTTTAACTAATTGAGTTTGGTTTCTTCCAGTGGGCTGCCGAGATGGGATGCGTCTCCAACTCCAAGTCACCAGTAGAGCCGGGTGGGGCGGCGTCCTGTATCCTGCACTGCCCTCTCCCACGCCCTGGCACGCCACGCCCTGCCACGCCCTGCCACGCCCTGCCACGCCACGCCCAGCCACGCCCTGCCACGCCCTGCGTCGCCACGCCCTGCCACGCCCTGCCACGCCCTGCCACGCCCTGCCACGCCCTGCGTCGCCACGCCCTGCCACGCCCTGCCACGCCCTGCCTCGCCACGCCCTGCCACGCCCTGCCACGCCCTGCCACGCCCTGCCACGCCCTGCCACGCCCTGCCACGCCACGCCCTGCCACGCCCTGCCACGGCGGGGCCTGGGCCGTAGCCATTCCCGTAGATATACGCCCAACGGCCGGGTTGCGGCGCGTACACCTTCGTGTTCTTGCCAGTGCGGTTGGCAACTGTGTTTGCTAGTGCGGTTGGCAAATGGGCATTATTGCCGAGTGTCAGTGCTGCATCAAGTTGTGTGTGAAGTGCGTGTCGTGTGACACTCGTGTGGCAGCTCGCTGTCTACCCATGGCCGACGGTTTGGTGGCTCCAAGGGCAGTTTCCATCAGTTGACGTGAGTAATCTTCGACCTAAAGTCATAAATGATCTCGTGTCCATTTTCAAGCAACATCCTAACTGGCATTGTCTCGGGGCACGATTGTTGAATTTCTTTAGAATCCAGAGTATTTGGGCTTTATCAAGCAATTTTCTGAGATTGTTCGGTTGAGTATTACAGTTTCGTAAAATTTTGATGTTTTGTGAGAAATGTTTGCCTAAACTATCACGACGACGACGGGCACTTCCGCTTTCAAACTGTACCGCAGTGGCGAGGTGTAGACTAGGCGCCGAATTCCCTCTTGACGTGACGCGAGCGCGCTATGGCCGAGGCTCTGCGAGCTCTCTCTCTCTCTCTCTCTCTCTCTCTCTCTCTCTCTCTCTCTCTCTCTCTCTCTCTCTCTCTCTCTCTCTCTCTCTCTCTCTCTCTCTCTCTCTCTCTCTCTCTCTCTCTCTCAATAGCAAGGCGTGCCCGCTGGACGTGGCGGGCTGGCCTACCCTGCGCTCCGCAGGCGCTTGATTTTGAGAGGCTGGACCACAATTGGGGGACTTCGGTCACGCTAGCCTTGTGCTGCTCGCCTCTTGCCTTTGCATTGCCTGTTGGGGCTGTAGGAACTTGTGACCGTGTGGAATAAAGAGAGCGAGAGTACAATATGTACAGGCTATATTCCGATTATATACAGGATTAGTTCGAACGCGTCGCGAGTCGAGAGGCCGGAGCACGCGCGTTGTGCTCGGGTCCCGGTCGGTGGCGAAGTGAAGTCGGGCCCCGCGTCGCCGGCCGGTCTGTCCTGCAGGGCGGCAAGCCCTAGCTGGCAGCCGGGCGCGCGGGCGGGGCCCGCTGGCTTCCGTACTCTGCTGGTACTCTGCTGTAGCATAGCTTCCGATTCTTGTCGTCCTGGGTGGATTTGCGTGTCGTAGCCAGGATGCCGAGGGCCGCACCCCTTGTGGTGGTCCACTTCGGCCTCCACAACGGTTTTGGACATTAGTGCAATCACCCGCTGTGTGGGTCGCTTTGTTGTACTTCTCGGCAAGCTGCTCTCCAAATCGATGTGGCCGGCGGGGGCTTGGCTCCTCGACTTGCTGTTTCGTCAAATATATTTGCCACGGAGTAACGTCCTAGAACCACCTCGACCGGGGGTTACCTGTCTTGTGGCACCTCCATTTTCCAGCTGTCTCAGTGGCGAGGGGGTAGTTCTCTCCCGAACCTAGCCCCTCTACCTCTTTCTGTAACGCTCAGCATCCCTGCTAAGCGTTACACCAATGCCTTTTTTTGGCTTATGCTGGGATTCTCGGGGATTCTAGTTACCTTAAGCTCTGCTTCCGCCGAATCTCTCCCCCTGGCGAGGTGTAGGCTAGGCGCCAAATCCACTAGTAAGTGGCGCGAGCGCGCTATGGCCGAGGCAAAGGAAGCACTTGTTCCGAACTTCGGAACTTCTCTCTCTCTCTCTCTCTCTCTCTCTCTCTCTCTCTCTCTCTCTCTCTCTCTCTCTCTCTCTCTCTCTCTCTCTCTCTCTCTCTCTCTCTCTCTCTCTCTCTCTCTCTCTTTTCTTTCTCTCTCTCTTTTTCTCTAGCTCTCTCTCTCTCTCTCTCTCTCTCACACTTTTCTTTCTCTCTCTTGTCTCTCTCTCTCTCTCTCTCTCTCTCTATCTCTCTCTCTCTCTCTCTCTCTCTCTCTCTCTCTTTTCTTTCTCTCTCTCTTCTCTCTCTCTCTCTCTCTCTCTCTCTCTCTCTCTCTCTTTTTATCTCTCTCTCTCTCTCTCTCTCTCTCTCTCTCTCTCTCTCTTTCTCTCTCTCTCTCTCTCTCGCCCTCTCGACTACTCTCTCACCCTCTAACACTCTCACGCCCTCACTTCCTGAATCCACGCCTCTCTTGCCGTCCTTTTATTTTGAAGAATGATAAATTCTAATAATTTTGATGCTTTGATCCCTCTTATACTCGCGCCGCCTGTCGTCGGCCATTCGAGGCCTGCTCGTAGCGTGCGCTCTGAGCAGAATATTTCTCGACGGCTCTGTACTG
>CM060086.1:26129302-26196802 GCA_030522485.1 Stenchaetothrips biformis | reverse complement strand
GGGTGTACTCGGGTCCAGTGCCCGGAGCTCACCTCACCGCGTCCAGTGCGGATCTGGCCTTGGGCGGTTATTTGCCTCTCTCGAACCCGCCCGTCACTGACGGGTGGGCCTTGCCGAAAGTAGGTCGCCTGGCCGCAGTCCGACTGTCTGGGTGTAGGGCCGCCTTGTGTCTCGGGCCTAGCTAGCCCCGTGGCGATAGGCATCCCATATGGCACGCGTGTCATAGTGGGTGCCTTTGGCTAGCTGGGCGTCAGGGAGAGTTGGGGACCAAGGTGCCCACTCCTTCCTGACAGTAGCGCAGCCGGCCGTTTGGGCTGGCGGCTGGCTCTGAGCGCGGGGTATCGCCACGCGGGTAGTGCGCGTTCTGACTTAGGGCATGGAAAGGGTGGTGGAGGCTTACAAAGCCGTATCACCACAATACAATCATGTGTGGTGAAGACCACTCCCCTTTGTACGGACGGCCTGTCCACGCTGTGCAGTGCAAGCATTGCAGTGCAAGCATGGCAGTGGCGGGCCCGGCGGGGCCGAAAGGGCCTCAAGTTCAAGTTCCGTCAATAGCAAGGCGTGCTCGCTGGACACGGCCGCTTGGCGGGCTGGCCTACCCTGCGCTCCGCAGGCGCTTGATTTTGAGAGGCACAATTGGGGGACTTCGGTCACGCTAGCCTTGTGCTGCTCGCCTCTTGCCTTTGCATTGCCTGTTGGGGCTGTAGGAACTTGTGACCGTGTGGAATAAAGAGAGCGAGAGTACAATATGTACAGGCTATATTCCGATTATATACAGGATTAGTTCGAACGCGTCGCGAGTCGAGAGGCTGGAGCACGCGCGTTGTGCTCGGGTCCCGGTCGGTGGCGAAGTGAAGTCGGGCCCCGCGTCGCCGGCCGGTCTGTCCTGCAGGGCGGCAAGCCCTAGCTGGCAGCCGGGCGCGCGGGCGGGGCCCGCTGGCTTCCGTACTCTGCTGGTACTCTGCTGTAGCATAGCTTCCGATTCTTGTCGTCCTGGGTGGATTTGCGTGTCGTAGCCAGGATGCCGAGGGCCGCACCCCTTGTGGTGGTCCACTTCGGCCTCCACAACGGTTTTGGACATTAGTGCAATCACCCGCTGTGTGGGTCGCTTTGTTGTACTTCTCGGCAAGCTGCTCTCCAAATCGATGTGGCCGGCGGGGGCTTGGCTCCTCGACTTGCTGTTTCGTCAAATATATTTGCCACGGAGTAACGTCCTAGAACCACCTCGACCGGGGGTAACCTGTCTTGTGGCACCTCCATTTTCCAGCTGTCTCAGTGGCGAGGGGGTAGTTCTCTCCCGAACCTAGCCCCTCCACCTCTTTCTGTAACGCTCAGCATCCCTGCTAAGCGTTACACCAATGCCTTTTTTTGGCTTATGCTGGGATTCTCGGGGATTCTAGTTACCTTAAGCTCTGCTTCCGCCGAATCTCTCCCCCTGGCGAGGTGTAGGCTAGGCGCCAAATCCACTAGTAAGTGGCGCAAGCGCGCTATGGCCGAGGCAAAGAAAGCACTTGTTCCGAACTTCGGAACTTTTCTCTCTCTCTCTCTCTCTCTCTCTCTCTCTCTCTCTCTCTCTCTCTCTCTCTCTCTCTCTCTCTTTTCTTTCTCTCTCTCTTTTTCTCTAGCTCTCTCTCTCTTTCTCTCTCTCTTTCTCTCTCTTTTTTCTTTCTCTCTCACTTTTCTCTCTCTCTCTCTCTCTCTCTCTCTCTCTCTCTCTCTCTCTCTCTCTCTCTCTCTCTCTCTCTCTCTCTCTCTCTCTCTCTCTCTCTCTCGCCCTCTCGACTACTCTCTCACCCTCTAACACTCTCACGCCCTCACTTCCCGAATCCACGCCTCTCTTGCCGTCCTTTTATTTTGAAGAATGATAAATTCTAATAATTTTGATGCTTTGATCCCTCTTATACTCGCGCTGCCTGTCGTCGGCCATTCGAGGCCTGCTCGTAGCGTGCGCTCTGAGCAGAATATTTCTCGACGGCTCTGTACTGTGCGGCGTAGACGGGTTGTCGTTTAGGGGGTAGTTTATACTGTACTGCACCCCGCGTGTTTGTGTGTACGTGCGTGATGCGCGTTTGGATCGGTAGCCATTATTATAACGCTTGTTTTGGCTGCTGCGCGGGGCCCGTGCGCTGTTACTTATTTTCCGTAACTTTTCAAAGATGTGCTGAATTTTTTTAAAACGTTTTTTGTAAAATGTCAAAGTTGTTTCGAGCAGTCAGTTGTTCGATCGTTTTCCTCGTTGTTCTCGCCCAAATCCAGCTCCCCTCCCCCCTCTTTCTGCTACCCGTTTCGTTGGCTCAGCATCCTTGTGTAGCGTTACTGTTTTTTTTTTTTTGAGGATTTTTAACTTACATCCTAACTTTGTGCGGGACTTCCCTCGAATATAGCCGTGTTTAAACTGGTTGATCGAGGCTGCCTGCGCGTTCGCGCGGGGTGGCTTCATCTCGGCCAACCTTGAAACTCAATGGCTTACAAGGGGATGGAGTGGGGGTAGCTATTGCTCCCAGCCGCCCCTGCGTGCCCGCTTGGTGTGTGTGTGTGTGTGTGTGTGTGTGAAAGGGGGCGGGGGAGGGATGGGCTTTGACTTTTGGGTGAAGCAATGACGCGTTATGGCATCTTGTTTTGGCAGGGAGCGGAGCAGGCATAACGCTAGTGTTCGGCGTTTGCGGCTCTTTCTTCCCTCTCGAATATAGCCGTGTTTAAACTGGTTGATCGAGGCTGCCTGCGCGTTCGCGCGGGGTGGCTTCATCTCGGCCAACCTTGAAACTCAATGGCTTACAAGGGGATGGAGTGGGGGTAGCTATTGCTCCCAGCCGCCCCCGCGCGCGCACGCGCGCGTGTGTGTGTGTGTGTGTGTGTGAAAAAGGGGGGGGGGCGAAATTTGAATGTCGGTTGGAGCAATAAGCAGCGCTGCCGAGAGCGCCACGCTCTGTCGACGGCTGTAGAGGCATGCCATTCCTTACCGCCCCCTCCCCCTTTCTCTCCTTCTCTCGGTCTCTTTCTTTTTGTCTCTCTCTGTCGCTCTTTTTCTCTCTGTCTCTGTCTCTCTCTCCCTCTCCCTCTCTCTCTTTCTAGATAAATGATAAATTGAATGATAAATGATTGATAATAAATGATAAATGATGATTGAATTGAATGATAAATTTGTAGGAAATTGTGACACGTGCGGAATGATGAGACAACAAGTACAATGTGTACACGGATATATTCTAGCCGGGGCTGGGCGTTCCGGCGTCGACGGGGCGGCCTGGCGTTGGGGCGGCGGCGCTGGGCGGCAGGGCGGGCTCTCCGCCGCCGACGGGGTCGCCGGCGAGGCGGAAAGCCGGTTTGACCCGGTCGATGGACACCCTGGTGACCCGGCGGGGCAGCTGCAGGGTGACCGTCTTTGCGTCCCGGGCGAGGATGGCGTGCGGGCCCGAGTACGGCGGCACCAGGGCGCCCCGCACTGTGTCGTCCCGGAGGTAGGCGTGCATGGCGGTGGCCATGTCCGGGAAGGTGAAGGTAGCCCTGGCGCCGTGGCGGGAGGCCGGCTGAGGGCGGAGTCGGTCCACCTGCCGGCGGATGCGGGCGAGCAGGCCAGGCAGGTCTGCGGCCGCGGGCGGGGCGTTGGTGGACGTGACGAGGCCGCCGGGCAACCGCAGCGGCTCGCCGTAGACCATGTCCGCCGTGGACGCGCCGAGGTCGTCCTTGCAGGAGGACCCACGGCAAGGAGGTCGTCCAGGACGCGTCGTCGTGGCACATCAGGGCTGCTTTGAGCGGGCGGTGCCATCGCTCCAGCATGCCGGACGCCTGAGGGTGGTACGCCGTGGTGCTGTGTTGCTGCGTCCCCAGGAGTCTCAGCGTGGCTTTGAAGAGGTGACTCTGAAACTGAGAGCCGCGGTCACATGTCAAGTGCTTGGGGGCGCCGAAGCGGGCCACCCAGTGCAGAAGGAAAGCCGCGGTGACGGACTCGGCGTCGGCCTTCTGCAGCGGGATGGCCTCGGGCCACCGAGTCCACCGGTCGATGACGGTCAGCATGTAGCTTTGACTTTTGGGTGAAGCAATGACGCGTTATGGCCGAGGCAAAGAAAGCACTTGTTCCGAACTTCGGAACTTTTCTCTCTCTCTCTCTCTCTCTCTCTCTCTCTCTCTCTCTCTCTCTCTCTCTCTCTCTCTCTCTCTCTCTCTTTTTCTCTAGCTCTCTCTCTCTCTCTCTTTTTTTCTCTAGCTCTCTCTCTCTCTCTCTCTCTCTCTCTCTCTCTCTCTCTCTCTCTCTCTCTCTCTCACTTTTCTTTCTCTCTCTTTTCTCTCTCTCTCTCTCTCTCTCTCTCTCTCTCTCTCTCTCTCTCTCTCTCTCTCTCTCTCTCTTTCTCTCTCTCTTTCTCTCTCTCTTTCTCTCTCTTTTTTCTTTCTCTCTCACTTCTCTCTCTCTCTCTCTCTCTCTCTCTCTCTCTCTCTCTCTCTCTCTCTCTCTCTCTCTCTCTCTCTCTCGCCCTCTCGACTACTCTCTCACCCTCTAACACTCTCACGCCCTCACTTCCCGAATCCACGCCTCTCTTGCCGTCCTTTTATTTTGAAGAATGATAAATTCTAATAATTTTGATGCTTTGATCCCTCTTATACTCGCGCCGCCTGTCGTCGGCCATTCGAGGCCTGCTCGTAGCGTGCGCTCTGAGCAGAATATTTCTCGATGGCTCTGTACTGTGCGGCGTAGACGGGTTGTCGTTTAGGGGGTAGTTTATACTGTACTGCACCCCGCGTGTTTGTGTGTACGTGCGTGATGCGCGTTTGGATCGGTAGCCATTATTATAACGCTTGTTTTGGCTGCTGCGCGGGGCCCGTGCGCTGTTACTTATTTTCCGTAACTTTTCAAAGATGTGCTGAATTTTTTTAAAACGTTTTTTGTAAAATGTCAAAGTTGTTTCGAGCAGTCAGTTGTTCGATCGTTTTCCTCGTTGTTCTCGCCCAAATCCAGCTCCCCTCCCCCCTCTTTCTGCTACCCGTTTCGTTGGCTCAGCATCCTTGTGTAGCGTTACTGTTTTTTTTTTTTTTGAGGATTTTTAACTTACATCCTAACTTTGTGCGGGACTTCCCTCGAATATAGCCGTGTTTAAACTGGTTGATCGAGGCTGCCTGCGCGTTCGCGCGGGGTGGCTTCATCTCGGCCAACCTTGAAACTCAATGGCTTACAAGGGGATGGAGTGGGGGTAGCTATTGCTCCCAGCCGCCCCTGCGTGCGCGCTTGGTGTGTGTGTGTGTGTGTGTGTGTGTGTGTGAAAGGGGGCGGGGGAGGGATGGGCTTTGACTTTTGGGTGAAGCAATGACGCGTTATGGCATCTTGTTTTGGCAGGGAGCGGAGTAGGCATAACGCTAGTGTTCGGCGTTTGCGGCTCTTTCTTCCCTCTCGAATATAGCCGTGTTTAAACTGGTTGATCGAGGCTGCCTGCGCGTTCGCGCGGGGTGGCTTCATCTCGGCCAACCTTGAAAATCAATGGCTTACAAGGGGATGGAGTGGGGGTAGCTATTGCTCCCAGCCGCCCCCGCGCGCGCACGCGCGCGCGTGTGTGTGTGTGTGTGTGAAAAAGGGGGGGGGGCGAAATTTGAATGTCGGTTGGAGCAATAAGCAGCGCTGCCGAGAGCGCCACGCTCTGTCGACGGCTGTAGAGGCATGCCATTCCTTACCACCACCCCCCCCTTTCTCTCCTTCTCTCGCTCTCTTTCTTTTTGTCTCTCTCTGTCGGCGCCGTAGCAACAACAATGGTGTGGGGCTGCGTGTGTCGCGAGGGGAGCGACCGCGAGCTGGTTGAACCACGCTCAGCGACGGTTCCTCGGGCAGCGAGCGGGTAGCGGTTTGGCGGGAAGCCGCGCGCTCCCTTAGCAACAGACTGGCTTGGCCGCGCCTGTCGCGAGGGGAAGCGGGGCGGGGCTGTGAGCCGTCCGCGAGGAGCTGGTTGCGACCGCGCTCAACGCAGCGGGTACTCGCTCGGTGGTCGAAGCCCTACCTACACGCACAATCTACGCGGTTCTAGCACTTTCACTTGCTTCAAAAACCTTCCCCTTAGACACACACAGGATGGACGCTACGCAGGGGTTCAAGAACTAGACTCCGATTAGGCTTTCGCCGTACTACAGCGGGTACGCTGGCTTTTGCCGCGCGCTACCTTTGACTGTTTTCGTTCAAAATAACGGTTCTCTCGTCAGGGTGGGACTGCTGGACTGAGCCGCGCAGAGCCCTGGGTGGCTAGGCGACGCTGGCTTGTGCCGCGCGTGGCCGCGTCTGTGTACCTGGGGCCTAAGTTCCCGCTGACCTGTAGTCGCGCGTGAACGTTAGGAAGCACCGGTGCCGCTGTCGTAAAGACCCGCAGCTAGTGCTTGAAAAGTGCGGTGGACTGGCTCTTGCCACGCCCTGCACCTTTCCTTCTCCTCTCCTCTCTCCTCTTAACCGCTGCCACTACTGTGATAATGCGGGTTTAAGAGGGAGGTTCCTAGAGAGACGAGTGGAGGTATGGCTTATAAACGCAAGGTTTATTGGTACACAGAACAGATTCAATGCAGGGTAATCAATGCAATAGAGAGAGTACGAGAGCGGAGGTCCTTAGGACGCGGCGCTACGGACGAGACGGTCAGAGAGGACAATGTGTCGCTGCTGCTGGCTGGGCTCGGAGTGACGACCGGGCCGGCCGCGCGGAGGCTCGCAGGCGGGCTCGGAGTCGGGCTTCGGGATTGGCCCGGCGGGCCGCTCGGGACCCGATCGGCGCGATCGGCTTCGATTGGCGGCCGCGCGTTCGGGACGCGCGGCGCGGGATGCTTGAAGCGGTGCCGCGGACGGCTGACGCGCGGGGTAGTGTCAGGTAGTTGTTGTGGATGTCCCGGAAGAAGTCGTCGCCGCGCCAGTTGGCGCCCACGCGCTGCCGGGGGCGTGCGTTGGAGTCGCGGAGTCAGCACTTCGGCGCCGTGAATGGGCGTCTGTCGCTGGTCGCTGCTGGCGTCGTGTGACCGGCGCGTGGCCCCGCCGGTGGTGGTACTGTAGTTGCAATCGGGGTTCACTGGATGACGTCACCGGGGGCACTGCGCGGGTGTTGGGCCTGACAGCCTGCTCGCACTAGCTGTCGGGCTCTCGGGGTGACCGCACACTACACTGATCGGTCCGGGAGAATGACGTAGACACGGCACTGTTTCGGGCAGAGTAACACCTCGCGAAACCCGTCGCGGAGGGGCTCACACGTTTGGCGGCAGCAAGATCGGGCGGAGCGGAATCGGACAGAGTAACGACGGAATGGAACTGACTGACTTCGTGGAGAGCTAGCTTATATACCCCCTCGCGGCGGTGTGGGTGTACTCGGGTCCAGTGCCCGGAGCTCACCTCACCGCGTCCAGTGCGGATCTGGCCTTGGGCGGTTATTTGCCTCTCTCGAACCCGCCCGTCACTGACGGGTGGGCCTTGCCGAAAGTAGGTCGCCTGGCCGCAGTCCGACTGTCTGGGTGTAGGGCCGCCTTGTGTCTCGGGCCTAGCTAGCCCCGTGGCGATAGGCATCCCATATGGCACGCGTGTCATAGTGGGTGCCTTTGGCTAGCTGGGCGTCAGGGAGAGTTGGGGACCAAGGTGCCCACTCCTTCCTGACAGTAGCGCAGCCGGCCGTTTGGGCTGGCGGCTGGCTCTGAGCGCGGGGTATCGCCACGCGGGTAGTGCGCGTTCTGACTTAGGGCATGGAAAGGGTGGTGGAGGCTTACAAAGCCGTATCACCACAATACAATCATGTGTGGTGAAGACCACTCCCCTTTGTACGGACGGCCTGTCCACGCTGTGCAGTGCAAGCATTGCAGTGCAAGCATGGCAGTGGCGGGCCCGGCGGGGCCGAAAGGGCCTCAAGTTCAAGTTCCGTCAATAGCAAGGCGTGCTCGCTGGACACGGCCGCTTGGCGGGCTGGCCTACCCTGCGCTCCGCAGGCGCTTGATTTTGAGAGGCACAATTGGGGGACTTCGGTCACGCTAGCCTTGTGCTGCTCGCCTCTTGCCTTTGCATTGCCTGTTGGGGCTGTAGGAACTTGTGACCGTGTGGAATAAAGAGAGCGAGAGTACAATATGTACAGGCTATATTCCGATTATATACAGGATTAGTTCGAACGCGTCGCGAGTCGAGAGGCCGGAGCACGCGCGTTGTGCTCGGGTCCCGGTCGGTGGCGAAGTGAAGTCGGGCCCCGCGTCGCCGGCCGGTCTGTCCTGCAGGGCGGCAAGCCCTAGCTGGCAGCCGGGCGCGCGGGCGGGGCCCGCTGGCTTCCGTACTCTGCTGGTACTCTGCTGTAGCATAGCTTCCGATTCTTGTCGTCCTGGGTGGATTTGCGTGTCGTAGCCAGGATGCCGAGGGCCGCACCCCTTGTGGTGGTCCACTTCGGCCTCCACAACGGTTTTGGACATTAGTGCAATCACCCGCTGTGTGGGTCGCTTTGTTGTACTTCTCGGCAAGCTGCTCTCCAAATCGATGTGGCCGGCGGGGGCTTGGCTCCTCGACTTGCTGTTTCGTCAAATATATTTGCCACGGAGTAACGTCCTAGAACCACCTCGACCGGGGGTAACCTGTCTTGTGGCACCTCCATTTTCCAGCTGTCTCAGTGGCGAGGGGGTAGTTCTCTCCCGAACCTAGCCCCTCCACCTCTTTCTGTAACGCTCAGCATCCCTGCTAAGCGTTACACCAATGCCTTTTTTTGGCTTATGCTGGGATTCTCGGGGATTCTAGTTACCTTAAGCTCTGCTTCCGCCGAATCTCTCCCCCTGGCGAGGTGTAGGCTAGGCGCCAAATCCACTAGTAAGTGGCGCAAGCGCGCTATGGCCGAGGCAAAGAAAGCACTTGTTCCCAGCTTCGGAACTTCTCTCTCTCTCTCTCTCTCTCTCTCTCTCTCTCTCTCTCTCTCTCTCTCTCTCTCTCTCTCTCTCTCTCTCTCTCTCTCTCTCTCTCTCTCTCTTTTCTTTCTCTCTCTCTTTTTCTCTAGCTCTCTCTCTCTTTCTCTCTCTCTTTCTCTCTCTTTTTTCTTTCTCTCTCACTTTTCTCTCTCTCTCTCTCTCTCTCTCTCTCTCTCTCTCTCTCTCTCTCTCTCTCTCTCTCTCTCTCTCTCTCTCGCCCTCTCGACTACTCTCTCACCCTCTAACACTCTCACGCCCTCACTTCCCGAATCCACGCCTCTCTTGCCGTCCTTTTATTTTGAAGAATGATAAATTCTAATAATTTTGATGCTTTGATCCCTCTTATACTCGCGCCGCCTGTCGTCGGCCATTCGAGGCCTGCTCGTAGCGTGCGCTCTGAGCAGAATATTTCTCGACGGCTCTGTACTGTGCGGCGTAGACGGGTTGTCGTTTAGGGGGTAGTTTATACTGTACTGCACCCCGCGTGTTTGTGTGTACGTGCGTGATGCGCGTTTGGATCGGTAGCCATTATTATAACGCTTGTTTTGGCTGCTGCGCGGCGCCCGTGCGCTGTTACTTATTTTCCGTAACTTTTCAAAGATGTGCTGAATTTTTTTAAAACGTTTTTTGTAAAATGTCAAAGTTGTTTCGAGCAGTCAGTTGTTCCATAGTTTTTCTCGTTGTTCTCGCCCAAATCCAGCTCCCCTCCCCCCTCTTTCTGCTACCCGTTTCGTTGGCTCAGCATCCTTGTGTAGCGTTACTGTTTTTTTTTTTTTGAGGATTTTTAACTTACATCCTAACTTTGTGCGGGACTTCCCTCGAATATAGCCGTGTTTAAACTGGTTGATCGGGGCTGCCTGCGCGTTCGCGCGGGGTGGCTTCATCTCGGCCAACCTTGAAACTCAATGGCTTACAAGGGGATGGAGTGGGGGTAGCTATTGCTCCCAGCCGCCCCTGCGTGCGCGCTTGGTGTGTGTGTGTGTGTGTGTGTGTGTGTGTGTGTGAAAGGGGGCGGGGGAGGGATGGGCTTTGACTTTTGGGTGAAGCAATGACGCGTTATGGCATCTTGTTTTGGCAGGGGGCGGAGCAGGCATAACGCTAGTGTTCGGCGTTTGCGGCTCTTTCTTCCCTCTCGAATATAGCCGTGTTTAAACTGGTTGATCGAGGCTGCCTGCGCGTTCGCGCGGGGTGGCTTCATCTCGGCCAACCTTGAAACTCAATGGCTTACAAGGGGATGGAGTGGGGGTAGCTATTGCTCCCAGCCGCCCCCGCGCGCGCACGCGCGCGCGTGTGTGTGTGTGTGTGAAAAAGGGGGGGGGGGCGAAATTTGAATGTCGGTTGGAGCAATAAGCAGCGCTGCCGAGAGCGCCACGCTCTGTCGACGGCTGTAGAGGCATGCCATTCCTTACCGCCCCCTCCCCCTTTCTCTCCTTCTCTCGGTCTCTTTCTTTTTGTCTCTCTCTGTCGCTCTTTTTCTCTCTGTCTCTGTCTCTCTCTCCCTCTCCCTCTCTCTCTTTCTAGATAAATGATAAATTGAATGATAAATGATTGATAATAAATGATAAATGATGATTGAATTGAATGATAAATTTGTAGGAAATTGTGACACGTGCGGAATGATGAGACAACAAGTACAATGTGTACACGGATATATTCTAGCCGGGGCTGGGCGTTCCGGCGTCGACGGGGCGGCCTGGCGTTGGGGCGGCGGCGCTGGGCGGCAGGGCGGGCTCTCCGCCGCCGACGGGGTCGCCGGCGAGGCGGAAAGCCGGTTTGACCCGGTCGATGGACACCCTGGTGACCCGGCGGGGCAGCTGCAGGGTGACCGTCTTTGCGTCCCGGGCGAGGATGGCGTGCGGGCCCGAGTACGGCGGCACCAGGGCGCCCCGCACTGTGTCGTCCCGGAGGTAGGCGTGCATGGCGGTGGCCATGTCCGGGAAGGTGAAGGTAGCCCTGGCGCCGTGGCGGGAGGCCGGCTGAGGGCGGAGTCGGTCCACCTGCCGGCGGATGCGGGCGAGCAGGCCAGGCAGGTCTGCGGCCGCGGGCGGGGCGTTGGTGGACGTGACGAGGCCGCCGGGCAACCGCAGCGGCTCGCCGTAGACCATGTCCGCCGTGGACGCGCCGAGGTCGTCCTTGCAGGAGGACCCACGGCAAGGAGGTCGTCCAGGACGCGTCGTCGTGGCACATCAGGGCTGCTTTGAGCGGGCGGTGCCATCGCTCCAGCATGCCGGACGCCTGAGGGTGGTACGCCGTGGTGCTGTGTTGCTGCGTCCCCAGGAGTCTCAGCGTGGCTTTGAAGAGGTGACTCTGAAACTGAGAGCCGCGGTCACATGTCAAGTGCTTGGGGGCGCCGAAGCGGGCCACCCAGTGCAGAAGGAAAGCCGCGGTGACGGACTCGGCGTCGGCCTTCTGCAGCGGGATGGCCTCGGGCCACCGAGTCCACCGGTCGATGACGGTCAGCATGTAGCTTTGACTTTTGGGTGAAGCAATGACGCGTTATGGCCGAGGCAAAGAAAGCACTTGTTCCGAACTTCGGAACTTTTCTCTCTCTCTCTCTCTCTCTCTCTCTCTCTCTCTCTCTCTCTCTCTCTCTCTCTCTCTCTCTCTCTCTCTCTCTCTCTCTTTTTCTCTAGCTCTCTCTCTCTCTCTCTCTCTCTCTCTCTCTCTCTCTCTCTCTCTCTTTCTCTCTCTCTCTTTCTCTCTCTCTCTCTCTCTCTCTCACTTTTCTTTCTCTCTCTTTTCTCTCTCTCTCTCTCTCTCTCTCTCTCTCTCTCTCTCTCTCTCTCTCTCTCTCTCTCTCTCTCTCTCTCTCTTTCTCTCTCTCTTTCTCTCTCTTTTTCTCTCTCTCTCTCTCTCTCTCTCTCTCTCTCTCTCTCTCTCTCTCTCTCTCTCTCTCTCTCTCTCTCTCTCTCTCTCTCTCGCCCTCTCGACTACTCTCTCACCCTCTAACACTCTCACGCCCTCACTTCCCGAATCCACGCCTCTCTTGCCGTCCTTTTATTTTGAAGAATGATAAATTCTAATAATTTTGATGCTTTGATCCCTCTTATACTCGCGCCGCCTGTCGTCGGCCATTCGAGGCCTGCTCGTAGCGTGCGCTCTGAGCAGAATATTTCTCGACGGCTCTGTACTGTGCGGCGTAGACGGGTTGTCGTTTAGGGGGTAGTTTATACTGTACTGCACCCCGCGTGTTTGTGTGTACGTGCGTGATGCGCGTTTGGATCGGTAGCCATTATTATAACGCTTGTTTTGGCTGCTGCGCGGGGCCCGTGCGCTGTTACTTATTTTCCGTAACTTTTCAAAGATGTGCTGAATTTTTTTAAAACGTTTTTTGTAAAATGTCAAAGTTGTTTCGAGCAGTCAGTTGTTCGATCGTTTTCCTCGTTGTTCTCGCCCAAATCCAGCTCCCCTCCCCCCTCTTTCTGCTACCCGTTTCGTTGGCTCAGCATCCTTGTGTAGCGTTACTGTTTTTTTTTTTTTTGAGGATTTTTAACTTACATCCTAACTTTGTGCGGGACTTCCCTCGAATATAGCCGTGTTTAAACTGGTTGATCGAGGCTGCCTGCGCGTTCGCGCGGGGTGGCTTCATCTCGGCCAACCTTGAAACTCAATGGCTTACAAGGGGATGGAGTGGGGGTAGCTATTGCTCCCAGCCGCCCCTGCGTGCCCGCTTGGTGTGTGTGTGTGTGTGTGTGTGTGTGTGAAAGGGGGCGGGGGAGGGATGGGCTTTGACTTTTGGGTGAAGCAATGACGCGTTATGGCATCTTGTTTTGGCAGGGAGCGGAGTAGGCATAACGCTAGTGTTCGGCGTTTGCGGCTCTTTCTTCCCTCTCGAATATAGCCGTGTTTAAACTGGTTGATCGAGGCTGCCTGCGCGTTCGCGCGGGGTGGCTTCATCTCGGCCAACCTTGAAAATCAATGGCTTACAAGGGGATGGAGTGGGGGTAGCTATTGCTCCCAGCCGCCCCCGCGCGCGCACGCGCGCGCGTGTGTGTGTGTGTGTGAAAAAGGGGGGGGGGCGAAATTTGAATGTCGGTTGGAGCAATAAGCAGCGCTGCCGAGAGCGCCACGCTCTGTCGACGGCTGTAGAGGCATGCCATTCCTTACCACCACCCCCCCCTTTCTCTCCTTCTCTCGCTCTCTTTCTTTTTGTCTCTCTCTGTCGCTCTTTTTCTCTCTGTCTCTGTCTCTCTCTCTCTCTCTCTCCCTCTCCCTCTCTCTTTCTAGATAAATGATAAATTGAATGATAAATGATTGATAATAAATGATAAATGATGATTGAATTGAATGATAAATTTGTAGGAAATTGTGACACGTGCGGAATGATGAGACAACAAGTACAATGTGTACACGGATATATTCTAGCCGGGGCTGGGCGTTCCGGCGTCGACGGGGCGGCCTGGCGTTGGGGCGGCGGCGCTGGGCGGCAGGGCGGGCTCTCCGCCGCCGACGGGGTCGCCGGCGAGGCGGAAAGCCGGTTTGACCCGGTCGATGGACACCCTGGTGACCCGGCGGGGCAGCTGCAGGGTGACCGTCTTGGCGTCCCGGGCGAGGATGGCGTGCGGGCCCGAGTACGGCGGCACCAGGGCGCCCCGCACTGTGTCGTCCCGGAGGTAGGCGTGCGTGGCGGTGGCCATGTCCGGGAAGGTGAAGGTAGCCCTGGCGCCGTGGCGGGAGGCCGGCTGAGGGCGGAGTCGGTCCACCTGCCGGCGGATGCGGGCGAGCAGGCCAGGCAGGTCTGCGGCCGCGGGCGGGGCGTTGGTGGACGTGACGAGGCCGCCGGGCAACCGCAGCGGCTCGCCGTAGACCATGTCCGCCGTGGACGCGCCGAGGTCGTCCTTGCAGGAGGACCCACGGCAAGGAGGTCGTCCAGGACGCGTCGTCGTGGCACATCAGGGCTGCTTTGAGCGGGCGGTGCCATCGCTCCAGCATGCCGGACGCCTGAGGGTGGTACGCCGTGGTGCTGTGTTGCTGCGTCCCCAGGAGTCTCAGCGTGGCTTTGAAGAGGTGACTCTGAAACTGAGAGCCGCGGTCACATGTCAAGTGCTTGGGGGCGCCGAAGCGGGCCACCCAGTGCAGAAGGAAAGCCGCGGTGACGGACTCGGCGTCGGCCTTCTGCAGCGGGATGGCCTCGGGCCACCGAGTCCACCGGTCGATGACGGTCAGCATGTAGCTTTGACTTTTGGGTGAAGCAATGACGCGTTATGGCCGAGGCAAAGAAAGCACTTGTTCCGAACTTCGGAACTTTTCTCTCTCTCTCTCTCTCTCTCTCTCTCTCTCTCTCTCTCTCTCTCTCTCTCTCTCTCTCTCTCTCTTTCTCTCTCTCTCTCTCTCTCTCTCTCTCTTTCTCTCTCTCTCTCTCTCTCTTTCTCTCTCTCTCTTTCTCTCTCTCTCTCTCTCTCTCTCTCACTTTTCTTTCTCTCTCTTTTCTCTCTCTCTCTCTCTCTCTCTCTCTCTCTCTCTTCTCTCTCTCTTTCTCTCTCTTTCTCTCTCTTTTTTTCTTTCTCTCTCACTTTTCTCTCTCTCCTCTCCTCTCTCTCTCTCTCTTCTCTCTCTCTCTCTTTCTCTCTCTCTCTCTCTCTCTCGCCCTCTCGACTACTCTCTCACCCTCTAACACTCTCACGCCCTCACTTCCTGAATCCACGCCTCTCTTGCCGTCCTTTTATTTTGAAGAATGATAAATTCTAATAATTTTGATGCTTTGATCCCTCTTATACTCGCGCCGCCTGTCGTCGGCCATTCGAGGCCTGCTCGTAGCGTGCGCTCTGAGCAGAATATTTCTCGACGGCTCTGTACTGTGCGGCGTAGACGGGTTGTCGTTTAGGGGGTAGTTTATACTGTACTGCACCCCGCGTGTTTGTGTGTACGTGCGTGATGCGCGTTTGGATCGGTAGCCATTATTATAACGCTTGTTTTGGCTGCTGCGCGGGGGCCCGTGCGCTGTTACTTATTTTCCGTAACTTTTCAAAGATGTGCTGAATTTTTTTAAAACGTTTTTTGTAAAATGTCAAAGTTGTTTCAAGCAGTCAGTTGTTCCATAGTTTTTCTCGTTGTTCTCGCCCAAATCCAGCTCCCCTCCCCCCTCTTTCTGCTACCCGTTTCGTTGGCTCAGCATCCTTGTGTAGCGTTACTGTTTTTTTTTTTTTGAGGATTTTTAACTTACATCCTAACTTTGTGCGGGACTTCCCTCGAATATAGCCGTGTTTAAACTGGTTGATCGAGGCTGCCTGCGCGTTCGCGCGGGGTGGCTTCATCTCGGCCAACCTTGAAACTCAATGGCTTACAAGGGGATGGAGTGGGGGTAGCTATTGCTCCCAGCCGCCCCTGCGTGCGCGCTTGGTGTGTGTGTGTGTGTGTGTGTGTGTGTGAAAGGGGGCGGGGGAGGGATGGGCTTTGACTTTTGGGTGAAGCAATGACGCGTTATGGCATCTTGTTTTGGCAGGGGGCGGAGCAGGCATAACGCTAGTGTTCGGCGTTTGCGGCTCTTTCTTCCCTCTCGAATATAGCCGTGTTTAAACTGGTTGATCGAGGCTGCCTGCGCGTTCGCGCGGGGTGGCTTCATCTCGGCCAACCTTGAAACTCAATGGCTTACAAGGGGATGGAGTGGGGGTAGCTATTGCTCCCAGCCGCCCCCGCGCGCGCACGCGCGCGCGTGTGTGTGTGTGTGTGAAAAAGGGGGGGGGGCGAAATTTGAATGTCGGTTGGAGCAATAAGCAGCGCTGCCGAGAGCGCCACGCTCTGTCGACGGCTGTAGAGGCATGCCATTCCTTACCGCCCCCTCCCCCTTTCTCTCCTTCTCTCGGTCTCTTTCTTTTTGTCTCTCTCTGTCGCTCTTTTTCTCTCTGTCTCTGTCTCTCTCTCCCTCTCCCTCTCTCTTTCTAGATAAATGATAAATTGAATGATAAATGATTGATAATAAATGATAAATGATGATTGAATTGAATGATAAATTTGTAGGAAATTGTGACACGTGCGGAATGATGAGACAACAAGTACAATGTGTACACGGATATATTCTAGCCGGGCTGGGCGTTCCGGCGTCGACGGGGCGGCCTGGCGTTGGGGCGGCGGCGCTGGGCGGCAGGGCGGGCTCTCCGCCGCCGACGGGGTCGCCGGCGAGGCGGAAAGCCGGTTTGACCCGGTCGATGGACACCCTGGTGACCCGGCGGGGCAGCTGCAGGGTGACCGTCTTGGCGTCCCGGGCGAGGATGGCGTGCGGGCCCGAGTACGGCGGCACCAGGGCGCCCCGCACTGTGTCGTCCCGGAGGTAGGCGTGCGTGGCGGTGGCCATGTCCGGGAAGGTGAAGGTAGCCCTGGCGCCGTGGCGGGAGGCCGGCTGAGGGCGGAGTCGGTCCACCTGCCGGCGGATGCGGGCGAGCAGGCCAGGCAGGTCTGCGGCCGCGGGCGGGGCGTTGGTGGACGTGACGAGGCCGCCGGGCAACCGCAGCGGCTCGCCGTAGACCATGTCCGCCGTGGACGCGCCGAGGTCGTCCTTGCAGGAGGACCCACGGCAAGGAGGTCGTCCAGGACGCGTCGTCGTGGCACATCAGGGCTGCTTTGAGCGGGCGGTGCCATCGCTCCAGCATGCCGGACGCCTGAGGGTGGTACGCCGTGGTGCTGTGTTGCTGCGTCCCCAGGAGTCTCAGCGTGGCTTTGAAGAGGTGACTCTGAAACTGAGAGCCGCGGTCACATGTCAAGTGCTTGGGGGCGCCGAAGCGGGCCACCCAGTGCAGAAGGAAAGCCGCGGTGACGGACTCGGCGTCGGCCTTCTGCAGCGGGATGGCCTCGGGCCACCGAGTCCACCGGTCGATGACGGTCAGCATGTAGCTTTGACTTTTGGGTGAAGCAATGACGCGTTATGGCCGAGGCAAAGAAAGCACTTGTTCCGAACTTCGGAACTTTTCTCTCTCTCTCTCTCTCTCTCTCTCTCTCTCTCTCTCTCTCTCTCTCTCTCTCTCTCTCTCTCTCTCTCTCTCTCTCTCTCTCTCTCTCTCTCTTTTTCTCTAGCTCTCTCTCTCTCTCTCTCTCTCTCTCTCTCTCTCTCTCTCTCTCTCTCTCTCTCTCTCTCTCTCTCTCTCTCTCTCTCTCTCTCTCTCACTTTTCTTTCTCTCTCTTTTCTCTCTCTCTCTCTCTCTCTCTCTCTCTCTCTCTCTCTCTCTCTCTCTCTCTTTCTCTCTCTCTTTCTCTCTCTTTTTTCTTTCTCTCTCACTTTTCTCTCTCTCTCTCTCTCTCTCTCTCTCTCTCTCTCTCTCTCTCTCTCTCTCTCTCTCTCTCTCTCTCTCGCCCTCTCGACTACTCTCTCACCCTCTAACACTCTCACGCCCTCACTTCCTGAATCCACGCCTCTCTTGCCGTCCTTTTATTTTGAAGAATGATAAATTCTAATAATTTTGATGCTTTGATCCCTCTTATACTCGCGCCGCCTGTCGTCGGCTGTTCGAGTCCTGCTCGATGCGTGCGCGCAGAGCAGGCTGTTTCTCGACAGCTCTGTACTGCCCGGCCTAGACGGGTTGACGGTTGGGGTAGTTTGTACTCCACTGCACCCCGCGTGTTTTTGTGTACGTGAGTGATTTGCGTTTGGATCGGTAGCCATTATTATAACGCTTGTTTTGGCTGCTGCGCGGGGCCCGTGCGCTGTTACTTATTTTCCGTAACTTTTCAAAGATGTGCTGAATTTTTTTAAAACGTTTTTTGTAAAATGTCAAAGTTGTTTCGAGCAGTCAGTTGTTCGATCGTTTTCCTCGTTGTTCTCGCCCAAATCCAGCTCCCCTCCCCCCTCTTTCTGCTACCCGTTTCGTTGGCTCAGCATCCTTGTGTAGCGTTACTGTTTTTTTTTTTTTGAGGATTTTTAACTTACATCCTAACTTTGTGCGGGACTTCCCTCGAATATAGCCGTGTTTAAACTGGTTGATCGAGGCTGCCTGCGCGTTCGCGCGGGGTGGCTTCATCTCGGCCAACCTTGAAAATCAATGGCTTACAAGGGGATGGAGTGGGGGTAGCTATTGCTCCCAGCCGCCCCCGCGCGCGCACGCGCGCGCGTGTGTGTGTGTGTGTGAAAAAGGGGGGGGGGCGAAATTTGAATGTCGGTTGGAGCAATAAGCAGCGCTGCCGAGAGCGCCACGCTCTGTCGACGGCTGTAGAGGCATGCCATTCCTTACCACCACCCCCCCCTTTCTCTCCTTCTCTCGCTCTCTTTCTTTTTGTCTCTCTCTGTCGCTCTTTTTCTCTCTGTCTCTGTCTCTCTCTCTCTCTCTCTCCCTCTCCCTCTCCCTCTCCCTCTCTCTCTTTCTAGATAAATGATAAATTGAATGATAAATGATTGATAATAAATGATAAATGATGATTGAATTGAATGATAAATTTGTAGGAAATTGTGACACGTGCGGAATGATGAGACAACAAGTACAATGTGTACACGGATATATTGTGATAATGCGGGTTTAAGAGGGAGGTTCCTAGAGAGATGAGTAGGAGGTATGGCTTATAAACACAAGGTTTATTGGTACACAGAGCAGGATCAGTAATCAAGTGCAAGTCGAGAGGGTTGCGCGGTGCGAAGGTCTGAGAGACGCGACGCGGGACGAGTGAGGCAGAGAGGACGATGTGTCGCTGCTGCTGGCTGGACTCGGAGTGACGATCGGGCCGGCCGCGCTGAGGCTCGCGGCCGGGCTCGGCGACGGGCTTCGGGCTCGGCTTCGGGATCGGCCCGGCGGGCCGCTCGGGACCCGACCGGCGCGACCGGCTTCGATTGGCGGCCGCGCGCTCGGGACGCGCGAAGCTTGAAGCTGTGCTGCGGACGGCTGACGCGCAGGGTAGCGTAGCCGGCCGCTGTCTGGCGGCTGGGTCCGAGCGGGGTATTGCCACGCGAATAAATGCGTGTTCTGACTTAGTGCATGGAAAGGGTGGTGGAGGCTACAAAGCCGTATCACCACATCACCCCTCCCTTCTCCGGGAAAACAGGCGGGTGGGCCTCGGCCTTCCAGCTGTCCTCTGGACACGCTGGAGTCACCTGGCTGTCCGTTGGACGCGCCAAATGTTAACGCCTCTGTCGAGACCTGTCATTGTGACGCGGTCCCAACGAGTGTTCTAAGCCTAGCGTTTGTAGTTAACTGGCAAACGCAGTCATGCTGAGCTTGCTGTGAGTAAGCTAGCAGACACAAGTGCAAAGGTCAAGCACTGCTCCCCATATGGGCTAGCCGCAGCTAGGTCCAGAGAAAACCACCCAAAACTCTGGACGAGCCTCGGAGGCACTAATCAGATTGGAGACAGACTGGCTGAAGTGCATGAAGTAGTGCTGCTGGTAGTCGATCGTTGCGTAGATCTTGAAGTGGTAGATTCGTTGTGGTGAGCGGGCGAGGGAAGGCTTGAGTCATCGTAGAGCTTCTGGCGTAGAATCTTGAAGGTCCAGGGACGATGCTCAAAGCGGATCAGCTGACCTAGAACAGTGCAAACTGGTGAGAGGCTTTTGTTGTTACACGATGGTTCAATTTTGGGGGAATCGGCTAGAATTAAGACGGAAAACCTTTAAGTTGAGCAAAAGGAAACTGTAAATTAGACCAAAGTGAGTTTAAGCCAGACTTTTTGCTGAAGGCTTTTTAAATTGGGAAAGCGTTACTCGCTTAACAAGTTTAGGTTTAAATTGAGGGAAGGAAACGATGTAGTTGTGTGCAACTTGGCTGGTGATTGACCAGGCTGTAATTCAAAGGTTAATGCAGGGCAAGGTAAAGCCACAACACTGGATTTAAAATTTGAATTTACTGCATGGGTGTGAGAAAGGTTAGAAAGAAAACTTAACTTTTGGTTGGGGTTTGATGTCCTCGCTGTGGTTCTGTGGCTCAGGCAACAGTGTACATCCTAGTGGAGTTCGAAGTGCAGTCCGTCAAACCTCGGCCGTCCTGAGGGCGTCGTGGGTCGTCGTTCGGGGCGCAGGTTCGAATCCGGAAAGGAACGCGTTGTTTTCCTGAAGCAACCGTTGTCCAAAAGACGCTCGTACTGATGAATCGCCGTCCGGGGGCGCAGGTTCGAAACCGAGGCGAGACTGGTCGAGTGCTGTCTTCGAGACTCGCAACGTCGGCTTGGTGTCTGGCGCTGGTTCGAATCCTGGCGAGGCGCGTTGATTTTCTGGTGAGATCGCTGTCCGGAGACTCACGATGTGAACTCTTCTTTCGTTTTCGGGCTCGTCGCCTGCTTGTTTGTTGACAATGCGGCCGTCCTTGCGAATAGAGGAGCTGCTTTCGAATTGTGCGCCTCACGCAGTGAGGCTGGCAGCCTTGGCGACTCGGCCTGTCATTGGCTGACGCGGAGCGGGTGCCGATAGCGCGCTGTGAAGGCGAATGTCTGCTGCGTTGAGTTTGGGAGTTCGAGCTTCCTTGATTTGGGTTTCCCGAAACAAATCTGAGTTTTGCTTAACCTGGCTGGGCGCCGCGGTGTCAGCGTACCACTCGTACTTCCAAAAAACATTCAATAGCAGTGCAGTCACTGCTACCTTCTCCACCCTTTTTCCGGCAAAGAGCAAGGCGGGGGTTGTTGTTTTTCCTTTCTTCTTTGCAGTGAGCTGTTAGTTGACGTTTTCGGTGTTGAACGAATTGGCGTTTGTGCTCTGGTTTGGCACCGCGAGCCTAATGTTGAGTGCCAGGCGCACAGCGTAGACCTAGTGACGGGGACGACGTGGCGGTCCGGGGGCGTTCTTGGTGTGCTGGGAGGCGCTGAGGTGGGGGCGGGACCCGCGGTTCTGGCTTCTCGCGTTCGCCGCGGGTCGGATGAGGCCGCCGCGAAGGGTCGTGTCCGCGGTGGCGCTGGGGGTGACAGGCAGGTGTGATGAGCTGCGCGCGGGTTATCTTGACGTGATTGGATGGAGTCCAGCGTGGCGGACTTGTTGGCCTCCGCTGGCTGTCGCCTCGCGGGGAGTTTTGGATTTTTCGCGGACCGTTGGTTGGCGCCGCGCAGAGCAGAATCGTTGAGGTGGGCGCCGCGTGCTTGAATGTCACGCGAGCGCTGGTCGTGGTGCGGCCTAGAGTTTGGTTGGTGACGTGCTGAGGGGGCTGATGGTGAGACCCGCGGGTTCATTTTTGAGTTTTCAGTGCTGGGGAGGCCGCGCCGCGGGTCATTCAGGGTGCTGGTCATGTTGATGACGCGGCCGCTCATGTTCATTTCGATGTTCGCGTCGTGGCGATGAGGTCCAAGGTGGAGTAGCGCTGTCCGTACCGCTGGCGCTGCCGCGCGGTAGAGCTTTACTTGGCAGTCGTTGCTGATTATCACGCAGTGCATGATAAGTGAGTTTGTGGAAAGTAGAGAAGTCCTTTCGGCGTGAGGCCGGGCAGGCGGTGTGGCCCGCGGCCCGCGAGGCCAGCGTGGCGCTGCGGCGCACAGTGGAAGAGGAAGGGGGACGGCCCGGCGGTCTCGTAGCGTGCCTCGCCGTTGCCTCCAAGGAGTGCCGTGCTGTGGCGGCGCGGCTAGCAGGCCGTGTCGTGGCGTGGCGCGCACCTTTGGCGCGCCGTGCCGCTCATGGGCAGGTGGGGCGCGGATGGCTTGCTCAGAGTGGTGGGCTCCTTGACGGGCCGCGACTTCTAATGTGTCGTCTCTAAGTCGTTGGTTGGTTGGTTGGCGAGAGTGGGGAAATTTGAAGCTTGAGTTCCTTGCCGGCTTGTGATGCGTGGGCCGGACTGGCTCGTGAGGGCGTGGGCCGCGCGGCGTGACGCCGCGGAGCGTGAGGTAGGCCGAGCGGGTTGCCTGCGCGGCGGGGCTGACGGAAGGGTTGCCTGCGTGCCAGGCGCGCGGCACGGGGAGGATGGCTTCTGCGACGCAAAAAGCGAAGGGAGGGCTGATCGCTGGTGCGGCGCCGTGTCCTTGTGTGGCACGGCGAGCTCACGGATGGGCGTTTCTCTTGCGGAGCTGGAGAGGAATAGCCGCTCGGCGTGGAAGTTCAGCGTAATATCGGCGTTTTGGGAAATCCGTTAAAGCGAGCATTTAGCCGCGCGTTGTGGATGGCGAGCGCTGTGCCGCGTGTCGCTACTGCACGCGGTCTCGGTGATGGAGCCAAGTGGCGCTCCGCTGCATGTTGGTTGGGGGTGGCCGTGCACGGTCCTAGCTTAGTAAATTCAGCGCACAAGCTGTCAAGCGGCCCAGTGGAATTTTGACTAGGCGCGACTGGCTGTGGCAAGCCGGGTGCCTCAGCGGGGCTTATGACGGCGATTTTTCTGTTCATCGCACGCCGCGGCGGGGCTTACCGCGGGAATGTTTAGGTGCACGGCCGGGGGAAAGAGCAGCCAGACCATTACCCGGGCCCAGGCTAGGTCTGCTCTCGTGCTTGTGTGTCGGGGCGTGCCACGGGGTAGCATCGCTGGACGCGTCGTGTTCATCCCGCTGTCAGTGGCCCTGGCCCTGCTGGCCTGTCGCGGGGCTGGGGCCGGCTAACGGCGTCTCCGGGATCCGCGGAGATGCGCCTCCTGTCACCGCGGGCGGTGAAGGGCGGTCAAAGTCGACGTCCTGGACGCGAACCCGCGGCAGCGCCGCCGGAGCACACGGAGTGGGGAGGAAGGGTTGGAGTGCATTGCTGGCAGTCGCAGTTAAACATGGCGTTGTTCGAAGTCAGACAAGAAAATCGTGTGTCCTTTTGTCAATTTAATGCGTTTCGTGGGGTAGACACGCGGCTTGACACGCGATCACACCGCGTAAGATGGGCTGAGGCGGCCCGCGGTCTGATGAGCCGCGGTACTTATTGCCACGCCGTTCGGGGAGGGTGCATAAATCACGAGGTTTGTAGCCCGCGATGAGTGCAGTGACTGTAGCGAGGTCACGCGGGGTCGAGATGTTCGGCAGCAAGATTGGGGGCTCTCGCGGCCGCAAATCCGCTGTCCGGAGGACGCGCGAATTTATTGAGAGTGCGACTCTTCGTCCTCGTCGCGCATTCGTTTGCGGCAGATGAGGCGGGTGTGACCCCTTTTCTTGCAGTACGTGCATTGCTGTACTTCCGCATCGTTTGGAGACGGGGATCGCGGCCGTGCTGTTTGGACCGCTACTGCTTGCGCCTGTGACCGCTCTCTAGCTAGCTGTTCGTCGAACGCGCTAACTAAAGCGTCGATCTTAGCATCGCGCTGTTTCTCGCGTTCTAGTGCGTGGTTTACTTCCGCTGTTCGGACCTTAGTCTGGGAGGGCTGACCGCGACGGAAGCGTTTGGCGGCGCTAAGGGCCTCGTCCAGGGTGGGGAGCGAGCTGTAGTTGACTAGGCTGGCCATGAGGCTGTCGAGTAGGCCGTCGACGAACGTTTCAACCTTGTAGTGCTCCTGCGTGGCGGCGTCAAGGAGAGGGTGGGCGCGCCGGACGAGCTCGTCGACGCGGAGGGCGTACGACTCCAGGGTCTGGTCGTGCTGCTGGCGGCAGTCCTGCAGCAGGCGGCGGTACACCCTGGGTTCAGGTTGCTCTTTGCCGAAGCGTCTTGCTAACGCAGCGTCGAGCGTAGCGAAGTCATTCCGTAGGTGGAGGGGAATGTGCTCCAGGACCACCAAGGCGTCATCGCCTAAGTGACTGCTAAGCATGATGCCGCGGGTAGCGTAGTCCCAACGGTTTGCATCGGCAATGCTGTCGAACTGCATTCGATACAGACGGTAGTCATTTCGGCCAGTGTAGCGTTCAGGGTTTGGGAAGCGTTGTGGGCATTCTTGGGGCCTGTTTGCTACTGCAAGGGCTGCGGCTACAGCAGCGACAATGTGAGCTGTGGTGCTCTGGAGTGGCTGGCTTGGGCCAGGCTTCTGATGATGCTGGCGCCGTGGTTGGCGTGGCTCGGAGCGTGACCTGGAGCGTGGCGCGTCACGGCGACGTGCGTGGTTGCTGGCGCCGTGTCGGCGTGAGTGCGAGCGAGAGCGTGAGGCTCTTGGTGGCGACTCGCGGCGTGTGTGCGAGAGAGAGCGCCTGTTCCGCGAGCGTGACCTGGACGCCCTGGGGTTGGCTGCTCGGCGGGAGAGAGTGCGTGTGCGCCGCTGTCTTGGGTTCGAGCGTGAACGAGTGCGTGAGCGTGATGCTCGGTGCTCGTTCCTGCCTCGCACCTGGCCGGAGCCGCGGCGCTGGCGAGAGCGTGGAGTGAACTGCACTAGGTGGTCGCGAGCTTGGTCACGGCTGCGAGGTTCTGGAGTGAGCGAGCGTGCCCGTCGTGCTGCAGGCCGGCCCTCTGCCTGGCTGTCGCCGCGGCGAGGGCGAGGTTGAGGACGGTCGGCGCCATGTCGTACGGAGTGTGGAGGCGCCGCGTTGACGTGGACCTGGGCACGGACGCGTTTTGGTGGAGATGGGGGCCTGTTCGGAGTACTCTGGGCCGTAACTCGTCGGCGATGCTGGCTGCGTGCAGGCGCCGAAATGGAGGAAGTGGAGGATGACAAGGTCGTGTCCGAGCCACTTGATGTTGACGGGGAGGTGTCTTCGTCGTCGCCGTGCTCTCGGCGGCGCTGCGCGGCGCGCAGACTGCCGCGTGTGCGGCCCCTGGATGCACGCTCTGGGGACCGGGTGGCTAGGCTTGGTGCAATTTGGGCACAGGAAGGCGTGGATACGACACGGTGCTGGGCTTGGGGAGCACCATCTTGCACGGGTTGGCTTGGTGCTGCATTCGCTAGGCGTGCGTGGTGAAGAAGCACGTTGGACCTGGACCACGGGGCCGATGTAGAGGGCGCGGCGCTTGCAGTGCGCGCGCGTTGGAGTGGAGCTGGCTCAGGGCCTCGCTCGCCTTGCAGGGCGCTGGCTGAGATGTCTTCGTGGCGGAACGTGTCCGTGCTTGTTTCGCTCCTTGCGGTGAAGGCAAAGGGCAGCGAGTTAGTGGTGGCGTCCTCGCGGGAAAATGGCGGAGGCCGTGTAGGCCCAGTCTGTGGAGTGCGCGCTACAGCTTTTTCGGCCTGGCCTCGAGCCGCGGCGTTGGTGCTGGGGATGTTGACTGGCATTGCGATCTGCAGGTGGTCAAGCACGGCCTGGTCTAGGACGTCAGCGGCCTTGGTTGTGATCGGCGCGGGGCTGTCTCTAGCGTCCGCATCGCCTGCTTCCAGGCCGGCGGGGCCGGCCGTCATTTTCTGACGCGCTGGGGGACGTTTTCTGGTTGGCGCCATTTCTCTTTGTTGTTATTCGAGCTGGTTAGCAACGCTGATTTCGCAAGCGGCTGGCTGGTAGCCGCGCCGCGCAAAGAAAAGCGGTTGGGAAAAGGGGTCGAAGAGCTGGAACTGGTCCGCGCTCTAGGACGGGCCCTTGGAAGCGAGCGGGTGGCGAGCACCCGGCGGAGAGGCGCAGCGCCGGCCTAGTAACAGTGGCGTGGAGTCGTTTGTTGCGAAGGGGTGACCGCGAGCTGGTGTGAGACCACGCTCAGTGACGGACCCTCGAGCGGCGAGCGGGTAGCGAGCAGCCGGTGGCGATTGGCGGGAAGGTGCAACGCCGGCCTAGCAACAGTGGCTTAGGGGCTGCGTCTGTCGCGAGGAGGCGACCGCGAGCTGGTTGGAACCACGCTCAGCGACGGTCCCTCGGGCAGCGAGCGGGTAGCGAGCAGCCAGTGGAGATTGGCGGGAAGATGCAATGCCGGCCTAGCAACAGTGGCTTGAGGGCTACGTCTGTCGCGAGGGGCGACCGCGAGCTGGTGCAACCACGCTCAGCGACGGTCCCTCGGGCAGCGAACGGGTAGCGATTTGGCGGGAAACCGCGACGCCGGCCTAGCAACAGACTGGCGGGAGCCGCGCCTGTCGCGTAGGGGAGCGGTCGGGGCGGTGCGGCGGGGCGTCCGTGAGGAGCTGGTAAAAACCGCGCTCAACAAAACGGGCCCTTGGCTCGGTGAACGAAGCCCTACCTACACGCACAATTTACGCGGTTCTAACACTGTTCACTTGCTTCAAAGACTTACCCTTAGACACACAGTAGGGACGCTACGCAGGGATTCAAGAGACTAGACTCCGATAGGCTTTCTGCCGCGCTGCAGCGGTTACGCTGGCTTATGCCGCGCGCTACCTTTGCTCAAAATAACGGTTTTCTCGTCGGGGCGGGACTGCTGGCCTGGGCCGCGCAGTGCCCGGGCGGTACGCTGGCTGAAGCCGCGCGTTACCTTTGACTGTTTTCGTTCAAAATGACGGTTCTCTCGTCAGGGTGGGACTGCTGGACTGAGCCGCGCAGTGCCCTGGGTGGCTAGGCGACGCTGGCTTGTGCCGCGCGTGGCCGCGTCTGTGTACCTGGGGCCTAAGTTCCCGCTGACCTGTAGTCGCGCGTGAACGTTAGGAAGCACCGGTGCCGCTGTCGTAAAGACCCGCAGCTAGTGCTTGAAAAGTGCGGTGGACTGGCTCTTGCCACGCCCTGCACCTTTCCTTCTCCTCTCCTCTCTCCTCTTAACCGCTGCCACCACTGTGATAATGCGGGTTTAAGAGGGAGGTTCCTAGAGAGATGAGTAGGAGGTATGGCTTATAAACACAAGGTTTATTGGTACACAGAGCAGGATCAGTAATCAAGTGCAAGTCGAGAGGGTTGCGCGGTGCGAAGGTCTGAGAGACGCGACGCGGGACGAGTGAGGCAGAGAGGACGATGTGTCGCTGCTGCTGGCTGGACTCGGAGTGACGATCGGGCCGGCCGCGCTGAGGCTCGCGGCCGGGCTCGGCGACGGGCTTCGGGCTCGGCTTCGGGATCGGCCCGGCGGGCCGCTCGGGACCCGACCGGCGCGACCGGCTTCGATTGGCGGCCGCGCGCTCGGGACGCGCGAAGCTTGAAGCTGTGCTGCGGACGGCTGACGCGCAGGGTAGCGTAGCCGGCCGCTGTCTGGCGGCTGGGTCCGAGCGGGGTATTGCCACGCGAATAAATGCGTGTTCTGACTTAGTGCATGGAAAGGGTGGTGGAGGCTACAAAGCCGTATCACCACAATATTCTAGCCGGGGCTGGGCGTTCCGGCGTCGACGGGGCGGCCTGGCGTTGGGGCGGCGGCGCTGGGCGGCAGGGCGGGCTCTCCGCCGCCGACGGGGTCGCCGGCGAGGCGGAAAGCCGGTTTGACCCGGTCGATGGACACCCTGGTGACCCGGCGGGGCAGCTGCAGGGTGACCGTCTTTGCGTCCCGGGCGAGGATGGCGTGCGGGCCCGAGTACGGCGGCACCAGGGCGCCCCGCACTGTGTCGTCCCGGAGGTAGGCGTGCATGGCGGTGGCCATGTCCGGGAAGGTGAAGGTAGCCCTGGCGCCGTGGCGGGAGGCCGGCTGAGGGCGGAGTCGGTCCACCTGCCGGCGGATGCGGGCGAGCAGGCCAGGCAGGTCTGCGGCCGCGGGCGGGGCGTTGGTGGACGTGACGAGGCCGCCGGGCAACCGCAGCGGCTCGCCGTAGACCATGTCCGCCGTGGACGCGCCGAGGTCGTCCTTGCAGGAGGACCCACGGCAAGGAGGTCGTCCAGGACGCGTCGTCGTGGCACATCAGGGCTGCTTTGAGCGGGCGGTGCCATCGCTCCAGCATGCCGGACGCCTGAGGGTGGTACGCCGTGGTGCTGTGTTGCTGCGTCCCCAGGAGTCTCAGCGTGGCTTTGAAGAGGTGACTCTGAAACTGAGAGCCGCGGTCACATGTCAAGTGCTTGGGGGCGCCGAAGCGGGCCACCCAGTGCAGAAGGAAAGCCGCGGTGACGGACTCGGCGTCGGCCTTCTGCAGCGGGATGGCCTCGGGCCACCGAGTCCACCGGTCGATGACGGTCAGCATGTAGCGGTGACCGCCGGACGGTGGGAGGGGTCCCACCAGGTCCGTGTGGACGTGGCTGAAGCGGCCGGTGGGCTCGGGGAAGTCCGCGAGCGGTGCAGCTGCGTGCCGGGAGACTTTGGCTCGCTGACACGGCTCGCAGGTGCGAGCCCAGGCGCGGACGTCCTTGCGTAGGTCGGGCCAGACGTACTGGTTCGACACGAGCCTGATGGACGTCCGCGATCCGGGGTGGCTGAGTCCGTGGATGGCGTCGAAGACCCGCCGGCGGAGCGTGGCGGGCACGAAGGGGCGTGGCCGGCCCAGGGACGTGTCGCACATGACGGGCTGCGTGGCGCCGGGCCCGGTGGAGGGCTGCAGTCTCAGTTGGACGGCGGGCCCGGCGGCGAGGTAGGCGTGCAGCTCGTCGTCGCGCTCCTGGGCGGCGGCCAGCTCCGCGGCGGTCGGCTGGGCTGTGACGGCGGCGATGACGGGGCCCGGTCCGTTGTCCGTGGAGATGGCCGCGGCGACGGCCGCGGGGGTGGGCGTCGGGGCGGTGTCGTGGTGGCCCGCGGCGGTGCGGGCGGCGTCCTGGGGCTCGGCGTCCGTGTCGATGCGGCTGAGGGCGTCGGCGCCGACGTTCGCGTCGCCGGCGATGTGCTGGACGTCGGTGGTGAACTGGCTGATGAATGTGAGCTGGTTGAGCTGCACTGGCGCCAAGGTGTCCTTCTTCTGTGTGAAGGCATGTACAATCGGCCGGTGGTCCGTGAAGATGGTACACGGCTGGGCCTCCAGCACATGGCGCTAGTGCCCCACAGCCAGGTAGATCGCCAGGAGCTCGCGATGGTACGCCGGCGAGGCTTGTTGTGCTGGGTTCATCTTAAGAAGCCTAGGGGCTGCCAGTCGTCGCCGACGCGCTGATGGAGCGCTGCGCCGACGGCCACGGAAGAGGCGTCCACGAAGAGGCCAAGGGCCGCTCCGGGTATGGGGTGGGCGCACAGGGTGGCGTTGGCGAGGTGCGCTTCGGAGGCGGCGAAGGCGGCGCGCAGCTCGTCGGTCCACGGGAAAGGCGCGGTGCCTTTAAGGTTGTTGTCCGCCAGGACGTCGTGGAGTGGGGCCTGGTAGCGGGATGCGTTCGGTAGGAAACTTTGGTAGAAGTTCGCTGTGCCGATGTAGCGGCGGACCCCGGCGGCGGTGCGTGGCTCAGGCCACTGCTGGAGGACCGACACGCGGTCAGTGGGCTGGCGCGTCCCCGAGGCGGCATGTTACCGCTGGGGGCGCGTCGGCTGGTCTGCTGATAGCGGGTTTGCGGCGTTGGCCATGGCGTTAGCAATGCTCTCGAACTGCATGCGGTACAGGCGGTAGTCTGCCCGGCCGACGTAGCGCTCTGGGTTTGGCACACGTGGGAGTTGGCGTTCCCTGGAAAGTGTGGCTGCAGCGAGGGCTGCTGCGACAGCGGCGGCAATGTCCGCGGTGCTTGGGTGTGGCTGCCGGCGGGAGCTTGAGCGTGACCGCGAGCGTGACGCGTGACGACGGCGTCGGCTTGTCTGGGAGCGGGCGCGAGAGCGACGCTGGCTGGCGCTGCGGCGCTGGACCGAGCGTGAACGTGACCGTGATGCTCGGCGTCGGTTCCTGCTTTGCGTCTGGCTTCCGCTGCGGCGCTGGGCTGAGCGTGAGCGTGAGCGTGACACGAACCGCCCTGTGCGGTCTCGGACCTGGTGGCGGCCGCGAGGCCCTGGAGTGGGTGAGCGTGCACGCCTGCTGCCGCCCTGCGCCTGGCTTGTGCCGCGGGGCAGGACTGGCAGTGGGTGAGGCCGGGCATGATCATGGCTAGCTTGTTCACGGCGAGCGCGCGCCGCGTTCACGTGGACCTGTCCTGAGGTGCGTCTCACTGGCGACCTGGAGTTGTCCGGTGTACTCCCAGCCCTGCCTTGTTGGCGACGGCGCTGGCTGCGAGCCTCGCGCCGCGGGCTCGGGGAGGATGAGCTGGAGGACAACGAGACGGTGCTCGCGCTGCTGGAGGACGACGGGGAGCTGTCTCCGTCATCGGCGGGTTCACCGCGGCGCTGCGCGGCGCGTGTGTCGCCGCGCACGCGACTCCTGGACGCGCGCCCTGGGGACTGGGCTGCTGGGCCTGACGCCATTTGTGTGCAGGAGGATGTAAAATCACTGCGGGGCGCTCTCTCAGGTGACTGGGTTGGGGAATACGGGGTCTCCGTACCTCGCACCTGGGCATAGCCACGGTGCTGGTCTTGGGGAGCACCGACGCGCATGGTTCGGCTTGGTGCCGCACTTGTTGGGCGTGCGCGGGGAATCAGTTCAAAGGGCCGTTGGGCCGTCGGGGCCGGCGCGGCGCTGGTGGTGCGCAGGTGTTGGATCGTGACCCTTCGCGGGGGAGCTGGCTCAGGGCCTCGCTCGCCTTGCAGGGTGCTGATGGAGAGTCCCTCTCGGTGGAACGCGTCCGCACTTGTTTCACGCGTGGTGAAGAAGTCCATTGGCACTGAGGACGTGGTCGCATGCTCGCGGGAAAACGGCGGGGGTCGTGTGGAGCCAGTCCACGGGTAGCGGCCCACAGCGTCCTCAGCCTGACGTCGAGCCGCGGCGTCGGCGCTGGGATTAATGGCGAACATTGTCAACTGCATGTGGTCGCTTATGGCCTGGTCCACAGCGTCGGCATGAGCAGATGTGCTTGGCGCCGATTCCCCTTTTTCGCGGGCGGCAACGATGCGGTTGGCCGCCTCCGCCAGGTTGACGAGGTCATCAAGGGCCTCCGGCGTCATTTCTTCTTCCCGGCTGCGAGAGTCATCGCTCGGGGAGAATCTGATTGGCTGCCGCCGCAGTCTCTCGGACGTGCGTGGCGCGATGGTAGGCAGGGCGTCGATGCCTTTGGGTACGGCATCGGGTATAGAACCTGCGTCCGAATCACCCGCCTCAGGCCCCGCGGGGCCGGCTGTCACGTTCTGACGCGCCGGCGCGCGCTTTTTGGACGGAGCCATTTTTGGCAGTGTGCGGCAAGGGAGCCGCTGCAAGGAAAGCGAGTCAAAGAACTGGTCGGAAACCGCGCTCTAGGACGGGCCCTGCGAGTGGTTGCGAGCGTCTGGCTGGAAGCCGCGACGCCGTAGCAACAACAATGGTGTGGGGCTGCGTGTGTCGCGAGGGGAGCGACCGCGAGCTGGTTGAACCACGCTCAGCGACGGTTCCTCGGGCAGCGAGCGGGTAGCGGTTTGGCGGGAAGCCGCGCGCTCCCTTAGCAACAGACTGGCTTGGCCGCGCCTGTCGCGAGGGGAAGCGGGGCGGGGCTGTGAGCCGTCCGCGAGGAGCTGGTTGCGACCGCGCTCAACGCAGCGGGTACTCGCTCGGTGGTCGAAGCCCTACCTACACGCACAATCTACGCGGTTCTAGCACTTTCACTTGCTTCAAAAACCTTCCCCTTAGACACACACAGGAGGGACGCTACGCAGGGGTTCAAGAACTAGACTCCGATTAGGCTTTCGCCGTACTACAGCGGGTACGCTGGCTTTTGCCGCGCGCTACCTTTGTCCGAAAGGAACGGTTTTCTCGTCGGGGCGGGACTGCTGGCCTGGGCCGCGCAGTGCCCGGGCGGTACGCTGGCTGAAGCCGCGCGTTACCTTTGTTTGTTTGCGTTCAAAATAACGGTTCTCTCGTCAGGGTGGGACTGCTGGACTGAGCCGCGCAGAGCCCTGGGTGGCTAGGCGACGCTGGCTTGTGCCGCGCGTGGCCGCGTCTGTGTACCTGGGGCCTAAGTTCCCGCTGACCTGTAGTCGCGCGTGAACGTTAAAAAAGCACCGGTGCCGCTGTCGTAAAGACCCGCAGCTAGTGCTTGAAAAGTGCGGTGGACTGGCTCTTGCCACGCCCTGCACCTTTCCTTCTCCTCTCCTCTCTCCTCTTAACCGCTGCCACTACTGTGATAATGCGGGTTTAAGAGGGAGGTTCCTAGAGAGACGAGTGGAGGTATGGCTTATAAACGCAAGGTTTATTGGTACACAGAACAGATTCAATGCAGGGTAATCAATGCAATAGAGAGAGTACGAGAGCGGAGGTCCTTAGGACGCGGCGCTACGGACGAGACGGTCAGAGAGGACAATGTGTCGCTGCTGCTGGCTGGGCTCGGAGTGACGACCGGGCCGGCCGCGCGGAGGCTCGCAGGCGGGCTCGGAGTCGGGCTTCGGGATTGGCCCGGCGGGCCGCTCGGGACCCGATCGGCGCGATCGGCTTCGATTGGCGGCCGCGCGTTCGGGACGCGCGGCGCGGGATGCTTGAAGCGGTGCCGCGGACGGCTGACGCGCGGGGTAGTGTCAGGTAGTTGTTGTGGATGTCCCCGGAAGAAGTCGTCGCCGCGCCAGTTGGCGCCCACGCGCTGCCGGGGGCGTGCGTTGGAGTCGCGGAGTCAGCACTTCGGCGCCGTGAATGGGCGTCTGTCGCTGGTCGCTGCTGGCGTCGTGTGACCGGCGCGTGGCCCCGCCGGTGGTGGTACTGTAGTTGCAATCGGGGTTCACTGGATGACGTCACCGGGGGCACTGCGCGGGTGTTGGGCCTGACAGCCTGCTCGCACTAGCTGTCGGGCTCTCGGGGTGACCGCACACTACACTGATCGGTCCGGGAGAATGACGTAGACACGGCACTGTTTCGGGCAGAGTAACACCTCGCGAAACCCGTCGCGGAGGGGCTCACACGTTTGGCGGCAGCAAGATCGGGCGGAGCGGAATCGGACAGAGTAACGACGGAATGGAACTGACTGACTTCGTGGAGAGCTAGCTTATATACCCCCTCGCGGCGGTGTGGGTGTACTCGGGTCCAGTGCCCGGAGCTCACCTCACCGCGTCCAGTGCGGATCTGGCCTTGGGCGGTTATTTGCCTCTCTCGAACCCGCCCGTCACTGACGGGTGGGCCTTGCCGAAAGTAGGTCGCCTGGCCGCAGTCCGACTGTCTGGGTGTAGGGCCGCCTTGTGTCTCGGGCCTAGCTAGCCCCGTGGCGATAGGCATCCCATATGGCACGCGTGTCATAGTGGGTGCCTTTGGCTAGCTGGGCGTCAGGGAGAGTTGGGGACCAAGGTGCCCACTCCTTCCTGACAGTAGCGCAGCCGGCCGTTTGGGCTGGCGGCTGGCTCTGAGCGCGGGGTATCGCCACGCGGGTAGTGCGCGTTCTGACTTAGGGCATGGAAAGGGTGGTGGAGGCTTACAAAGCCGTATCACCACAATACAATCATGTGTGGTGAAGACCACTCCCCTTTGTACGGACGGCCTGTCCACGCTGTGCAGTGCAAGCATTGCAGTGCAAGCATGGCAGTGGCGGGCCCGGCGGGGCCGAAAGGGCCTCAAGTTCAAGTTCCGTCAATAGCAAGGCGTGCTCGCTGGACACGGCCGCTTGGCGGGCTGGCCTACCCTGCGCTCCGCAGGCGCTTGATTTTGAGAGGCACAATTGGGGGACTTCGGTCACGCTAGCCTTGTGCTGCTCGCCTCTTGCCTTTGCATTGCCTGTTGGGGCTGTAGGAACTTGTGACCGTGTGGAATAAAGAGAGCGAGAGTACAATATGTACAGGCTATATTCCGATTATATACAGGATTAGTTCGAACGCGTCGCGAGTCGAGAGGCCGGAGCACGCGCGTTGTGCTCGGGTCCCGGTCGGTGGCGAAGTGAAGTCGGGCCCCGCGTCGCCGGCCGGTCTGTCCTGCAGGGCGGCAAGCCCTAGCTGGCAGCCGGGCGCGCGGGCGGGGCCCGCTGGCTTCCGTACTCTGCTGGTACTCTGCTGTAGCATAGCTTCCGATTCTTGTCGTCCTGGGTGGATTTGCGTGTCGTAGCCAGGATGCCGAGGGCCGCACCCCTTGTGGTGGTCCACTTCGGCCTCCACAACGGTTTTGGACATTAGTGCAATCACCCGCTGTGTGGGTCGCTTTGTTGTACTTCTCGGCAAGCTGCTCTCCAAATCGATGTGGCCGGCGGGGGCTTGGCTCCTCGACTTGCTGTTTCGTCAAATATATTTGCCACGGAGTAACGTCCTAGAACCACCTCGACCGGGGGTAACCTGTCTTGTGGCACCTCCATTTTCCAGCTGTCTCAGTGGCGAGGGGGTAGTTCTCTCCCGAACCTAGCCCCTCCACCTCTTTCTGTAACGCTCAGCATCCCTGCTAAGCGTTACACCAATGCCTTTTTTTGGCTTATGCTGGGATTCTCGGGGATTCTAGTTACCTTAAGCTCTGCTTCCGCCGAATCTCTCCCCCTGGCGAGGTGTAGGCTAGGCGCCAAATCTGTAGGAACTTGTGACACGTACGGAATGATGAGACCACAAGTACAATGTGTACACGGATATATTCTAGCAGGTAAATATATACAAGTCAGAGGATCGCGTCGCGGGTCGGACGGGACGGGGCACGCGTGACGTGCTCCGGTCCCGGGTCGGCGGCGAAGTGACGCCGGGGCCCAGGACGCCGGCCGGTCTGTCCTGCAGGGCGGCAAGCCCTAGCTGGCAGCCGGGCGTGCGGCCGGGCCCAGAGGCTTCCGCAGCCTGCCGGGTGCGGAAGCGGCGGTGCTAGGCGCCTGTCCAGGTAGGCAACCCCTCGTGGACAGCCGTTCGTGTGGTTGCCTACTAGGCAGGCGGCTGTGGCAGAGGTCGCCACCGGAGCCCCACACGGAGCCGTTGAGCGCACGCCCTGCTTAGAGGCGTGCTGGAGGGCGTGAGACGCGCCCGGAACGGGTGCGCCGCGGGGTCAAACAAATCCACTGTTGACGTGGCGCGAGCGCGCTGTGGCCGAGGCTCTGCAAGCACTTGTTCCCAGCTTCGGAACTTCTCTCTCTCTCTCTCTCTCTCTCTCTCTCTCTCTCTCTCTCTCTCTCTCTCTCTCTCTCTCTCTCTCTTTCTCTCTCTCTCTCTTTCTCTCTTTCCCTCTCGATCACTTACTCACTCTATCACACTCTCACGCCCTCACTCCCCGAATCCACGCCTCTCTTGCCGTCCTTTTATTTTGAAGAATGATAAATTCTAATAATTTTGATGCTTTGATCCCTCTTATACTCGCGCCGCCTGTCGTCGGCCATTCGAGGCCTGCTCGTAGCGTGCGCTCTGAGCAGAATATTTCTCGACGGCTCTGTACTGTGCGGCGTAGACGGGTTGTCGTTTAGGGGGTAGTTTATACTGTACTGCACCCCGCGTGTTTGTGTGTACGTGCGTGATGCGCGTTTGGATCGGTAGCCATTATAATAACGCTTGTTTTGGCTGCTGCGCGGGGCCCGTGCGCTGTTACTTATTTTCCGTAACTTTTCAAAGATGTCCTGAAGTTTTTTAAAACGTTTTTTGTAAAATGTCAAAGTTGTTTCGAGCAGTCAGTTGTTTGATAGTTTTGCTTCGCTTATCGCTTAGTCGTTTTTCTGCTCTTCAATTAGCCTGCCTGATTGTATACACAGTTCCCAGTCATCCTAGAGTCACTATATTATTTATAACATTGTCCCCACTCGTTCTGGCCCTCTTGTCTGCCAGCCTTGCAACCAGCCGGCCAACCTGCTTGGCCACCCAAAACTAAAGTCCCCAGTCGTATGAGTTTAGCTAAGCAGGTGGGCCGGCTGATAGCAAGGCGGGCAGACAAGAGGGCCAAAACGAGTGCGGACAATGTTATAAATAATATAGTTACTCTAGGATGACTGGGGCTGTGAATACAGTCAGGCAGGTTGTTTCAAAGGCAGAAAAACGTCTGAGCGATAAGCGAAGCAAGTTCCAACACTGACCGTATACACAGTCCCCAGTCATGTAAGGTAACGTACAAAACTATTTTTTTTTGGTCACAGTCCTTTGTCATCCCAATTATTTTTTTTAATAAAAACACTGTCCCCCCTCGTATCATTGCCCATAAAACAATAAAGGTAAGAAGTTCACAGTCCCTAGTCATCCAAAAGTTTTCTTGCCTTTCAAATAACCTACCTGACCTTATACACAGTCACCAGTCATCGTAGAGTAATTATAATACTATTAACATTGTCCCCACTCGTTCTGGCGCTCTTGTCTGCCAGCCTTGCAAGTAATCGGCCCCCCTGCTGACTGGGGACTGTGTATACAGTCAGGCAGGTTTATTAAAGGCAGGAAAAGTTTGGGATGACTGGGGACTGTGAACCTTATACCTTTGTTGTTTTATGGGCAATGATACGAGTGGGGACAGTGTTTTTATAAAATGATTTCATTAAGATGACTGGGGACTGTGAACCAAAAAAAAAAAAAATAGTTTTGTACGTTGTCTTCTTTTGACTGGTGACTGTGCCCCCACGTTTATGCGCCCACCTCGCACAGTGTCTTGTGTCTGCCAGTCACCTCAACAGCACAGTCCGGTATGGTCCAGTGGCTATGATACCTGGCTCTCACCCAGGGGGATCGTGTTCGATTCCCGGTACCGTAATTATTTTGCCCCAGCTCTCTCATGCAGCGATTCCCACGCATTCGCTCCTTCAGTAGCATTCAGCGAAGACCTTCTTCACCATGCGACGAGGTGGCCGAGTGGTTAAGGCGTTGGACTGCTAATCCAATGGGCTCTGCCCGCGTGAGTTCGAATCTCATCCTCGTCGTCCCGCTCCATTTTGTTCTCATACGTTTATTCTTTTGTTTCCTCTCGCCTCACCGGTGCAGCAGCACGTCAAGCGGCGAGCGAGGCCGATAAGCTCATGCGGCCCCATGGTGTAATGGTTAGCACTCAGGACTCTGAATCCTGCGATCCGAGTTCAAATCTCGGTGGGACCTGTCCTTTTAACGTCTCGCACGATCTCATAACCAAACGGCCAGACGCGCCTTTATTTGAGGTAGCCTCGACGCCATGCCGCCTCCATAGCTCAGTGGTTAGAGCACCAGTCTAGTAAACTGGGGGTCGAGAGTTCGATTCTCTCTGGAGGCACGATCTCTCATTTTGTGGCCCCGACCCAAGAAAGCAACACCGTATTGCCCCTAGTTGTTTGTCGTGACCGTAGCACATCGAGGTCCGTTGGTCTAGGGGTATGATTCTCGCTTAGGGTGCGAGAGGTCCCGGGTTCAAATCCCGGACGGACCCTTCTTTTTGCGTCCGTCCACAACGAGCACCACTATTCGGACTGACACAAAAGAGACTCTCCGGCGGGGAATCGAACCCCGGTCTCCCGCGTGACAGGCGGGGATACTGACCACTATACTACCGAAGATGCGGCCTGGGAGGTGCCGTCCCGTGGCGCATCACCATCTACTTGGCAGATGGGAGACAGACGGACGAAAAGTGGAGGTGCGGGGTATCGATCCCCGTACTTCTCGCATGCTAAGCGAGCGCTCTACCATCTGAACTACACCCCCTCGCATGTGGGCGGTGGACGTCGTTGCTCTTCTCTTGCGACCACACTGCGCTGCCATGCCCCAGCGTGTCTCTCACCTCGTTCACCCGTGGCCACTGTCGAAGACATTCTGGGATGCTGACGACTTTTGGCATCACTGGCAAACATCTGTATTATTGATAAACAACAGTTATTCCCCCTTCCCCTTGTGTGCTGAGGACGACGTAGCCGTTCCCCTCTGGGCTAACACTCTTATCAGTGCACATGCGAGCGTCCCCTACGGACGGTCCTGTGGCGCAACGGATAACGCGTCTGACTACGGATCAGAAGATTCCAGGTTCGAATCCTGGCAGGATCGTGATGTTGCCCATTTTGCACCCTGTCAACACGCCCTCGTTTCCCCCGAAGTACATGGTTTTGTCTGACCGAATTTTATACAACCGGGCCCGCCGCCCATCCGCGCATTTTTTTTTTATTTTTTTTTTAAATTATTACTTTTTTTAATTATAATTTTTTTTTTATTTTTTTTTGTGTGAATTGTCCGACCGTCTTTTTATGTACAAAGGTGGGCTGCCTAGCTGCAGGGGGCGCCGCGTTTCAAACCGTAGGCGGGACGCTTCGGTTTCCCGGTACAAGGGTAGGCGGAACAAATCCCCTTATTTCACAAATTTGGTTCGGTGTGACAACCAGGACCGCTCGAGATTTTTTTTTTTTCCCCCCTTCTTCTGAATGTCAAAAACATGTCTGAAATCCTGATCAAAATTCGTGCACCTCTGAGAGCTGAGATTCTGGAAACGTATTCTGATATTGATGGCCTGAGTTCTGCTGAATGTCAGAATAAGTTTTCAGCTTTCAGAGGTGCGCAAATTTTCATCGGGATTCCCGACATGTTGCTGACATTCTGACAAAAGTTACTCGAGTGACGCTGTCCTTCCGTGCAAAGGTCGTGCTGCCTTTAGATGGGACGGACAAAATGAGTAGGGTGGTCGGACAAAAATAAATAAATAAATACATAAATAAATTAAATAAATGATTAAATAAATAAATAGATAAATAAATACATAAATTTGCACAGACAGGTGGTTGCGGCATGGTCGCACGAAATTCGGATTGACAGACCATTTGCGTGTGTGCGCACTCGGGAGGAGCTCAAGGCTCACATTCTCGGCACTGCCGCTAGGTGGCTCCACCGTCCGAAAACGGGGGCGAGACGCGTCCTTTCCAGACTCGTTCCGAGCCGTCACAGCAGTGGTCCATGACCAGCCTTGGACTCACTTCATCGTAAGCGACTGTTGCCGTCGGCCTGTACCGCAGCCGGGTCGGCAGGGTGCAAAGGCAGCCGCTGGTAGACCGCTCAGAGGGTGCGTGAGCCGCGAACGACGTGAGCGCGCCGATCAGCGGTACATATACAGTGCGCCGCGCGCCCGTCCCTTGTACTCGCTTCGGCGGTACATATACTAAAATTGGAACGATACAGAGAAGATTAGCATGGCCCCTGCGCAAGGATGACACGCAAAATCGTGAAGCGTTCCACATTTTTTAGCCGCCTTCCTGAGAGGGCCCAGCACTCGACCCATTCAGCTCCGCCTTTGCGGCGACACCACGATGCGATGAGAACCACACCATCTCCTGGCTCGCACAGCACCATCAGCATCGGTGGTTCAGTATTAAAAAGCATTTTATTGCATCATAGGTTTTTACAATTTTGGGTTTTACAGAATATTAAAGAAAATTAAAAAAGGTTTTTAAAATTCATACCTAGAGTTTGTAGAGAGAAAAGAGTATTAGCTTGTACAGATAAAATAGAATGAAATAAAATAAAATAAAATATGGCTACATAAATAAATACATTCAAATAAAATGAGACGTTTCAAGAGTTAAAACAACAGAATACATATAGTTGATAAGTGATGCAATTTTACAAAGAAAAGAGAATATATTTTCCGAGCCGCTTTAATGCGACGTTATGTGGCTGTGGTTTCGGCAGCGTTACTCCACGCGGGCAGACGGTGGCGCTACTCAATGCGGCGTTCTGCGCGCCGTCTGCTGGCGCTACCCCGCGCTGGCGTTCGGCGCGGCGTCTGCTGGCGCTACCCCGCGCTAGCGTTCGGCGCGGTGTGTGCTGGCGCTACCCCGCGCTGGAGTTCGACGCGGCGTCTGCTGCCGCCGCTACCCCGCGTCGGTGTTCGGCCTGTCGTCTGCTGGCGAGTGTCCAGGGACCTGTGACGTTGCTTCTCGGACCCTGGAACACATCAAGCCAGCAGGATTAGGGGCAGAAATTGGGCGGCGGTGCAGCAGATTTTCAAAAGTTCAAAGTATAAAGAGCACTCAGCTTAGCTGCGAAGACGAGTTCACGGGGCAGGCAGCGTGACGTTTTCCGTGAATTGCCGCCTCTGCGACACATGCTCCACATACATGTCACGGGACCAACGGATGACGTCAGCCACACACTTCCGCTTGACGGCCTTGATGCTGTGCGGCGGGATGCGTAGCTGCCGGGCCAGCACGGCGTCGTTGGCGGGGTCCCAGCTGCCCAGGCTGCCGACGACGATGGCGTGCGCCGACGCCGCGAAGCCCCGGCCCCGCAGGTGGTCGACTAGGTGCTCGTACTTGGTCTCCTTGTAGCGGCGTGCCACCTGCAGGGCGTGGTACCGCTTGTCGAACGGGCAGCACACGTTGACGATGGTTGCCGTCCGCAGCGCCTCGTTGATGACGACCAGGTCCGGCTTGTCGTCAGACGCGGAGCCGGCGACGGTTCTCTCCAGCTTCGCGTTGCGGCGGATGTCCTCGGGCAGGGCCTCCACCACGTTGCGCAGGACGGCCCGGTGCCGGTTGTTGATGGCGATGGAGTGCCTGGCGAAGCAGTGGTTCAGGACGTGCGCGGTGGTCTCGTCGGGGTGCTGGCAGACTCGGCAGGACCTTCCGCGGCCCCTGACGCCCCGGATGCAGCCGTTGAGGGGCAGCACGCCGAGGCGGGCGCGGTGCACGAAGCGCCAGTCACAGAACCGCATCGACTGCCCCGCGCCATGAAAGAAGTTTGACGCAGGGTCGCGGGACGCCGCGTCGTACACCTTGCCCTGGTCTGGCTTGGCGATGAGGTTGAGCAGGTGGCGGTGCTGCAGGCCCTGGCGCAGCTTGTGGTGCAGCAGGTGGCGGGAGCTGTAGTCCAGGATGGTGTGCTCCACTTCCTTGCCGGGGAACGGGACGTGGATCTCGAGGCGGTCGAGAGTGGGGCTCCAGCCCCACCTGAAGTCCTTGATCTTGGAGGCGAGCCGGCGCGACGCGTTCCGTGCGGCGGACCAAATGTTGCTCGCGTTGTGCACGCCCTTAGGGGTGGGGGCGCCGGACAGCACGGTCGCGATGTCCTCGTCGGCGGGGTCACGGCCCAGGAGGCGGGCGGCGGTCTTCCTGGCGCTGGCCTTGGCGACGGCTGCTACGACGGGGTCGGGGCAGGTCAGCATCTTGAAGGCGTGCACGACGGCGCCGACGTCCGCGAGGTCGCTGAGAGGCAGGATGTTGGCGCCACCCTTGTGCGGCGGCAGGTGGACTGGCTCGGCGCTGGCGCGCTGCGGCAGGTGCATGGCGGCCTTGGCGACGCGCTTCAGCTCGCGGTCCAGCTCACCGAAGGCCTCCTTCTTGACGCGCGCCGTCAGTAGGCTGAACTGCACCTGCGGGATGACAAAGGTGCGCAGCGCATCCAGCTTCTGCCAGTCAGACAGCCCACTGTGCTCAATGCTCTTGATGTCCTGCAGCATGGCCTTGATGGTGTCCTCGGGCGTCTGGTCGATGCGCAGGCCGGTGGGGACCCCGAGATGTTGGTAAGCGTCGTGCTCGCCGAGGGTGGGAATGTTCTGGAGCTGGATGGTCGTCTTGGTGTCCAGCTTGGCCCTCTTCTTGACGACGTGGAGCGTAGCGCACTTGGCAGCGTTAAATTCCAGGCCGATCCAGGACGCGGCGCGGCTCACAGCGTCTAGGAGATGCTGCATGCTGGCGGCGGACCGCGCCATGAGCACCAGGTCGTCCGCGTAGCCAAGCACGGGGATGGTGATGTCCTGCAGGCGGAAGCCGTGCTCCGCGGCCAGGCCCTGGATGGTGAGCAGCAGCACCTCGATGAGCAGGTTGAAGACGACCGGAGACATCGGGTCGCCCTGCTTGACCCCCGAGGCGATGGGCACGCTGCGGGTGTCGCCGCTGGCGGTGGCGAAGGTGGTGGTGCCGCCGGTGTAGGCGTCCCGGATGACGTCCACGAGGTGAGGGTGCACGCCGTGGCGGCGGAGCAGATGCAGCAGCGCAGCGTGTGGCGCGGAGCCGAAGGCGTTGCGCAGGTCCAGCCACGTGACGACGAGCTCCCGGCCGGACTGCTTGGCGTCGTCCAAGCACTGCTGCAGCAGAAAGTTGTGCTCCAGGCAGCCCTCGGCCTGGACGAAGCCCTTCTGGCACTTAGAGATGGCACCGGTGCGCGCGGCCCAGCGGCCCAGACGGTCCGCTAGGATGCCCGTGTAGGTCTTGTAGAGGCAGGACGACAGCGCGATGGGCCGCCAGTTGTTGAGGTCCTGCTTGTCGCCCTTCTTGTGCAGCAGCACGGTGCGGGCATCCTTCCAGGCCAGCGGGATCTTCTTTCGCTGGAGGCAGATCTGGAAGACGGCGGTGAGGACGAAAGCGTTGGGGTCGCGGCGCTTGAGGTCCTGGTACCTGATGCCGTCGGGGCCGGGGGCTGTGTTGGCGGCGCGCCGCAGCTTGGCGATGACCTCCTCGCGTGTGACGGCGGCGGCGAGCGCGGCGTCGTGAGGCTGGGTAGTGGGCAGCACGGTGTCCTGCGGGGGCTCACCCAGGACCTGGAGACGCTCTGCGAAGACCTCCTCGAAGTGCTCCACCACGGCGTCGGGGTGCACGTCGCAGACAGGCGAGTCCTCCTGCCTGACCTCGCGCATGGCCTTCTTGCGGTTGGTGCGATAGAGCCACTGCAGTCTCTTCCGGGCCTGGACGTCGTCCTGGGGATCGTGGCCTTCTCGGCGTCCCCGGCCGCGGCCTCGGCCACGGCCTCGTGCATGGCCGCGTAGAATGCTCGCCTGCCACGCGGGCGGCCCGGGTTCGATTCCCGGCCGATGCAATTTTGCTGCCAGCCTACACATATGGATCACAACGCGGCATCGACGTAGGAACGAGAGACTTGGAGCTGTAAAAGGCACTGGATTATCATCGGCCGCCGTGGCGCAATGGTTAGCGCGTTCGGCTGTTAACCGAAAGGTTGGTGGTTCGACCCCACCCGGGGGCGCGTGTCACTTTTGGTGTCTGTGACGTTGCTTCTCCGCGCTTTAGTTCCATGCTCCGGAAGCGTGTGACGTCTACCGAAGACCGTGTGGCCTAATGGATAAGGCATATGGTCTAGTAAACTGGGGTTCGAGAGTTCGATTCTCTCTGGAGGCACGATCTCTCATTTTGTGGCCCCAACCCAAGAAATCAACACCGTATTGCTCCTTGTTGTTTGTCGTGACCGTAGCTCATTGAGGTCCGTTGGTCTAGGGGTGTGATTCTCGCTTAGGGTGCGAGAGGTCCCGGGTTCAAATCCCGGACGGACCCTTCTTTTTGCGTCCGTCCTTAACGAGCACCACTGTTCTGACTGACACAAAAGAGACTCTTCGGTGGGGAACCGAACCCCTGTCTCCCGCGTGACAGGCGGGGACACTGACTACTACACTACCGAAGATGCGGCCTGGGAGGTGCCGTCCCGTGGCGCATCACCATCTACTTGGCAGATAGGACACAGACGGACGAAAAGTGGCGGTGCGGGGTATCGATCCCAGTACTTCTCGCATGCTAAGCAAGCGCTCTACCACCCTTTTTTTTGGAAAACATCAATATATTTCGTTTTAACAAGTAGTAGATAAATAAATAAAATAAATAAAATTAACAAATATGGAAAGCTTAGGTTACTTGAATTTACAGATATTATTCTTTATGTTGATACATTACGAAAGGGATTTTAAAAAACGTTAACGCTAACGCTAACGTGAAAGCAGATGATACTAATGTTTATTTCAATGTATGTTTGTTCATCATTTAATTAAGGAAAACAATTTAATTTTAATTTTCTAATTTTGTTTGATGTATTCATGTCTACGCATGTGTGTCCACAATGATATGCCTAATACCACTTGTGTTGGGTATCATTCTCTTTGTTTCAACGCGAGGATGCACAATATGATGGCTAATCACATGAATACTCAATACCCGTAAAAGTTGTTTTCTGTACTAGCGCGGCATCGGCGCAGAGTCCTGCACTTGACACTCCAGCCTCGGCGCAGCGTCCGGTCACGATAAGCAGCCTAGCTTCGTCGGTCGACACTCCAACATAAACAAACAAGAGCAGCGCGGCGCAGCGCAGCACTCCGCGCCACTTGTAACCAGACGCCGCGCATCCGTTCCGCCCTAGTACCAATGCGAACTTTTGCGGGTATCAGTTAAATAGTTGAAAGGATGCCGGATTCTGCATCCTCACGTTCCGACGAGAAAAATGATACCAAATAAGACTAGGGTGCTGCGCTGCTGGTCCTCACCGCCGCGCCGGGGCACCATGCGGGGCACGCGACCTTGGCACGCGGCCTTGGCACGCGGCCTTGGCGCGCGGGCTGTTCCAAGCCCCTACAGCTGCCCGTACTATCTTCTAGCTCGGCCTCTTGTACGCTTGCTAGTCAGGCAACGAGGCAGGCAACTGCTGCCTGGCTAGCCGGAAACTCGGTACTCGCTCAGCACGAGAGTACAAGCACGCTGATACGTGAACGTATCATCTGCTAAAAAAGAAACAAGAAAAAACAAGAAAGAACTCCAAGTGCTTAGTAAAATAGCCGCCACGTGATGCTCGTCGCGTCGCTACTCCGCGCGACGTTCGGCTAGGCTCGCCGCAGCAGACGACGTAGACGACACGCCGGCCGGGCGCGTGACGTCACCTCACCCGATGAACTGCGCCAGCCCGCGCTGCAGCGCCGGCGGGCATGCGTGGCGCGCTAAGGCCAGGGACTTGGCCTTGATGATGTGGCGCGCGAAGGAGGCGGCGTCCGTCCTCGCCGCGGTGACCACCAGGTGGACGTGGTGCCCAGCGACCCACGCCGCCGCCGCGTGCCGGTCTTGATCGTCCGGCGCGAAGTCTGGCTGGAGTAGAGTCCTGGGCGTGGCCGTGCTGCCCAGCAGCCTGGTGAGGTTGGCCCGGGTCCAGCGCCACGCGTCACGGATCGCGCTGCACCTGGCCAGGCGGTGCGCGAGCGTGTCCGGCGCGGCGCACTTCGGGCAGGTCCTGGACTCCGAGCGGCCGATGCGGTGGAGGCGGTGGCGCGTCGCTGGCAGGTCGTGGACGGCCTTCCACAAGGAGTCCTGGACGTCCTCGGGGATGGCCTCCTGTCGGACGTTGGCCCAGACGCGCTGCCACTGCACGTCCGGGGCCTTGGCGACCACCCTGGGCACCGAGGCGGGCGCCGCGTTGACCAACTCGGTGTATATGGCCCGGATGGAGGTTCGCGCGTCCACCTCTGGCCCCGCCGCGGCCGCCGTCGTCCTGCAGTTGTGGAAGGCCGCGAAGTGGGACGCTGCTGGCCAGACTCGCCGCTGCAGCACTCCGAGCGGTCCTGGAAGGCGGCCAGCCTCGCCGTCATGAGCCTGTCCAGGATCTTGGCGTCGACGTCCAGCAGGGTGATGGGGCGGAGGTCCTTGGCGGTGATTGGTCGCTTCTTCTTGGGAACGAGGGTGATGATGCCGCGTGTCATGGCCGGCGGCACCCAGCGGCGCTCCCACACTGCGTTCATGACCTCCGTGAGGGCCTCGCCGACGACGCCCCAGGCCACAGCGTAGAACTCGCCCTGGAGGCCGTCCGCACCGGGGGACTTCCGTCTCGGACACCGCTTGACAGCGGCGAGCACCTCGTCGAGACTGAAGGGCCGGCACAGCACCTGGTTCTCAGCGTCATCCAGGACCTTGGTAGCGGCGGCAAGGATGGGCGAGTCGAGTCGCAGCCCGTCGTCCGCGGCCGGCGCCCTGAACTTGGCCTCGTACAGGTCGTGGAACAGCGAGCTAGCTCGCGCACGTCCGCTGGGTCCGAGAGCACGCGGCCGTCGGCGTCCTCGATGCGGTTGATGTCCTGCTGGCGAGCGCGCCGGGCGGCACGCCCCACGTGCACCGCGGAGACCGGCTCGTCCCTGATGACGTCATCGAGCGCGGCGCGCGCCTTGACGCCCTCCAGCATCACGGCATGCACATGCAGGATCTCCTCCTTGGCCTCCTTGATGAGCACGGCGTTGCCGGCGTGGCGCGGCGACGCGGACACCAGCTCCTGCAGCAACTCATAAAGAAACGCAAGCCTGCTCCTGATCGTGCGAGACGTTAAAAGGACACGTCCCACCGAGATTTGAACTCGGATCGCAAGATTCAGAGTCCTGAGTGCTAACCATTACACCATGGGGCCGCTGGAGCTCATCGGCCTCGCTCGTCGCTTGACGTGCTGCTACACCGGTGAGGCGAGACGAAACAAAAGAATCAACGTATGAGAACAAAATGAAGCGGGACGACGGGGATGAGATACGAACTCACGCGGGCAGAGCCAATTGGATTGGCAGTCCAACGCCTTAACCACTCGGCCATCTCGTCGTATGGTGAAGTGTGGTATCGCTGAATGCTACTGAAGGAGCGAATGCGTGGGAATCGCCGCATGAGAGAGCTGGGGCAAAATAATTCCGGTACCGGGAATCGAACACGATTCCCCTGGGTGAGAGCCAGGTATCATAGCCACTGGACCATACCAGACTGTGCTGTTGAGGTAACTGGCAGACACAAGACACTGTGCGAGGTGGGCGCATAAACGTGGGGGCACAGTCCCCAGTCAAAAGAAGGTAACGTACAAAACTATTTTTTTTTTGGTTCACAGTCCCCAGTCATTTTAATAAAATCATTTAATAAAAACACTGTCCCCACTGTCCCCACAGCCTTGCAAGTAGCCGGCCCCCTTGCTGACTGGGGACTGTGTATACAGTCAGGCAGGTTTATTAAAGGCAGGAAAAGTTTGGGATGACTGGGGACTGTGAACATTCTACCTTTATTGTTTTATGGGCAATGAAACGAGTGGGGACAGTGTTCTTATTAAAATAATTTAATGAGGATGATTGGGGACTGTGAACCAAAAAAAAAAAAGTATTGTACGTTACCTTTTTATGACTGGGGATTGTGTATACGGTCAGTGTTGTAACTTGCTCCGCGTATCGCTCAGACGTTTTTCTGCCTTTCAACCAGACAAAAGGGCCAGAACGAGTGGGGACAGTGTTCTTATTAAAAAAATTTAATTAGGATGACTGGGGACTGTGAACCAAAAAAAAATAGTTTTGTACGTTACCTTTTTATGACTGCGGACTGTGTATACGGTCAGTGTTGTAACTTGCTTCGCGTATCGCTCAGACGTTTTCTGCCTTTCAACCAGACAAGAGGGCCAGAACGAGTGGGGACAATGTTATAAATAATATAGTGACTCTAGGAGGACTGGGGACTGTGTATACAGTCAGGCAGGTTAATTGAAAAGCAGGAAAAGTTTAGAATGACTGGGGACTGTGAACTTTTTACCTTTATTGTTGTATGGGCAATGATACGAGTGGGGACAGTGTATTTATTAAAATAATTTAATTAGGATGACTGGGGACTGTGAACCAAAAAAAAAAAAAAAGTATTGTACGTTACCTTTTTATGACTGGGGATTGTGTATACGGTCAGTGTTGTAACTTGCTCCGCGTATCGCTCAGACGTTTTTCTGCCTTTCAACCAGACAAAAGGGCCAGAACGAGTGGGGACAGTGTTCTTATTAAAATAATTTAATTAGGACTATTGGGGACTGTGGAGGTTAAAAGTTCACAGTCATCAGTCATCCTAAACTTTTCCTGCATTTCAATAAACCTGCCTGACTGTATACACAGTCCCCAGTCATCCTAGCGTCACTATATTGTTTATAACATTGTCCCCACTCGTTCTGGCCTTCTTGTCTGCCAGTCTTGCAAGTAGCCGGCCCCGTATCATTGCCCATAAAACAGTATACGTAGAATGTTCACAGTCCCCAGTCATTGTAAACTTTTCCTGCTTTTCAATTAACCTGCCTGACTGTATCGACAGTCCCCAGTGATCCTATAGTCACTATATTATTTATAACATTGTCCCCACTCGTTCTGGCCCTCTTGTCTGCCAGCCTTGCAAGTAGCCGGCCCCGTATCATTGCCGAAGTTTAGCCAAGCAGGTGGGCTGGCTCACAGCAAGGCTGACAGACAAGAGGGCAAGAACCAGTGAAACAATAAAGGTAATAAGTTCAAAGTCCCCAGTCATCTGTCTGAAATGCAAGAAAACTTTTGGATGACTGGGGACTGTGAACATTCAACCTTTATTGTTTTATGGGCAATGATACGAGTGGGGACAGTGTTTTTATTAAAATAATTTAATTAGGATGACTGGGGACTGTGAACCAAAAAAAAATAGTTTTGTACGTTACCTTTTTATGACTGCGGACTGTGTATACGGTCAGTGTTGTAACTTGCTTCGCGTATCGCTCAGACGTTTTCTGCCTTTCAACCAGACAAGAGGGCCAGAACGAGTGGGGACAATGTTATAAATAATATAGTGACTCTAGGAGGACTGGGGACTGTGAATACAGTCAGGCAGGTTAATTGAAAAGCAGGAAAAGTTTAGAATGACTGGGGACTGTGAACTTTTTACCTTTATTGTTGTATGGGCAATGATACGAGTGGGGACAGTGTATTTATTAAAATAATTTAATTAGGATGACTGGGGACTGTGAACCAAAAAAAAAAAAAAAAGTATTGTACGTTACCTTTTTATGACTGGGGATTGTGTATACGGTCAGTGTTGTAACTTGCTCCGCGTATCGCTCAGACGTTTTTCTGCCTTTCAACCAGACAAAAGGGCCAGAACGAGTGGGGACAGTGTTCTTATTAAAATAATTTAATGAGGACTATTGGGGACTGTGGAGGTTAAAAGTTCACAGTCCCCAGTCATCCTAAACTTTTCCTGCATTTCAATAAACCTGCCTGACTGTATACACAGTCCCCAGTCATCCTAGCGTCACTATATTGTTTATAACATTGTCCCCACTCGTTCTGGCCTTCTTGTCTGCCAGTCTTGCAAGTAGCCGGCCCCGTATCATTGCCCATAAAACAGTATACGTAGAATGTTCACAGTCCCCAGTCATTGTAAACTTTTCCTGCTTTTCAATTAACCTGCCTGACTGTATCGACAGTCCCCAGTCATCCTATAGTCACTATATTATTTATAACATTGTCCCCACTCGTTCTGGCCCTCTTGTCTGCCAGCCTTGCAAGTAGCCGGCCCCGTATCACTGCCGATGTTTAGCCAAGCAGGTGGGCTGGCTGACTGCAAGGCTGACAGACAAGAGGGCTAGAACCAGTAAAACAATAAAGGTAATAAGTTCAAAGTCCCCAGTCATCTGTCTGAAATGCAAGAAAACTTTTGGATGACTGGGGACTGTGAACATTCAACCTTTATTGTTTTATGGGCAATGATACGAGTGGGGACAGTGTCTTTATTAAAATAATTTAATTAGGATGACTGGGGACTGTGAACCAAAAAAAAATAGTTTTGTACGTTACCTTTTTATGACTGCGGACTGTGTATACGGTCAGTGTTGTAACTTGCTTCGCGTATCGCTCAGACGTTTTCTGCCTTTCAACCAGACAAGAGGGCCAGAACGAGTGGGGACAATGTTATAAATAAAATAGTAAATGTAGAAAGACTGGGGACTGTGTATACAGTCAGGCAGGTTTATTGAAAAGCAGGAAAAGTTTAGGATCACTGGGGACTGTGAACATTCTACCTGAACTGTTTTTTTGGGCAATGATATGGGGCCGGCTACTTGCAAGGCTGGCAGACAAGAGCGCCAGAACGAGTGGGGACAATGTTAATAATAATATAATTACTCTAGGATGACAGACGACTGTGTATAAGGTCAGGTAGGTTATTTGAAAGGCAAGGAAACTTTTGGATGACTAGGGACTGTGAACTTTTTACCTTTATTGTTTTATGGGCAATGATACGGGGCCGGCTACTTGCAAGGCTGGCAGACAAGAGGGCCAAAAGAGTGGGGACAATGTTTTAATTAATATAGTGTCTCTAGGATGACTTGGGACTGTGTATAAGGTCAGGTTGGGTATTTGAAAGGCAAGAAAACTTTTGGATGACTGGGGACTGTGAACATTCAACCTTTATTGTTTTATGGGCAATGAAACGAGTGGGGACAGTGTTCTTATTAAAATAATTTAATGAGGATGATTGGGGACTGTGAATAAATAATAGTTTTGTACGTTACCTTTTTATGACTGAAGACTGTGTATAGGTCAGTGTTGTAACTTGCTTCGCGTATCGCTCAGACGTTTTTCTGCCTTACCACCAACCTGTCTGACTGTATTTACAGTCCCCAGTCATCCTAGAGTCACTTTTTTATTCATAACATTGTTCCCACTCGTTCTGGCCCACTTGTCTGCCAGCCTTGCTGTCAGCCGGCCCACCCGCTTGACTAAACTCATATGACTGAGGTTTTTAGTTTTGGGGGACTCTATACACAGTCCCCAGTCAGCAGGGGGGCCGGCTACTTGCAAGGCTGGCTGACAAAAGGGCCAGAACGAGTAACACAATGTTAATACAAATATATTCACTCAGTCCCCAGTCATCTAAAATTTTCTTGCCTTTCAAATAACCTACCTGACCTTATACACAGTCCCCAGTCATTCAAGAGTAATTTTATTATTATAAACATTGTCCCCACTCCTTTTCCTAGAGTTTATTTGACTGGGGACTGAAAACGGATAAGAAAACGTAAAATAAATTGTGTGCACGCTGGTCTCTTAAACATTAAAGACAAGTTAACAGACAAAAGCATCGTGCACACGAAACCATGAGTCTACCCTACTTCTTCAAGCCCCATCTCAGAGACAGGAGCAGCGTGCACAATCAGCGTGCACACGCCTCAGGTGCGCAAGCAGGTAAATAAAATGTTTCGGGCTATAATAAGGGCTGTAAATCCTCTTTGACGCACCGTGCACATGAAAAAAATGTAGTTTGTGAACGCTGGTTACTTTTTTTCTCGTGTGCACGCTGCTTCTGTCTCTAATCCTGTCTCTTATAACCTGCCTGGCTGAGTTTATTTGACTGGGGACTGAAAACGGATAAGAAAACGTAAAATAAATTGTGTGCACGCTGGTGTCTAAAACATTAAAGACAAGTTAACAGACAAAAGCATCGTGCACACGAAACCATGAGTCTACCCTACTTCTTCAAGCCCCATCTCAGAGACAGGAGCAGCGTGCACAATCAGCGTGCACACGCCTCAGGTGCGCAAGCAGGTAAATAAAATGTTTCAGGCTATGATTAGGGCTGTAAATCCTCTTTGACGCACCGTGCACATGAAAAAATGTAGTTTGTGAACGCTGGATACTTTTTTTCTCGTGTGCACGCTGCTTCTGTCCCTAATCCTGTCTCTTGTGTCTCCTGTGTCTTGAAAGGCAGAAAAACGTCTGAGCAATAAGCGAAGCAAGTTACGAGAATGACCGTATACACAGTCCCCAGTCATAAAAAGGTAACGTACGAAACTATTTTTTTTTTTTTGGTTCACAGTCCTCAGTCATCCTAATTAAATTATTTTAATAAAAACACTGTCCCCCCTCGTATCATTGCCCATAAAACAATAAAGGTAAAAAGTTCACAGTCCCCAGTCATCCTTAACTTTTCCTGCTTTGAAATTAACCTGCCTGACTGTATACACAGTCCCCAGTCATCCTATAGTCACTATATTTTTTATATTCCTCAGTCATCCTAAACCTTTTCTGCTTTTCAATTAACCTGCCTGACTGTATACACAGTCCCCAGTCATCCTAGAGTCACTATATTATTTATAACATTATTTATGATTTCATTAAGATAACTGGTGACTGTGAACCAAAAAAAAAATAGTTTTGTACGTTACCTTCTTTTGACTGGGGACTGTGCCCCCACGTTTATGCGCCCACCTCGCACAGTGTCTTGTGTCTGCCAGTCACGTAACAGCACAATCCGGTATGGTCCAGTGGCTATGATACCTGGCGCTCACCCAGGGGGATCGGGTTCGATTCCCGATACCGGAATTTTTTTGCCCCAGCTCTCTCATGCAGCCATTCCCACGCATTCGCTCCTTCAGTAGCATTCAGCGATAACACACTTCACCATGCGACGAGATGGCCGAGTGGTTGAGGCGATGGACTGCTAATCCAATTGGCTCTGCCCGCGTGAGTTCGAATCTCATCCTCGTCGTCCCGCTCCATTTTGTTATCATACGTTTTTTCTTGTTTCCTCTCGCCTCACCGGTGTAGCAGCACGTCAAGCGACGAGCGAGGCCAATGAGCTTATGCGGCCCCATGGTGTAATGGTCAGCACTCAGGACTCTGAATCTTGCGATCCGAGTTCAAATCTCGGTGGGACGTGTCCTTTTAACGTCTCACACGATCTCATAACCAAACGCCCAGACGCGCCTTTATTTGAGGTAGCCTCGAGTGTCTGCCATGTCGCCTCCATAGCCCAGTGGTTAGAGCATATGGACTCTTAATCCCAGGGTCGTGGGTTCGAGCCCCACGTTGGGCGTTCTCTTTTCTACACTATCTATCTGCCGCCCACCTCGCACAGTGTCTTGTGTCTGCCAGTCACAACAACAGCACAGTCCGGTATGGTCTAGTGGCTAGGATACCTGGCTCTCACCCAGGAGGCTCGGGTTCGATTCCCGGTACCGGAATTCTTTTGCCCCAGCTCTCTCATGCAGCGATTCCCACGCATTCGCTCCTTCAGTAGCATTCAGCGAAGACCTTCTTCACCATGCGACGAGGTGGCCGAGTGGTTAAGGCGTTGGACTGCTAATCCAATGGGCTCTGCCCGCGTGAGTTCGAATCTCATCCTCGTCGTCCCGCTCCATTTTGTTCTCATACGTTTATTCTTTTGTTTCCTCTCGCCTCACCGGTGCAGCAGCACGTCAAGCGGCGAGCGAGGCCGATAAGCTCATGCGGCCCCATGGTGTAATGGTTAGCACTCAGGACTCTGAATCCTGCGATCCGAGTTCAAATCTCGGTGGGACCTGTCCTTTTAACGTCTCGCACGATCTCATAACCAAACGGCCAGACGCGCCTTTATTTGAGGTAGCCTCGACGCCATTCCGCCTCCATAGCTCAGTGGTTAGAGCACCAGTCTAGTAAACTGGGGGTCGAGAGTTCGATTCTCTCTGGAGGCACGATCTCTCATTTTGTGGCCCCGACCCAAGAAAGCAACACCGTATTGCCCCTAGTTGTTTGTCGTGACCGTAGCACATCGAGGTCCGTTGGTCTAGGGGTATGATTCTCGCTTAGGGTGCGAGAGGTCCCGGGTTCAAATCCCGGACGGACCCTTCTTTTTGCGTCCGTCCACAACGAGCACCACTATTCGGACTGACACAAAAGAGACTCTCCGGCGGGGAATCGAACCCTGGTCTCCCGCGTGACAGGCGGGGATACTGACCACTATACTACCGAAGATGCGGCCTGGGAGGTGCCGTCCCGTGGCGCATCACCATCTACTTGGCAGATGGGAGACAGACGGACGAAAAGTGGAGGTGCGGGGTATCGATCCCCGTACTTCTCGCATGCTAAGCGAGCGCTCTACCATCTTTTTTTTTTTTAACATATTTATTGGGCCTTGTAACAACAGTATAACAGTCATAATAATTTGAGTAACAAAAACAATATTAGGCGCAGCAATAATAAGAGTAATACATACAGACTTCACTATTTATCACTTATTTATCAACAGAAAGCACAATCACCACGGTATTTTTTTTTATTTAGAGCCGAATGGAGTTATTACACAGCTTTTAACATGAGAGAAATAACAAAATCGAGAAACAGGAGGCCAAGAGTGTAACAATTTAAGGTGAAGTACAGCAAATAGTGCAAGAGGCGCTGATGCCTCTGCCGGGATTCGAACCCGCTGCCCGCGCGGGAGACTTGCCCCGTGCCCGACACGGTGCTTGGTGGGACGGCGTCGTGGCAGAACGAGCTGAGCGTGTGATGTCGAGTGTCGGCACGGGGTTGTCTGGGGTTCAACTCCAGGCGTACCCCGGTAAGGCCTCTGAAACTGGTCACACCGGGCGGAGAGACGCAAAAAATGAGATCGTCCCACTTTTTGAATCAGCAAAAGGAAACCTAAAACACATAGATTTTATTTACAAGGCAGCTTAATGTAAGTTCACTGCTAGGTCGTGCGTCTAGGGTGAGACGCTACGCGTTGGAGGCAGCGTCGGCGAGACAGCGGCGGACACCGCAGGCAGCTCCCGGCGGCTGGCGACGAACGCACGGAATCGGCCAATGTCGTGCTGCCTGTTGTCCACCAGGTACTCGACCACCGTGCCGAGGAGCCAGGTGACCTCGGCGGCGGCCTTGGACGGCGCCTCGATGTCCGGGACGACGAGCACCGTGGGCTGGATGGCCGCCTCGTTGGAGTTGGTCAGGACGGCCAGCCTCCTCGCCGTCCACCGCCAGATGGTCCGGGAGTTGGCCTGGCAGCTGACGAGGCGGTGCAGCACCGTGTCGTTGGCGCCGCAAGTCCTGCACGCCGCGTCGTCGGCCTGGTTGGTGTCCTTAAGGCGGGCGTTGGTGGGCAGCACGTCGTGCACCGCCCGGAACCACGCCGCCCTGGCGCGCAGCGGCAGCGTCTTCGAGGCGATCCTGGTCCAGATGGTGCTCCAGTCAGCGTCTGGCCGCCTCTGCTGCACCCGCGGCGGCACCGCGCAGTTGGCCAGCATGGTGTTGATGGCGGAGCGCGTGAGCGCCTGGCCCTGCGCGTCGTCGGGGACCTGCACCTCGCCGCACGTCGTCCTGAAGGCCTGGTAGTACTTGACGGCGGGCGAGAGGGTCTCGACGTCCTCGAAGAGGGTCCGCAGCAGTGGCAGCCAGCCACCGGACAGGGTCGGCAGCTCGGACCGGGACGCCGTCAGCCATCTGGAGAAGAACATGGCCCTCGCCCTGATGGCCGGGTCGTGGAGCCCCAGGCCGCCGCGCTGCGCCGGCTGCACCGCGACATCCATGGACACCCGGAGGGGCTCGCCGGCCCACAGGAACCTCGAAAGCGCCTTCCTCGCGTCCTTGGCGACCCCCGCGGGCAGCGGCAGGACCTGGGCGCAGTGCCACAGCAGCGACAGCGCGTAGGTGTTGGCGTAGGCGACCCTCTGATGGATGTTCAGTGCGCGGAGCCGCGCGTCGACGAGGGCCTGGCGCAGAGCTGCGAGGCGTGCTGGCCAGTTGGCGGGCAGCATCCTGGAGACGGTCTTGGAGAGCACCACGCCGAGCACCTTGACCTGCTCGACATACGGGAAGGGCATCTGCGTGCTGGTCTGCCACGCCCCGAGCGGCAGGGCCTTGGTCTTCTCTCGGTTGACGCGGAGCCCCGACTCCTCCCCGAAGGCCTCCAGGACGTCGACCAGCACGGCGACCTCGCGGGGGTCCTCCAGGATGACGGTGGCGTCGTCGACGTACGAGGTGGCGGCCAGGCGGCGCATGGCGTTGCCGCCGGTGACGTCAGGCAGCGACACCCCCACCAGCATCCTGGAGAGGGCCCTCATCAGCGGCGACATGCAGATGTTGAAGAGCAGCATGGACGTGGTGTGTCCCTGGTAGATGCCGCGGCCCAGCTGGATGGGCGCGCCGAGCTCCCCGTTGAGGCGGATCCTGGTGGTGGCCCCGAAGTACATGCTCTGGATGAGCTGGACCACGCCCTCAGAGAAGCCGTACTTCCTCAGCACAGCCCACATGTAGTCGTGCAGCAGATTGTTAAAAGCGCCGGCGAAGTCCACCGACACGAGGCACGCCGCCGTGCTGCTGCCGCGCTGCCGGTTGGCCAGGTCGACGAGGGAGATGGCGTCGCGCAGGTCCAGGAGCGCGCCGTGCATGTTGCGCGAGCTGCCGCCGCGCACCTGCATGGGGTCCAGGATCTTGTGCTGCAGCGCGTCCATGCGCCGCGCGACGACGCGGCCGAAGACCTTCCCGTCCACGTTGAGCTACACCCCCTCGCATGTGGGCGGTGGACGTCGTTGCTCTTCTCTTGCGACCACACTGCGCTGCCATGCCCCAGCGTGTCTCTCACCTCGTTCACCCGTGGCCACTGTCGAAGACATTCTGGGATGCTGACGACTTTTGGCATCACTGGCAAACATCTGTATTATTGATAAACAACAGTTATTCCCCCTTCCCCTTGTGTGCTGAGGACGACGTAGCCGTTCCCCTCTGGGCTAACACTCTTATCAGTGCACATGCGAGCGTCCCCTACGGACGGTCCTGTGGCGCAACGGATAACGCGTCTGACTACGGATCAGAAGATTCCAGGTTCGAATCCTGGCAGGATCGTGATGTTGCCCATTTTGCACCCTGTCAACACGCCCTCGTTTCCCCCGAAGTACATGGTTTTGTCTGACCGAATTTTATACAACCGGGCCCGCCGCCCATCCGCGCATTTTTTTTTTTATTTTTTTTTTAAATTATTACTTTTTTTAATTATAATTTTTTTTTTATTTTTTTTTGTGTGAATTGTCCGACCGTCTTTTTATGTACAAAGGTGGGCTGCCTAGCTGCAGGGGGCGCCGCGTTTCAAACCGTAGGCGGGACGCTTCGGTTTCCCGGTACAAGGGTAGGCGGAACAAATCCCCTTATTTCACAAATTTGGTTCGGTGTGACAACCAGGACCGCTCGAGATTTTTTTTTTTTTCCCCCCTTCTTCTGAATGTCAAAAACATGTCTGAAATCCTGATCAAAATTCGTGCACCTCTGAGAGCTGAGATTCTGGAAACGTATTCTGATATTGATGGCCTGAGTTCTGCTGAATGTCAGAATAAGTTTTCAGCTTTCAGAGGTGCGCAAATTTTCATCGGGATTCCCGACATGTTGCTGACATTCTGACAAAAGTTACTCGAGTGACGCTGTCCTTCCGTGCAAAGGTCGTGCTGCCTTTAGATGGGACGGACAAAATGAGTAGGGTGGTCGGACAAAAATAAATAAATAAATACATAAATAAATTAAATAAATGATTAAATAAATAAATAGATAAATAAATACATAAATTTGCACAGACAGGTGGTTGCGGCATGGTCGCACGAAATTCGGATTGACAGACCATTTGCGTGTGTGCGCACTCGGGAGGAGCTCAAGGCTCACATTCTCGGCACTGCCGCTAGGTGGCTCCACCGTCCGAAAACGGGGGCGAGACGCGTCCTTTCCAGACTCGTTCCGAGCCGTCACAGCAGTGGTCCATGACCAGCCTTGGACTCACTTCATCGTAAGCGACTGTTGCCGTCGGCCTGTACCGCAGCCGGGTCGGCAGGGTGCAAAGGCAGCCGCTGGTAGACCGCTCAGAGGGTGCGTGAGCCGCGAACGACGTGAGCGCGCCGATCAGCGGTACATATACAGTGCGCCGCGCGCCCGTCCCTTGTACTCGCTTCGGCGGTACATATACTAAAATTGGAACGATACAGAGAAGATTAGCATGGCCCCTGCGCAAGGATGACACGCAAAATCGTGAAGCGTTCCACATTTTTTAGCCGCCTTCCTGAGAGGGCCCAGCACTCGACCCATTCAGCTCCGCCTTTGCGGCGACACCACGATGCGATGAGAACCACACCATCTCCTGGCTCGCACAGCACCATCAGCATCGGTGGTTCAGTATTAAAAAGCATTTTATTGCATCATAGGTTTTTACAATTTTGGGTTTTACAGAATATTAAAGAAAATTAAAAAAGGTTTTTAAAATTCATACCTAGAGTTTGTAGAGAGAAAAGAGTATTAGCTTGTACAGATAAAATAGAATGAAATAAAATAAAATAAAATAACATATGGCTACATAAATAAATACATTCAAATAAAATGAGACGTTTCAAGAGTTAAAACAACAGAATACATATAGTTGATAAGTGATGCAATTTTACAAAGAAAAGAGAATATATTTTCCGAGCCGCTTTAATACGACGTTAGGTGGCTGTGGTTTCGGCAGCGTTACTCCACGCGGGCAGACGGTGGCGCTACTCAATGCGGCGCTCTGCGCGCCGTCTGCTGGCGCTACCCCGCGCTGGCGTTCGGCGCGGCGTCTGCTGGCGCTACCCCGCGCTAGCGTTCGGCGCGGTGTGTGCTGGCGCTACCCCGCGCTGGAGTTCGTCGCGGCGTCTGCTGCCGCCGCTACCCCGCGTCGGTGTTCGGCCTGTCGTCTGCTGGCGAGTGTCCAGGGACCTGTGACGTTGCTTCTCGGACCCTGGAACACATCAAGCCAGCAGGATTAGGGGCAGAAATTGGGCGGCGGTGCAGCAGATTTTCAAAAGTTCAAAGTATAAAGAGCACTCAGCTTAGCTGCGAAGACGAGTTCACGGGGCAGGCAGCGTGACGTTTTCCGTGAATTGCCGCCTCTGCGACACATGCTCCACATACATGTCACGGGACCAACGGATGACGTCAGCCACACACTTCCGCTTGACGGCCTTGATGCTGTGCGGCGGGATGCGTAGCTGCCGGGCCAGCACGGCGTCGTTGGCGGGGTCCCAGCTGCCCAGGCTGCCGACGACGATGGCGTGCGCCGACGCCGCGAAGCCCCGGCCCCGCAGGTGGTCGACTAGGTGCTCGTACTTGGTCTCCTTGTAGCGGCGTGCCACCTGCAGGGCGTGGTACCGCTTGTCGAACGGGCAGCACACGTTGACGATGGTTGCCGTCCGCAGCGCCTCGTTGATGACGACCAGGTCCGGCTTGTCGTCAGACGCGGAGCCGGCGACGGTTCTCTCCAGCTTCGCGTTGCGGCGGATGTCCTCGGGCAGGGCCTCCACCACGTTGCGCAGGACGGCCCGGTGCCGGTTGTTGATGGCGATGGAGTGCCTGGCGAAGCAGTGGTTCAGGACGTGCGCGGTGGTCTCGTCGGGGTGCTGGCAGACTCGGCAGGACCTTCCGCGGCCCCTGACGCCCCGGATGCAGCCGTTGAGGGGCAGCACGCCGAGGCGGGCGCGGTGCACGAAGCGCCAGTCACAGAACCGCATCGACTGCCCCGCGCCATGAAAGAAGTTTGACGCAGGGTCGCGGGACGCCGCGTCGTACACCTTGCCCTGGTCTGGCTTGGCGATGAGGTTGAGCAGGTGGCGGTGCTGCAGGCCCTGGCGCAGCTTGTGGTGCAGCAGGTGGCGGGAGCTGTAGTCCAGGATGGTGTGCTCCACTTCCTTGCCGGGGAACGGGACGTGGATCTCGAGGCGGTCGAGAGTGGGGCTCCAGCCCCACCTGAAGTCCTTGATCTTGGAGGCGAGCCGGCGCGACGCGTTCCGTGCGGCGGACCAAATGTTGCTCGCGTTGTGCACGCCCTTAGGGGTGGGGGCGCCGGACAGCACGGTCGCGATGTCCTCGTCGGCGGGGTCACGGCCCAGGAGGCGGGCGGCGGTCTTCCTGGCGCTGGCCTTGGCGACGGCTGCTACGACGGGGTCGGGGCAGGTCAGCATCTTGAAGGCGTGCACGACGGCGCCGACGTCCGCGAGGTCGCTGAGAGGCAGGATGTTGGCGCCACCCTTGTGCGGCGGCAGGTGGACTGGCTCGGCGCTGGCGCGCTGCGGCAGGTGCATGGCGGCCTTGGCGACGCGCTTCAGCTCGCGGTCCAGCTCACCGAAGGCCTCCTTCTTGACGCGCGCCGTCAGTAGGCTGAACTGCACCTGCGGGATGACAAAGGTGCGCAGCGCATCCAGCTTCTGCCAGTCAGACAGCCCACTGTGCTCAATGCTCTTGATGTCCTGCAGCATGGCCTTGATGGTGTCCTCGGGCGTCTGGTCGATGCGCAGGCCGGTGGGGACCCCGAGATGTTGGTAAGCGTCGTGCTCGCCGAGGGTGGGAATGTTCTGGAGCTGGATGGTCGTCTTGGTGTCCAGCTTGGCCCTCTTCTTGACGACGTGGAGCGTAGCGCACTTGGCAGCGTTAAATTCCAGGCCGATCCAGGACGCGGCGCGGCTCACAGCGTCTAGGAGATGCTGCATGCTGGCGGCGGACCGCGCCATGAGCACCAGGTCGTCCGCGTAGCCAAGCACGGGGATGGTGATGTCCTGCAGGTGGAAGCCGTGCTCCGCGGCCAGGCCCTGGATGGTGAGCAGCAGCACCTCGATGAGCAGGTTGAAGACGACCGGAGACATCGGGTCGCCCTGCTTGACCCCCGAGGCGATGGGCACGCTGCGGGTGTCGCCGCTGGCGGTGGCGAAGGTGGTGGTGCCGCCGGTGTAGGCGTCCCGGATGACGTCCACGAGGTGAGGGTGCACGCCGTGGCGGCGGAGCAGATGCAGCAGCGCAGCGTGTGGCGCGGAGCCGAAGGCGTTGCGCAGGTCCAGCCACGTGACGACGAGCTCCCGGCCGGACTGCTTGGCGTCGTCCAAGCACTGCTGCAGCAGAAAGTTGTGCTCCAGGCAGCCCTCGGCCTGGACGAAGCCCTTCTGGCACTTAGAGATGGCACCGGTGCGCGCGGCCCAGCGGCCCAGACGGTCCGCTAGGATGCCCGTGTAGGTCTTGTAGAGGCAGGACGACAGCGCGATGGGCCGCCAGTTGTTGAGGTCCTGCTTGTCGCCCTTCTTGTGCAGCAGCACGGTGCGGGCATCCTTCCAGGCCAGCGGGATCTTCTTTCGCTGGAGGCAGATCTGGAAGACGGCGGTGAGGACGAAAGCGTTGGGGTCGCGGCGCTTGAGGTCCTGGTACCTGATGCCGTCGGGGCCGGGGGCTGTGTTGGCGGCGCGCCGCAGCTTGGCGATGACCTCCTCGCGTGTGACGGCGGCGGCGAGCGCGGCGTCGTGAGGCTGGGTAGTGGGCAGCACGGTGTCCTGCGGGGGCTCACCCAGGACCTGGAGACGCTCTGCGAAGACCTCCTCGAAGTGCTCCACCACGGCGTCGGGGTGCACGTCGCAGACAGGCGAGTCCTCCTGCCTGACCTCGCGCATGGCCTTCTTGCGGTTGGTGCGATAGAGCCACTGCAGTCTCTTCCGGGCCTGGACGTCGTCCTGGGGATCGTGGCCTTCTCGGCGTCCCCGGCCGCGGCCTCGGCCACGGCCTCGTGCATGGCCGCGTAGAATGCTCGCCTGCCACGCGGGCGGCCCGGGTTCGATTCCCGGCCGATGCAATTTTGCTGCCAGCCTACACATATGGATCACAACGCGGCATCGACGTAGGAACGAGAGACTTGGAGCTGTAAAAGGCACTGGATTATCATCGGCCGCCGTGGCGCAATGGTTAGCGCGTTCGGCTGTTAACCGAAAGGTTGGTGGTTCGACCCCACCCGGGGGCGCGTGTCACTTTTGGTGTCTGTGACGTTGCTTCTCCGCGCTTTAGTTCCATGCTCCGGAAGCGTGTGACGTCTACCGAAGACCGTGTGGCCTAATGGATAAGGCATATGGTCTAGTAAACTGGGGTTCGAGAGTTCGATTCTCTCTGGAGGCACGATCTCTCATTTTGTGGCCCCAACCCAAGAAATCAACACCGTATTGCTCCTTGTTGTTTGTCGTGACCGTAGCTCATTGAGGTCCGTTGGTCTAGGGGTGTGATTCTCGCTTAGGGTGCGAGAGGTCCCGGGTTCAAATCCCGGACGGACCCTTCTTTTTGCGTCCGTCCTTAACGAGCACCACTGTTCTGACTGACACAAAAGAGACTCTTCGGTGGGGAACCGAACCCCTGTCTCCCGCGTGACAGGCGGGGACACTGACTACTACACTACCGAAGATGCGGCCTGGGAGGTGCCGTCCCGTGGCGCATCACCATCTACTTGGCAGATAGGACACAGACGGACGAAAAGTGGCGGTGCGGGGTATCGATCCCAGTACTTCTCGCATGCTAAGCAAGCGCTCTACCACCCTTTTTTTTTGGAAAACATCAATATATTTCGTTTTAACAAGTAGTAGATAAATAAATAAAATAAATAAAATTAACAAATATGGAAAGCTTAGGTTACTTGAATTTACAGATATTATTCTTTATGTTGATACATTACGAAAGGGATTTTAAAAAACGTTAACGCTAACGCTAACGTGAAAGCAGATGATACTAATGTTTATTTCAATGTATGTTTGTTCATCATTTAATTAAGGAAAACAATTTAATTTTAATTTTCTAATTTTGTTTGATGTATTCATGTCTACGCATGTGTGTCCACAATGATATGCCTAATACCACTTGTGTTGGGTATCATTCTCTTTGTTTCAACGCGAGGATGCACAATATGATGGCTAATCACATGAATACTCAATACCCGTAAAAGTTGTTTTCTGTACTAGCGCGGCATCGGCGCAGAGTCCTGCACTTGACACTCCAGCCTCGGCGCAGCGTCCGGTCACGATAAGCAGCCTAGCTTCGTCGGTCGACACTCCAACATAAACAAACAAGAGCAGCGCGGCGCAGCGCAGCACTCCGCGCCACTTGTAACCAGACGCCGCGCATCCGTTCCGCCCTAGTACCAATGCGAACTTTTGCGGGTATCAGTTAAATAGTTGAAAGGATGCCGGATTCTGCATCCTCACGTTCCGACGAGAAAAATGATACCAAATAAGACTAGGGTGCTGCGCTGCTGGTCCTCACCGCCGCGCCGGGGCACCATGCGGGGCACGCGACCTTGGCACGCGGCCTTGGCACGCGGCCTTGGCGCGCGGGCTGTTCCAAGCCCCTACAGCTGCCCGTACTATCTTCTAGCTCGGCCTCTTGTACGCTTGCTAGTCAGGCAACGAGGCAGGCAACTGCTGCCTGGCTAGCCGGAAACTCGGTACTCGCTCAGCACGAGAGTACAAGCACGCTGATACGTGAACGTATCATCTGCTAAAAAAGAAACAAGAAAAAACAAGAAAGAACTCCAAGTGCTTAGTAAAATAGCCGCCACGTGATGCTCGTCGCGTCGCTACTCCGCGCGACGTTCGGCTAGGCTCGCCGCAGCAGACGACGTAGACGACACGCCGGCCGGGCGCGTGACGTCACCTCACCCGATGAACTGCGCCAGCCCGCGCTGCAGCGCCGGCGGGCATGCGTGGCGCGCTAAGGCCAGGGACTTGGCCTTGATGATGTGGCGCGCGAAGGAGGCGGCGTCCGTCCTCGCCGCGGTGACCACCAGGTGGACGTGGTGCCCAGCGACCCACGCCGCCGCCGCGTGCCGGTCTTGATCGTCCGGCGCGAAGTCTGGCTGGAGTAGAGTCCTGGGCGTGGCCGTGCTGCCCAGCAGCCTGGTGAGGTTGGCCCGGGTCCAGCGCCACGCGTCACGGATCGCGCTGCACCTGGCCAGGCGGTGCGCGAGCGTGTCCGGCGCGGCGCACTTCGGGCAGGTCCTGGACTCCGAGCGGCCGATGCGGTGGAGGCGGTGGCGCGTCGCTGGCAGGTCGTGGACGGCCTTCCACAAGGAGTCCTGGACGTCCTCGGGGATGGCCTCCTGTCGGACGTTGGCCCAGACGCGCTGCCACTGCACGTCCGGGGCCTTGGCGACCACCCTGGGCACCGAGGCGGGCGCCGCGTTGACCAACTCGGTGTATATGGCCCGGATGGAGGTTCGCGCGTCCACCTCTGGCCCCGCCGCGGCCGCCGTCGTCCTGCAGTTGTGGAAGGCCGCGAAGTGGGACGCTGCTGGCCAGACTCGCCGCTGCAGCACTCCGAGCGGTCCTGGAAGGCGGCCAGCCTCGCCGTCATGAGCCTGTCCAGGATCTTGGCGTCGACGTCCAGCAGGGTGATGGGGCGGAGGTCCTTGGCGGTGATTGGTCGCTTCTTCTTGGGAACGAGGGTGATGATGCCGCGTGTCATGGCCGGCGGCACCCAGCGGCGCTCCCACACTGCGTTCATGACCTCCGTGAGGGCCTCGCCGACGACGCCCCAGGCCACAGCGTAGAACTCGCCCTGGAGGCCGTCCGCACCGGGGGACTTCCGTCTCGGACACCGCTTGACAGCGGCGAGCACCTCGTCGAGACTGAAGGGCCGGCACAGCACCTGGTTCTCAGCGTCATCCAGGACCTTGGTAGCGGCGGCAAGGATGGGCGAGTCGAGTCGCAGCCCGTCGTCCGCGGCCGGCGCCCTGAACTTGGCCTCGTACAGGTCGTGGAACAGCGAGCTAGCTCGCGCACGTCCGCTGGGTCCGAGAGCACGCGGCCGTCGGCGTCCTCGATGCGGTTGATGTCCTGCTGGCGAGCGCGCCGGGCGGCACGCCCCACGTGCACCGCGGAGACCGGCTCGTCCCTGATGACGTCATCGAGCGCGGCGCGCGCCTTGACGCCCTCCAGCATCACGGCATGCACATGCAGGATCTCCTCCTTGGCCTCCTTGATGAGCACGGCGTTGCCGGCGTGGCGCGGCGACGCGGACACCAGCTCCTGCAGCAACTCATAAAGAAACGCAAGCCTGCTCCTGATCGTGCGAGACGTTAAAAGGACACGTCCCACCGAGATTTGAACTCGGATCGCAAGATTCAGAGTCCTGAGTGCTAACCATTACACCATGGGGCCGCTGGAGCTCATCGGCCTCGCTCGTCGCTTGACGTGCTGCTACACCGGTGAGGCGAGACGAAACAAAAGAATCAACGTATGAGAACAAAATGAAGCGGGACGACGGGGATGAGATACGAACTCACGCGGGCAGAGCCAATTGGATTGGCAGTCCAACGCCTTAACCACTCGGCCATCTCGTCGTATGGTGAAGTGTGGTATCGCTGAATGCTACTGAAGGAGCGAATGCGTGGGAATCGCCGCATGAGAGAGCTGGGGCAAAATAATTCCGGTACCGGGAATCGAACACGATTCCCCTGGGTGAGAGCCAGGTATCATAGCCACTGGACCATACCAGACTGTGCTGTTGAGGTAACTGGCAGACACAAGACACTGTGCGAGGTGGGCGCATAAACGTGGGGGCACAGTCCCCAGTCAAAAGAAGGTAACGTACAAAACTATTTTTTTTTTGGTTCACAGTCCCCAGTCATTTTAATAAAATCATTTAATAAAAACACTGTCCCCACTGTCCCCACAGCCTTGCAAGTAGCCGGCCCCCTTGCTGACTGGGGACTGTGTATACAGTCAGGCAGGTTTATTAAAGGCAGGAAAAGTTTCGAATGACTGGGGACTGTGAACATTCTACCTTTATTGTTTTATGGGCAATGAAACGAGTGGGGACAGTGTTCTTATTAAAATAATTTAATGAGGATGATTGGGGACTGTGAACCAAAAAAAAAAAAAAAGTATTGTACGTTACCTTTTTATGACTGGGGATTGTGTATACGGTCAGTGTTGTAACTTGCTCCGCGTATCGCTCAGACGTTTTTCTGCCTTTCAACCAGACAAAAGGGCCAGAACGAGTGGGGACAGTGTTCTTATTAAAAAAATTTAATTAGGATGACTGGGGACTGTGAACCAAAAAAAAATAGTTTTGTACGTTACCTTTTTATGACTGCGGACTGTGTATACGGTCAGTGTTGTAACTTGCTTCGCGTATCGCTCAGACGTTTTCTGCCTTTCAACCAGACAAGAGGGCCAGAACGAGTGGGGACAATGTTATAAATAATATAGTGACTCTAGGAGGACTGGGGACTGTGTATACAGTCAGGCAGGTTAATTGAAAAGCAGGAAAAGTTTAGAATGACTGGGGACTGTGAACTTTTTACCTTTATTGTTGTATGGGCAATGATACGAGTGGGGACAGTGTATTTATTAAAATAATTTAATTAGGATGACTGGGGACTGTGAACCAAAAAAAAAAAAAAAGTATTGTACGTTACCTTTTTATGACTGGGGATTGTGTATACGGTCAGTGTTGTAACTTGCTCCGCGTATCGCTCAGACGTTTTTCTGCCTTTCAACCAGACAAAAGGGCCAGAACGAGTGGGGACAGTGTTCTTATTAAAATAATTTAATTAGGACTATTGGGGACTGTGGAGGTTAAAAGTTCACAGTCATCAGTCATCCTAAACTTTTCCTGCATTTCAATAAACCTGCCTGACTGTATACACAGTCCCCAGTCATCCTAGCGTCACTATATTGTTTATAACATTGTCCCCACTCGTTCTGGCCTTCTTGTCTGCCAGTCTTGCAAGTAGCCGGCCCCGTATCATTGCCCATAAAACAGTATACGTAGAATGTTCACAGTCCCCAGTCATTGTAAACTTTTCCTGCTTTTCAATTAACCTGCCTGACTGTATCGACAGTCCCCAGTGATCCTATAGTCACTATATTATTTATAACATTGTCCCCACTCGTTCTGGCCCTCTTGTCTGCCAGCCTTGCAAGTAGCCGGCCCCGTATCATTGCCGAAGTTTAGCCAAGCAGGTGGGCTGGCTCACAGCAAGGCTGACAGACAAGAGGGCAAGAACCAGTAAAACAATAAAGGTAATAAGTTCAAAGTCCCCAGTCATCTGTCTGAAATGCAAGAAAACTTTTGGATGACTGGGGACTGTGAACATTCAACCTTTATTGTTTTATGGGCAATGATACGAGTGGGGACAGTGTTTTTATTAAAATAATTTAATTAGGATGACTGGGGACTGTGAACCAAAAAAAAATAGTTTTGTACGTTACCTTTTTATGACTGCGGACTGTGTATACGGTCAGTGTTGTAACTTGCTTCGCGTATCGCTCAGACGTTTTCTGCCTTTCAACCAGACAAGAGGGCCAGAACGAGTGGGGACAATGTTATAAATAATATAGTGACTCTAGGAGGACTGGGGACTGTGAATACAGTCAGGCAGGTTAATTGAAAAGCAGGAAAAGTTTAGAATGACTGGGGACTGTGAACTTTTTACCTTTATTGTTGTATGGGCAATGATACGAGTGGGGACAGTGTATTTATTAAAATAATTTAATTAGGATGACTGGGGACTGTGAACCAAAAAAAAAAAAAAAAGTATTGTACGTTACCTTTTTATGACTGGGGATTGTGTATACGGTCAGTGTTGTAACTTGCTCCGCGTATCGCTCAGACGTTTTTCTGCCTTTCAACCAGACAAAAGGGCCAGAACGAGTGGGGACAGTGTTCTTATTAAAATAATTTAATGAGGACTATTGGGGACTGTGGAGGTTAAAAGTTCACAGTCCCCAGTCATCCTAAACTTTTCCTGCATTTCAATAAACCTGCCTGACTGTATACACAGTCCCCAGTCATCCTAGCGTCACTATATTGTTTATAACATTGTCCCCACTCGTTCTGGCCTTCTTGTCTGCCAGTCTTGCAAGTAGCCGGCCCCGTATCATTGCCCATAAAACAGTATACGTAGAATGTTCACAGTCCCCAGTCATTGTAAACTTTTCCTGCTTTTCAATTAACCTGCCTGACTGTATCGACAGTCCCCAGTCATCCTATAGTCACTATATTATTTATAACATTGTCCCCACTCGTTCTGGCCCTCTTGTCTGCCAGCCTTGCAAGTAGCCGGCCCCGTATCACTGCCGATGTTTAGCCAAGCAGGTGGGCTGGCTGACTGCAAGGCTGACAGACAAGAGGGCTAGAACCAGTAAAACAATAAAGGTAATAAGTTCAAAGTCCCCAGTCATCTGTCTGAAATGCAAGAAAACTTTTGGATGACTGGGGACTGTGAACATTCAACCTTTATTGTTTTATGGGCAATGATACGAGTGGGGACAGTGTCTTTATTAAAATAATTTAATTAGGATGACTGGGGACTGTGAACCAAAAAAAAATAGTTTTGTACGTTACCTTTTTATGACTGCGGACTGTGTATACGGTCAGTGTTGTAACTTGCTTCGCGTATCGCTCAGACGTTTTCTGCCTTTCAACCAGACAAGAGGGCCAGAACGAGTGGGGACAATGTTATAAATAAAATAGTAAATGTAGAAAGACTGGGGACTGTGTATACAGTCAGGCAGGTTTATTGAAAAGCAGGAAAAGTTTAGGATCACTGGGGACTGTGAACATTCTACCTGAACTGTTTTTTTGGGCAATGATATGGGGCCGGCTACTTGCAAGGCTGGCAGACAAGAGCGCCAGAACGAGTGGGGACAATGTTAATAATAATATAATTACTCTAGGATGACAGACGACTGTGTATAAGGTCAGGTAGGTTATTTGAAAGGCAAGGAAACTTTTGGATGACTAGGGACTGTGAACTTTTTACCTTTATTGTTTTATGGGCAATGATACGGGGCCGGCTACTTGCAAGGCTGGCAGACAAGAGGGCCAAAAGAGTGGGGACAATGTTTTAATTAATATAGTGTCTCTAGGATGACTTGGGACTGTGTATAAGGTCAGGTTGGGTATTTGAAAGGCAAGAAAACTTTTGGATGACTGGGGACTGTGAACATTCAACCTTTATTGTTTTATGGGCAATGAAACGAGTGGGGACAGTGTTCTTATTAAAATAATTTAATGAGGATGATTGGGGACTGTGAATAAATAATAGTTTTGTACGTTACCTTTTTATGACTGAAGACTGTGTATAGGTCAGTGTTGTAACTTGCTTCGCGTATCGCTCAGACGTTTTTCTGCCTTACCACCAACCTGTCTGACTGTATTTACAGTCCCCAGTCATCCTAGAGTCACTTTTTTATTCATAACATTGTTCCCACTCGTTCTGGCCCACTTGTCTGCCAGCCTTGCTGTCAGCCGGCCCACCCGCTTGACTAAACTCATATGACTGAGGTTTTTA
>CM060086.1:26096802-26124302 GCA_030522485.1 Stenchaetothrips biformis | reverse complement strand
CGCATGGCGTTGCCGCCGGTGACGTCAGGCAGCGACACCCCCACCAGCATCCTGGAGAGGGCCCTCATCAGCGGCGACATGCAGATGTTGAAGAGCAGCATGGACGTGGTGTGTCCCTGGTAGATGCCGCGGCCCAGCTGGATGGGCGCGCCGAGCTCCCCGTTGAGGCGGATCCTGGTGGTGGCCCCGAAGTACATGCTCTGGATGAGCTGGACCACGCCCTCAGAGAAGCCGTACTTCCTCAGCACAGCCCACATGTAGTCGTGCAGCAGATTGTTAAAAGCGCCGGCGAAGTCCACCGACACGAGGCACGCCGCCGTGCTGCTGCCGCGCTGCCGGTTGGCCAGGTCGACGAGGGAGATGGCGTCGCGCAGGTCCAGGAGCGCGCCGTGCATGTTGCGCGAGCTGCCGCCGCGCACCTGCATGGGGTCCAGGATCTTGTGCTGCAGCGCGTCCATGCGCCGCGCGACGACGCGGCCGAAGACCTTCCCGTCCACGTTGAGCTACACCCCCTCGCATGTGGGCGGTGGACGTCGTTGCTCTTCTCTTGCGACCACACTGCGCTGCCATGCCCCAGCGTGTCTCTCACCTCGTTCACCCGTGGCCACTGTCGAAGACATTCTGGGATGCTGACGACTTTTGGCATCACTGGCAAACATCTGTATTATTGATAAACAACAGTTATTCCCCCTTCCCCTTGTGTGCTGAGGACGACGTAGCCGTTCCCCTCTGGGCTAACACTCTTATCAGTGCACATGCGAGCGTCCCCTACGGACGGTCCTGTGGCGCAACGGATAACGCGTCTGACTACGGATCAGAAGATTCCAGGTTCGAATCCTGGCAGGATCGTGATGTTGCCCATTTTGCACCCTGTCAACACGCCCTCGTTTCCCCCGAAGTACATGGTTTTGTCTGACCGAATTTTATACAACCGGGCCCGCCGCCCATCCGCGCATTTTTTTTTTTATTTTTTTTTTAAATTATTACTTTTTTTAATTATAATTTTTTTTTTATTTTTTTTTGTGTGAATTGTCCGACCGTCTTTTTATGTACAAAGGTGGGCTGCCTAGCTGCAGGGGGCGCCGCGTTTCAAACCGTAGGCGGGACGCTTCGGTTTCCCGGTACAAGGGTAGGCGGAACAAATCCCCTTATTTCACAAATTTGGTTCGGTGTGACAACCAGGACCGCTCGAGATTTTTTTTTTTTTCCCCCCTTCTTCTGAATGTCAAAAACATGTCTGAAATCCTGATCAAAATTCGTGCACCTCTGAGAGCTGAGATTCTGGAAACGTATTCTGATATTGATGGCCTGAGTTCTGCTGAATGTCAGAATAAGTTTTCAGCTTTCAGAGGTGCGCAAATTTTCATCGGGATTCCCGACATGTTGCTGACATTCTGACAAAAGTTACTCGAGTGACGCTGTCCTTCCGTGCAAAGGTCGTGCTGCCTTTAGATGGGACGGACAAAATGAGTAGGGTGGTCGGACAAAAATAAATAAATAAATACATAAATAAATTAAATAAATGATTAAATAAATAAATAGATAAATAAATACATAAATTTGCACAGACAGGTGGTTGCGGCATGGTCGCACGAAATTCGGATTGACAGACCATTTGCGTGTGTGCGCACTCGGGAGGAGCTCAAGGCTCACATTCTCGGCACTGCCGCTAGGTGGCTCCACCGTCCGAAAACGGGGGCGAGACGCGTCCTTTCCAGACTCGTTCCGAGCCGTCACAGCAGTGGTCCATGACCAGCCTTGGACTCACTTCATCGTAAGCGACTGTTGCCGTCGGCCTGTACCGCAGCCGGGTCGGCAGGGTGCAAAGGCAGCCGCTGGTAGACCGCTCAGAGGGTGCGTGAGCCGCGAACGACGTGAGCGCGCCGATCAGCGGTACATATACAGTGCGCCGCGCGCCCGTCCCTTGTACTCGCTTCGGCGGTACATATACTAAAATTGGAACGATACAGAGAAGATTAGCATGGCCCCTGCGCAAGGATGACACGCAAAATCGTGAAGCGTTCCACATTTTTTAGCCGCCTTCCTGAGAGGGCCCAGCACTCGACCCATTCAGCTCCGCCTTTGCGGCGACACCACGATGCGATGAGAACCACACCATCTCCTGGCTCGCACAGCACCATCAGCATCGGTGGTTCAGTATTAAAAAGCATTTTATTGCATCATAGGTTTTTACAATTTTGGGTTTTACAGAATATTAAAGAAAATTAAAAAAGGTTTTTAAAATTCATACCTAGAGTTTGTAGAGAGAAAAGAGTATTAGCTTGTACAGATAAAATAGAATGAAATAAAATAAAATAAAATAACATATGGCTACATAAATAAATACATTCAAATAAAATGAGACGTTTCAGGAGTTAAAACAACAGAATACATATAGTTGATAAGTGATGCAATTTTACAAAGAAAAGAGAATATATTTTCCGAGCCGCTTTAATGCGACGTTATGTGGCTGTGGTTTCGGCAGCGTTACTCCACGCGGGCAGACGGTGGCGCTACTCAATGCGGCGTTCTGCGCGCCGTCTGCTGGCGCTACCCCGCGCTGGCGTTCGGCGCGGCGTCTGCTGGCGCTACCCCGCGCTAGCGTTCGGCGCGGTGTGTGCTGGCGCTACCCCGCGCTGGAGTTCGACGCGGCGTCTGCTGCCGCCGCTACCCCGCGTCGGTGTTCGGCCTGTCGTCTGCTGGCGAGTGTCCAGGGACCTGTGACGTTGCTTCTCGGACCCTGGAACACATCAAGCCAGCAGGATTAGGGGCAGAAATTGGGCGGCGGTGCAGCAGATTTTCAAAAGTTCAAAGTATAAAGAGCACTCAGCTTAGCTGCGAAGACGAGTTCACGGGGCAGGCAGCGTGACGTTTTCCGTGAATTGCCGCCTCTGCGACACATGCTCCACATACATGTCACGGGACCAACGGATGACGTCAGCCACACACTTCCGCTTGACGGCCTTGATGCTGTGCGGCGGGATGCGTAGCTGCCGGGCCAGCACGGCGTCGTTGGCGGGGTCCCAGCTGCCCAGGCTGCCGACGACGATGGCGTGCGCCGACGCCGCGAAGCCCCGGCCCCGCAGGTGGTCGACTAGGTGCTCGTACTTGGTCTCCTTGTAGCGGCGTGCCACCTGCAGGGCGTGGTACCGCTTGTCGAACGGGCAGCACACGTTGACGATGGTTGCCGTCCGCAGCGCCTCGTTGATGACGACCAGGTCCGGCTTGTCGTCAGACGCGGAGCCGGCGACGGTTCTCTCCAGCTTCGCGTTGCGGCGGATGTCCTCGGGCAGGGCCTCCACCACGTTGCGCAGGACGGCCCGGTGCCGGTTGTTGATGGCGATGGAGTGCCTGGCGAAGCAGTGGTTCAGGACGTGCGCGGTGGTCTCGTCGGGGTGCTGGCAGACTCGGCAGGACCTTCCGCGGCCCCTGACGCCCCGGATGCAGCCGTTGAGGGGCAGCACGCCGAGGCGGGCGCGGTGCACGAAGCGCCAGTCACAGAACCGCATCGACTGCCCCGCGCCATGAAAGAAGTTTGACGCAGGGTCGCGGGACGCCGCGTCGTACACCTTGCCCTGGTCTGGCTTGGCGATGAGGTTGAGCAGGTGGCGGTGCTGCAGGCCCTGGCGCAGCTTGTGGTGCAGCAGGTGGCGGGAGCTGTAGTCCAGGATGGTGTGCTCCACTTCCTTGCCGGGGAACGGGACGTGGATCTCGAGGCGGTCGAGAGTGGGGCTCCAGCCCCACCTGAAGTCCTTGATCTTGGAGGCGAGCCGGCGCGACGCGTTCCGTGCGGCGGACCAAATGTTGCTCGCGTTGTGCACGCCCTTAGGGGTGGGGGCGCCGGACAGCACGGTCGCGATGTCCTCGTCGGCGGGGTCACGGCCCAGGAGGCGGGCGGCGGTCTTCCTGGCGCTGGCCTTGGCGACGGCTGCTACGACGGGGTCGGGGCAGGTCAGCATCTTGAAGGCGTGCACGACGGCGCCGACGTCCGCGAGGTCGCTGAGAGGCAGGATGTTGGCGCCACCCTTGTGCGGCGGCAGGTGGACTGGCTCGGCGCTGGCGCGCTGCGGCAGGTGCATGGCGGCCTTGGCGACGCGCTTCAGCTCGCGGTCCAGCTCACCGAAGGCCTCCTTCTTGACGCGCGCCGTCAGTAGGCTGAACTGCACCTGCGGGATGACAAAGGTGCGCAGCGCATCCAGCTTCTGCCAGTCAGACAGCCCACTGTGCTCAATGCTCTTGATGTCCTGCAGCATGGCCTTGATGGTGTCCTCGGGCGTCTGGTCGATGCGCAGGCCGGTGGGGACCCCGAGATGTTGGTAAGCGTCGTGCTCGCCGAGGGTGGGAATGTTCTGGAGCTGGATGGTCGTCTTGGTGTCCAGCTTGGCCCTCTTCTTGACGACGTGGAGCGTAGCGCACTTGGCAGCGTTAAATTCCAGGCCGATCCAGGACGCGGCGCGGCTCACAGCGTCTAGGAGATGCTGCATGCTGGCGGCGGACCGCGCCATGAGCACCAGGTCGTCCGCGTAGCCAAGCACGGGGATGGTGATGTCCTGCAGGTGGAAGCCGTGCTCCGCGGCCAGGCCCTGGATGGTGAGCAGCAGCACCTCGATGAGCAGGTTGAAGACGACCGGAGACATCGGGTCGCCCTGCTTGACCCCCGAGGCGATGGGCACGCTGCGGGTGTCGCCGCTGGCGGTGGCGAAGGTGGTGGTGCCGCCGGTGTAGGCGTCCCGGATGACGTCCACGAGGTGAGGGTGCACGCCGTGGCGGCGGAGCAGATGCAGCAGCGCAGCGTGTGGCGCGGAGCCGAAGGCGTTGCGCAGGTCCAGCCACGTGACGACGAGCTCCCGGCCGGACTGCTTGGCGTCGTCCAAGCACTGCTGCAGCAGAAAGTTGTGCTCCAGGCAGCCCTCGGCCTGGACGAAGCCCTTCTGGCACTTAGAGATGGCACCGGTGCGCGCGGCCCAGCGGCCCAGACGGTCCGCTAGGATGCCCGTGTAGGTCTTGTAGAGGCAGGACGACAGCGCGATGGGCCGCCAGTTGTTGAGGTCCTGCTTGTCGCCCTTCTTGTGCAGCAGCACGGTGCGGGCATCCTTCCAGGCCAGCGGGATCTTCTTTCGCTGGAGGCAGATCTGGAAGACGGCGGTGAGGACGAAAGCGTTGGGGTCGCGGCGCTTGAGGTCCTGGTACCTGATGCCGTCGGGGCCGGGGGCTGTGTTGGCGGCGCGCCGCAGCTTGGCGATGACCTCCTCGCGTGTGACGGCGGCGGCGAGCGCGGCGTCGTGAGGCTGGGTAGTGGGCAGCACGGTGTCCTGCGGGGGCTCACCCAGGACCTGGAGACGCTCTGCGAAGACCTCCTCGAAGTGCTCCACCACGGCGTCGGGGTGCACGTCGCAGACAGGCGAGTCCTCCTGCCTGACCTCGCGCATGGCCTTCTTGCGGTTGGTGCGATAGAGCCACTGCAGTCTCTTCCGGGCCTGGACGTCGTCCTGGGGATCGTGGCCTTCTCGGCGTCCCCGGCCGCGGCCTCGGCCACGGCCTCGTGCATGGCCGCGTAGAATGCTCGCCTGCCACGCGGGCGGCCCGGGTTCGATTCCCGGCCGATGCAATTTTGCTGCCAGCCTACACATATGGATCACAACGCGGCATCGACGTAGGAACGAGAGACTTGGAGCTGTAAAAGGCACTGGATTATCATCGGCCGCCGTGGCGCAATGGTTAGCGCGTTCGGCTGTTAACCGAAAGGTTGGTGGTTCGACCCCACCCGGGGGCGCGTGTCACTTTTGGTGTCTGTGACGTTGCTTCTCCGCGCTTTAGTTCCATGCTCCGGAAGCGTGTGACGTCTACCGAAGACCGTGTGGCCTAATGGATAAGGCATATGGTCTAGTAAACTGGGGTTCGAGAGTTCGATTCTCTCTGGAGGCACGATCTCTCATTTTGTGGCCCCAACCCAAGAAATCAACACCGTATTGCTCCTTGTTGTTTGTCGTGACCGTAGCTCATTGAGGTCCGTTGGTCTAGGGGTGTGATTCTCGCTTAGGGTGCGAGAGGTCCCGGGTTCAAATCCCGGACGGACCCTTCTTTTTGCGTCCGTCCTTAACGAGCACCACTGTTCTGACTGACACAAAAGAGACTCTTCGGTGGGGAACCGAACCCCTGTCTCCCGCGTGACAGGCGGGGACACTGACTACTACACTACCGAAGATGCGGCCTGGGAGGTGCCGTCCCGTGGCGCATCACCATCTACTTGGCAGATAGGACACAGACGGACGAAAAGTGGCGGTGCGGGGTATCGATCCCAGTACTTCTCGCATGCTAAGCAAGCGCTCTACCACCCTTTTTTTTGGAAAACATCAATATATTTCGTTTTAACAAGTAGTAGATAAATAAATAAAATAAATAAAATTAACAAATATGGAAAGCTTAGGTTACTTGAATTTACAGATATTATTCTTTATGTTGATACATTACGAAAGGGATTTTAAAAAACGTTAACGCTAACGCTAACGTGAAAGCAGATGATACTAATGTTTATTTCAATGTATGTTTGTTCATCATTTAATTAAGGAAAACAATTTAATTTTAATTTTCTAATTTTGTTTGATGTATTCATGTCTACGCATGTGTGTCCACAATGATATGCCTAATACCACTTGTGTTGGGTATCATTCTCTTTGTTTCAACGCGAGGATGCACAATATGATGGCTAATCACATGAATACTCAATACCCGTAAAAGTTGTTTTCTGTACTAGCGCGGCATCGGCGCAGAGTCCTGCACTTGACACTCCAGCCTCGGCGCAGCGTCCGGTCACGATAAGCAGCCTAGCTTCGTCGGTCGACACTCCAACATAAACAAACAAGAGCAGCGCGGCGCAGCGCAGCACTCCGCGCCACTTGTAACCAGACGCCGCGCATCCGTTCCGCCCTAGTACCAATGCGAACTTTTGCGGGTATCAGTTAAATAGTTGAAAGGATGCCGGATTCTGCATCCTCACGTTCCGACGAGAAAAATGATACCAAATAAGACTAGGGTGCTGCGCTGCTGGTCCTCACCGCCGCGCCGGGGCACCATGCGGGGCACGCGACCTTGGCACGCGGCCTTGGCACGCGGCCTTGGCGCGCGGGCTGTTCCAAGCCCCTACAGCTGCCCGTACTATCTTCTAGCTCGGCCTCTTGTACGCTTGCTAGTCAGGCAACGAGGCAGGCAACTGCTGCCTGGCTAGCCGGAAACTCGGTACTCGCTCAGCACGAGAGTACAAGCACGCTGATACGTGAACGTATCATCTGCTAAAAAAGAAACAAGAAAAAACAAGAAAGAACTCCAAGTGCTTAGTAAAATAGCCGCCACGTGATGCTCGTCGCGTCGCTACTCCGCGCGACGTTCGGCTAGGCTCGCCGCAGCAGACGACGTAGACGACACGCCGGCCGGGCGCGTGACGTCACCTCACCCGATGAACTGCGCCAGCCCGCGCTGCAGCGCCGGCGGGCATGCGTGGCGCGCTAAGGCCAGGGACTTGGCCTTGATGATGTGGCGCGCGAAGGAGGCGGCGTCCGTCCTCGCCGCGGTGACCACCAGGTGGACGTGGTGCCCAGCGACCCACGCCGCCGCCGCGTGCCGGTCTTGATCGTCCGGCGCGAAGTCTGGCTGGAGTAGAGTCCTGGGCGTGGCCGTGCTGCCCAGCAGCCTGGTGAGGTTGGCCCGGGTCCAGCGCCACGCGTCACGGATCGCGCTGCACCTGGCCAGGCGGTGCGCGAGCGTGTCCGGCGCGGCGCACTTCGGGCAGGTCCTGGACTCCGAGCGGCCGATGCGGTGGAGGCGGTGGCGCGTCGCTGGCAGGTCGTGGACGGCCTTCCACAAGGAGTCCTGGACGTCCTCGGGGATGGCCTCCTGTCGGACGTTGGCCCAGACGCGCTGCCACTGCACGTCCGGGGCCTTGGCGACCACCCTGGGCACCGAGGCGGGCGCCGCGTTGACCAACTCGGTGTATATGGCCCGGATGGAGGTTCGCGCGTCCACCTCTGGCCCCGCCGCGGCCGCCGTCGTCCTGCAGTTGTGGAAGGCCGCGAAGTGGGACGCTGCTGGCCAGACTCGCCGCTGCAGCACTCCGAGCGGTCCTGGAAGGCGGCCAGCCTCGCCGTCATGAGCCTGTCCAGGATCTTGGCGTCGACGTCCAGCAGGGTGATGGGGCGGAGGTCCTTGGCGGTGATTGGTCGCTTCTTCTTGGGAACGAGGGTGATGATGCCGCGTGTCATGGCCGGCGGCACCCAGCGGCGCTCCCACACTGCGTTCATGACCTCCGTGAGGGCCTCGCCGACGACGCCCCAGGCCACAGCGTAGAACTCGCCCTGGAGGCCGTCCGCACCGGGGGACTTCCGTCTCGGACACCGCTTGACAGCGGCGAGCACCTCGTCGAGACTGAAGGGCCGGCACAGCACCTGGTTCTCAGCGTCATCCAGGACCTTGGTAGCGGCGGCAAGGATGGGCGAGTCGAGTCGCAGCCCGTCGTCCGCGGCCGGCGCCCTGAACTTGGCCTCGTACAGGTCGTGGAACAGCGAGCTAGCTCGCGCACGTCCGCTGGGTCCGAGAGCACGCGGCCGTCGGCGTCCTCGATGCGGTTGATGTCCTGCTGGCGAGCGCGCCGGGCGGCACGCCCCACGTGCACCGCGGAGACCGGCTCGTCCCTGATGACGTCATCGAGCGCGGCGCGCGCCTTGACGCCCTCCAGCATCACGGCATGCACATGCAGGATCTCCTCCTTGGCCTCCTTGATGAGCACGGCGTTGCCGGCGTGGCGCGGCGACGCGGACACCAGCTCCTGCAGCAACTCATAAAGAAACGCAAGCCTGCTCCTGATCGTGCGAGACGTTAAAAGGACACGTCCCACCGAGATTTGAACTCGGATCGCAAGATTCAGAGTCCTGAGTGCTAACCATTACACCATGGGGCCGCTGGAGCTCATCGGCCTCGCTCGTCGCTTGACGTGCTGCTACACCGGTGAGGCGAGACGAAACAAAAGAATCAACGTATGAGAACAAAATGAAGCGGGACGACGGGGATGAGATACGAACTCACGCGGGCAGAGCCAATTGGATTGGCAGTCCAACGCCTTAACCACTCGGCCATCTCGTCGTATGGTGAAGTGTGGTATCGCTGAATGCTACTGAAGGAGCGAATGCGTGGGAATCGCCGCATGAGAGAGCTGGGGCAAAATAATTCCGGTACCGGGAATCGAACACGATTCCCCTGGGTGAGAGCCAGGTATCATAGCCACTGGACCATACCAGACTGTGCTGTTGAGGTAACTGGCAGACACAAGACACTGTGCGAGGTGGGCGCATAAACGTGGGGGCACAGTCCCCAGTCAAAAGAAGGTAACGTACAAAACTATTTTTTTTTTGGTTCACAGTCCCCAGTCATTTTAATAAAATCATTTAATAAAAACACTGTCCCCACTGTCCCCACAGCCTTGCAAGTAGCCGGCCCCCTTGCTGACTGGGGACTGTGTATACAGTCAGGCAGGTTTATTAAAGGCAGGAAAAGTTTCGAATGACTGGGGACTGTGAACATTCTACCTTTATTGTTTTATGGGCAATGAAACGAGTGGGGACAGTGTTCTTATTAAAATAATTTAATGAGGATGATTGGGGACTGTGAACCAAAAAAAAAAAAAGTATTGTACGTTACCTTTTTATGACTGGGGATTGTGTATACGGTCAGTGTTGTAACTTGCTCCGCGTATCGCTCAGACGTTTTTCTGCCTTTCAACCAGACAAAAGGGCCAGAACGAGTGGGGACAGTGTTCTTATTAAAAAAATTTAATTAGGATGACTGGGGACTGTGAACCAAAAAAAAAATAGTTTTGTACGTTACCTTTTTATGACTGCGGACTGTGTATACGGTCAGTGTTGTAACTTGCTTCGCGTATCGCTCAGACGTTTTCTGCCTTTCAACCAGACAAGAGGGCCAGAACGAGTGGGGACAATGTTATAAATAATATAGTGACTCTAGGAGGACTGGGGACTGTGTATACAGTCAGGCAGGTTAATTGAAAAGCAGGAAAAGTTTAGAATGACTGGGGACTGTGAACTTTTTACCTTTATTGTTGTATGGGCAATGATACGAGTGGGGACAGTGTATTTATTAAAATAATTTAATTAGGATGACTGGGGACTGTGAACCAAAAAAAAAAAAAAAGTATTGTACGTTACCTTTTTATGACTGGGGATTGTGTATACGGTCAGTGTTGTAACTTGCTCCGCGTATCGCTCAGACGTTTTTCTGCCTTTCAACCAGACAAAAGGGCCAGAACGAGTGGGGACAGTGTTCTTATTAAAATAATTTAATTAGGACTATTGGGGACTGTGGAGGTTAAAAGTTCACAGTCATCAGTCATCCTAAACTTTTCCTGCATTTCAATAAACCTGCCTGACTGTATACACAGTCCCCAGTCATCCTAGCGTCACTATATTGTTTATAACATTGTCCCCACTCGTTCTGGCCTTCTTGTCTGCCAGTCTTGCAAGTAGCCGGCCCCGTATCATTGCCCATAAAACAGTATACGTAGAATGTTCACAGTCCCCAGTCATTGTAAACTTTTCCTGCTTTTCAATTAACCTGCCTGACTGTATCGACAGTCCCCAGTGATCCTATAGTCACTATATTATTTATAACATTGTCCCCACTCGTTCTGGCCCTCTTGTCTGCCAGCCTTGCAAGTAGCCGGCCCCGTATCATTGCCGAAGTTTTAGCCAAGCAGGTGGGCTGGCTCACAGCAAGGCTGACAGACAAGAGGGCAAGAACCAGTAAAACAATAAAGGTAATAAGTTCAAAGTCCCCAGTCATCTGTCTGAAATGCAAGAAAACTTTTGGATGACTGGGGACTGTGAACATTCAACCTTTATTGTTTTATGGGCAATGATACGAGTGGGGACAGTGTTTTTATTAAAATAATTTAATTAGGATGACTGGGGACTGTGAACCAAAAAAAAATAGTTTTGTACGTTACCTTTTTATGACTGCGGACTGTGTATACGGTCAGTGTTGTAACTTGCTTCGCGTATCGCTCAGACGTTTTCTGCCTTTCAACCAGACAAGAGGGCCAGAACGAGTGGGGACAATGTTATAAATAATATAGTGACTCTAGGAGGACTGGGGACTGTGAATACAGTCAGGCAGGTTAATTGAAAAGCAGGAAAAGTTTAGAATGACTGGGGACTGTGAACTTTTTACCTTTATTGTTGTATGGGCAATGATACGAGTGGGGACAGTGTATTTATTAAAATAATTTAATTAGGATGACTGGGGACTGTGAACCAAAAAAAAAAAAAAAAGTATTGTACGTTACCTTTTTATGACTGGGGATTGTGTATACGGTCAGTGTTGTAACTTGCTCCGCGTATCGCTCAGACGTTTTTCTGCCTTTCAACCAGACAAAAGGGCCAGAACGAGTGGGGACAGTGTTCTTATTAAAATAATTTAATGAGGACTATTGGGGACTGTGGAGGTTAAAAGTTCACAGTCCCCAGTCATCCTAAACTTTTCCTGCATTTCAATAAACCTGCCTGACTGTATACACAGTCCCCAGTCATCCTAGCGTCACTATATTGTTTAATAACATTGTCCCCACTCGTTCTGGCCTTCTTGTCTGCCAGTCTTGCAAGTAGCCGGCCCCGTATCATTGCCCATAAAACAGTATACGTAGAATGTTCACAGTCCCCAGTCATTGTAAACTTTTCCTGCTTTTCAATTAACCTGCCTGACTGTATCGACAGTCCCCAGTCATCCTATAGTCACTATATTATTTATAACATTGGTCCCCACTCGTTCTGGCCCTCTTGTCTGCCAGCCTTGCAAGTAGCCGGCCCCGTATCATTGCCGATGTTTAGCCAAGCAGGTGGGCTGGCTCACTGCAAGGCTGACAGACAAGAGGGCTAGAACCAGTAAAACAATAAAGGTAATAAGTTCAAAGTCCCCAGTCATCTGTCTGAAATGCAAGAAAACTTTTGGATGACTGGGGACTGTGAACATTCAACCATTATTGTTTTATGGGCAATGATACGAGTGGGGACAGTGTTTTTATTAAAATAATTTAATTAGGATGACTGGGGACTGTGAACCAAAAAAAAATAGTTTTGTACGTTACCTTTTTTATGACTGCGGACTGTGTATACGGTCAGTGTTGTAACTTGCTTCGCGTATCGCTCAGACGTTTTCTGCCTTTCAACCAGACAAGAGGGCCAGAACGAGTGGGGACAATGTTATAAATAGAATAATATGTGACTCTAGGAGGACTGGGGACTGTGAATACAGTCAGGCAGGTTTATTGAAAAGCAGGAAAAGGTTTAGAATCACTGGGGACTGTGAACTTTTTACCTTTATTGTTGTAATGGGCTATGATACGGAGTAGGGACAGTGTATTTATTTCAAAATAATTTTAATAAGGATGACTGGGGACTGTGATACCAAAAATAAAAAAAAAAAAAAAAGTTATTGTACGTTACCTTTTTATGACTGGGGATTGTGGTATACGGTCAGTTGTTGTAAACTTGCTCCGGCGTTATCGCTTCAGACGTTTTTCTGCCTTTCAACCAGACCATAAAGGGCCAGAAACGAGGTTGGTGGACAGTGTTCTTATTAAAATAATTTAATGAGGACTATTGGGGGACTGTGGAGGTTAAAAGTTTCACAGTCCCCAGTCATCCTAAACTTTTCCTGCATTTCAATAAACCTGCCTGACTGTAATACTCAGTCCCCAGTCATCCTAGCGTCACTATATTGTTGTTTAACATTGTCCCCACTCGTTCTGGCCTTCTTGTCTGCCAGTCTTGCAAGTAGCCGGCCCCGTCATCATTGCCCATAAAACAGTAATACGTAGAATGTTCACAGTAACCAGTCATTGTAAACTTTTCCTGCTTTTCAATTAAACCTGCCTGACTGTATCGACTGTCCCCAGTCATCCTATAGGTCACGTATATTATTTATAACATTGTCCCACACTCGTTCTGGGCCCTCTTGTCTGCCAGCCTTGCAAGTATGCCGGCCCGTATCATTTGCCGAAGTTTAGCCAAGCAGGGTGGGCTGGCTCACAGCAAGGCTGGACAGACAAGTGAGGCTAGAAAACCAGATAAAACAAATAAAGGTAACTAAGTTCAAAGTCCCAGTCATCTGTCTGAAATGCAAGAAAACTTTGGGCATGACTGGAGGACTGTGAAACATTCCAACCTTTATTGTTTTATTGGGCAATGATACGAGTGGGGGGACAAGTGTTTTTATTAATAATAATTTAATTAGGATGACTGGGGACTGTGAACCAAAAAACAAAATAGTTTTGTACGTTACCTTTTTTACTGACTGCGGATCTGTGTAATACGGTCAGTGTTGTAACTTGCTTCGGCGTATCGCTCTTCTGACGTTTTCTGGCCTTTCAACCAGACAATGAGGGCCAGGAAACGAGTGGGGTGACAATGTTATTTAATAATATAGTGACTCTAGGAGGGACTGGGGACTGTGTATACAGTCAGGCAGGTTAATTGAAAGCAGGAAAAGTTATAGAATGACTGGGGACTGTGAACTTTTTACCTTTATATGTTGTATGGGGCAATGATACCGAGTGGGGGACAGTGTATTTATTAAAAATAATTTAATTAGGATGGGACTGGGGACTGTGAAACCAAAAAAAAAAAAAAGTATTGTACATTACCTTTTTATGACTGGGGGATTGTGTATACGGTCTGGTTGTAACTTGCTACGCGTATCGCTCAGACGTTTTTCTGCCTTTCAACCAGACAAAAGGGCCAGAACGAGTGGGGACAGTGTTCTTATAAAAATAATTTAATTAGGACTATTGGGGACTGTGGAGGTTAAAAGTTCACAGTCATCAGTCATCCTAAACTTTTCCTGCATTTCAATTATCCTGCCGGACTGTATACACAGTCCCCAGTCATCCTAGCGTCACTATATTGTTTATAACATTGTCCCCACTCGTTCTGGCCTTCTTGTCTGCCAGTCTTGCAAGTAGCCGGCCCCGTATCATTGCCCATAAAACAGTATACGTAGAATGTTCACAGTCCCCAGTCATTCTAAACTTTTCCTGCTTTTCAATTAACCTGCCTGACTGTTTCGACAGTCCCCAGTCATCCTAGCGTCACTATATTGTTTATAACATTGTCCCCACTCGTTCTGGCCTTCTTGTCTGCCAGCCTTGCAAGTAGCCGGCCCCGTATCATTGCCGAAGTTTAGCCAAGCAGGTGGGCTGGCTCACAGCAAGGCTGACAGACAAGAGGGCTAGAACCAGTAAAACAATAAAGGTTATAAGTTCAAAGTCCCCAGTCATCTGTCTGAATTGCAAGAAAACTTTTGGATGACTGGGGACTGTGAACATTCAACCTTTATTGTTTTATGGGCAATGATACGAGTGGGGACAGTGTTTTTATTAAAATAATTTAATTAGGATGGACAGGGGACTGTGAACCAAAAAAAAAATAGTTTTGTACGTTACTTTTTATGACTGCGGACTGTGTATACGGTCAGTGTTGTAACTTGCTCGCGTATCGCTCAGACGTTTTCTGCCTTTCAACCAGACAAGAGGGCCAGAACGAGTGGGGACAATGTTATAAATAATATAGTGACTCTAGGAGGATGGGGACTGTGAATACAGTCAGGCGGTTAATTGAAAAGCAGGAAAAGTTTAGAATGACGGGGACTGTGAACTTTTTACCTTTATTGTTGTATGGGCAATGATACGAGTGGGGACAGTGTATTTATTAAAATAATTTAATAAGGATGACTGGGGACTGTGAACCAAAAAAAAAAAAAAAAAGTATTGTACGTTACCTTTTTATGACTGGGGATTGTGTATACGGTCAGTGTTGTAACTTGCTCCGCGTATCGCTCAGACGTTTTTCTGCCTTTCAACCAGACAAAAGGGCCAGAAACGAGTGGGGACAGTGTTCTTATTAAAATAATTTAATGAGGACTATTGGGGACTGTGGAGGTTAAAAGTTCACAGTCCTCAGTCATCCTAAACTTTTCCTGCATTTCAATAAACCTGCCTGACTGTATACACAGTCCCCAGTCATCCTAGCGTCACTATATTGTTTATAACATTGTCCCCACTCGTTCTGGCCTTCTTGTCTGCCAGTCTTGCAAGTAGCCGGCCCCGTATCATTGCCCATAAAACAGTATACGTAGAATGTTCACAGTCACAGTCATTGTAAACTTTTCCTGCTTTTCAATTAACCTGCCCGACTGTATCGACAGTCCCCAGTCATCCTATAAGTCACTATATTATTTTATAACATTGTCCCCACTCGTTCTGGCCCTCTTGTCTGCCAGCCTTGCATGTAGCCGGCCCCGTATCACTGCCGATGTTTAGCCAAGCAGGTGGGCTGGCTGACAGCAAGGCTGACAGACAAGAGGGCTAGAACCAGTAAAACAATAAAGGTAATAAGTTCAAAGTCCCCAGTCATCAGTCTGAAATGCAAGAAAACTTTTGGATGACTGGGGACTGTGAACATTCAACCTTTATTGTTTTATGGGCAATGATACGAGTGGGGACAGTGTCTTTATTAAAATAATTTAATTAGGATGACTGGGGACTGTGAACCAAAAAAAAATAGTTTTGTACGTTACCTTTTTATGACTGCGGACTGGGTATACGGTCAGTGTTGTAACTTGCTTCGCGTATCGCTCAGACGTTTTCTGACTTTCAACCCAGACAAGAGGGCCAGAACGAGTCGGGGACAATGTTATAAATAAAATAGTAAATGTAGAAAGACTGGGGACTGTGTATTCTGTCAGGCAGGTTTATTGAAAAGCAGGAAAAGTTTAGGATCACTGGGGACTGTGAACATTCTACCTGAACTGTTTTTTTGGGCAATGATACGGGGCCGGCTACTTGCAAGGCTGGCACACAAGAGCGCCAGAACGAGTGGGGACAATGTTAATAATAATATAATTACTCTAGGATGACAGACGACTGTGTATAAGGTCAGGTAGGTTATTTGAAAGGCAAGGAAACTTTTGGATGACTAGGGACTGTGAACTTTTTACCTTTATTGTTTTATGGGCAATGATACGGGGCCAGCTACTTGCAAGGCTGGCAGACAAGAGGGCCAAAAGAGTGGGGACAATGTTTTAATTAATATAGTGTCTCTAGGATGACTTGGGACTGTGTATAAGGTCAGGTTGGGTATTTGAAAGGCAAGAAAACTTTTGGATGACTGGGGACTGTTGAACATTCAACCTTTATTGTTTTATGGGCAATGAAACGAGTGGGGACAGTGTTCTTATTAAAATAATTTAATGAGGATGAATTGGGGACTGTGAATAAATAATAGTTTTGTACGTTACCTTTTTATGACTGAAGACTGTGTATAGGTCAGTGTTGTAACTTGCTTCGCGTATCGCTCAGACGTTTTTCTGCCTTACCCACCAACCTGTCTGACTGTATTTACAGTCCCCAGTCATCCTAGAGTCACTTTTCTATTCATAACATTGTTTCCCACTCGTTCTGGCCCACTTGTCTGCCAGCCTTGCTGTCAGCCGGCCCACCCGCTTGACTAAACTCATATGACTGAGGTTTTTAGTTTTGGGGGACTCTATACACAGTCCCCAGTCAGCAGGGGGGCCGGCTACTTGCAAGGTGGCTGACAAAAGGGCCAGAACGAGTAACACAATGTTAATACAAATATATTCACTCAGTCCCCAGTCATCTAAAATTTTCTTGCCTTTCAAATAACAACCTGACCTTATACACAGTCCCCAGTCATTCAAGAGTAATTTTATTATTATAAACATTGTCCCCACTCCTTTTCCTAGAGTTTATTTGACTGGGGACTGAAGACGGATAAGGAAACGTAAAATAAATTGTGTGCACGCTGGTCTCTAAAACATTAAAGACAAGGTAACAGACAAAGCATCGTGCACACGAAACCATGAGTCTACCCTACTTCTTCTAGCCCCATCTCAGAGACAGAAGCAGCGTGCACAATCAGCGTGCACACGCCTCAGGTGCGCAAGCGGGTACACAAAATGTTTCGGGCTATAATTAGGGCTGTAAATCCTCTTTGACGCACCGTGCACATGAAAAAATGTAGTTTGTGAACGCTGGATACTTTTTTTCTCGTGTGCACGCTGCTTCTGTCCCTAATCCTGTCTCTTGTGTCTCCTGTGTCTTGAAAGGCAGAAAAACGTCTGAGCAATAAGCGAAGCAAGTTAACGAGAATGACCCGAAACACAGTCCCCAGTCATAAAAGGTAACGTACGAAACTATTTTTTTTTTGGTTCACAGTCCTCAGTCATCCTAATTAAATTATTTTAATAAAAACACTGTCCCCCCTCGTATCATTGCCCATAAAACAATAAAGGTAAAAAGTTCACAGTCCCCAGTCATCCTTAACTTTTCCTGCTTTGAAATTAACCTGCCTGACTGTATACACAGTCCCCAGTCATCCTATAGTCACTATATTTTTTATATTCCTCAGTCATCCTAAACCTTTTCTGCTTTTCAATTAACCTGCCTGACTGTATACACAGTCCCCAGTCATCCTAGAGTCACTATATTATTTTTAACATTATTTATGATTTCATTAAGATAACTGGGACTGTGAACCAAAAAAAAATAGTTTTGTACGTTACCTTCTTTTGACTGGGGACTGTGCCCCACGTTTATGCGCCCACCTCGCACAGTGTCTTGTGTCTGCCAGTCACGTAACAGCACAATCCGGTATGGTCCAGTGGCTATGATACCTGGCGCTCACCCAGGGGGATCGGGTTCGATTCCCGATACCGGAATTTTTTTGCCCCAGCTCTCTCATGCAGCCATTCCCACGCATTCGCTCCTTCAGTTGCATTCAGCGATAACACACTTCACCATGCGACGAGATGGCCGAGTGGTTGAGGCGATGGACTGCTAATCCAATTGGCTCTGCCCGCGTGAGTTCGAATCTCATCCTCGTCGTCCCGCTCCATTTTGTTATCATACGTTTTTTCTTGTTTCCTCTCGCCTCACCGGTGTAGCAGCACGTCAAGCGACGAGCGAGGCCAATGAGCTTATGCGGCCCCATGGTGTAATGGTCAGCACTCAGGATCTGAATCTTGCGATCCGAGTTCAAATCTCGGTGGGACGTGTCCTTTTTAAGCGTCTCACACGATCTCATAACCAAACGCCCAGACGCGCCTTTATTTGAGGTAGCCTCGAGTGTCTGCCATGTCGCCTCCATAGCCCAGTGGTTAGAGCATATGGGTCTAGTAAACTGGGGTTCGAGAGTTCGATTCTCTCTTGAGGCACGATCTCTCATTTTGTGGCCCCAACCCAAGAAATCAACACCGTATTGCTCCTTGTTGTTTGTCGTGACCGTAGCTCATTGAGGTCCGTTGGTCTAGGGGTGTGATTCTCGCTTAGGGTGCGAGAGGTCCCGGGTTCAAATCCCGGACGGACCCATCTTTTTGCGTCCGTCCTTAACGAGCACCACTGTTCTGACTGACACAAAAGAGACTCTTCGGTGGGGGAACCGAACCCCTGTCTCCCGCGTGACAGGCGGGGACACTGACTACTACACTACCGAAGATGCGGCCTGGGAGGTGCCGTCCCGTGGCGCATCACCATTACTTGGCAGATAGGACACAGACGGACGAAAAGTGGCGGTGCGGGGTATCGATCCCAGTACTTCTCGCATGCTAAGCAAGCGCTCTACTACCCTTTTTTTTGGAAAACATCAATATATTTCGTTTTAACAAGTAGTAGATAAATAAATAAAATAAATAAAATTAACAAATACGGAAAGCTTAGGTTACTTGAATTTACAGATATTATTCTTTATGTTGATACATTACGAAAGGGATTTTAAAAAAAACGTTAACGCTAACGCTAACGTGAAAGCAGATGATACTAATGTTTATTTCAATGTATGTTTGTTCATCATTTAATTAAGGAAAACAATTTAATTTTAATTTTCTAATTTTGTTTGATGTATTCATGTCTACGCATGTGTGTCCACAATGATATGCCTAATACCACTTGTGTTGGGTATCATTCTCTTTGTTTCAACGCGAGGATGCACAATATGATGGCTCATCACATGAATACTCAATACCGTAAAAGTTGTTTTCTGTACTAGCGCGGCATCGGGCAGCGTCCTGCACTTGACACTCCAGCCTCGGCGCAGCGTCCGGTCACGATAAGCAGCCTAGCTTCGTCGGTCGACACTCCAACATAAACAAACACGAGCAGCGCGGCGCAGCGCAGCACTCCGCGCACTTGTAAACAGACGCTGCGCATCCGTTCCGCCCTAGTACCAATGCGAACGTTTGCGGGTATCACTTAAATAGTTGAAAGGATGCCGGATTCTGCATCCTCACGATCCCAACGAGAAAAATGATACCAAATAAGACTCGTGTGCTGCGCTGCTGGTCCTCACCGCCGCGCCGGGGCACCATGCGGGGCACGCGACCTTGGCACGCGGCCTTGGCACGCGGCCTTGGCGCGCGGGCTGTTCCAAGCCCCTACAGCTGCCCGTACTATCTTCTAGCTCGGCCTCTTGTACGCTTGCTAGTCAGGCAACGAGGCAGGCAACTGCTGCCTGGCTAGCCGAAAACTCGGTACTCGCTCAGCACGAGAGTACAAGCACGCTGATACGTGAACGTATCATCTGCTAAAAAAGAAACAAGAAAAAACAAGAAAGAACTCCAAGTGCTTAGTAAAATAGCCGCCACGTGATGCTCGTCGCGTCGTACTCCGCGCGACGTTCGGCTAGGCTCGCCGCAGCAGACGACGTAGACGACACGCCGGCCGGGCGCGTGCCGTCACCTCACCCGATGAACTGCGCCAGCCCGCGCTTCAGCGCGGCGGGCATGCGTGGCGCGCTAAGGCCAGGGACTTGGCCTTGATGATGTGGCGCGCGAAGGAGGCGGCGTCCGTCCTCGCCGCGGTGACCACCAGGTGGACGTGGTGCCCAGCGACCCACGCCGCCGCCGCGTGCCGGTCTTGATCGTCCGGCGCGAAAGTCTGGCTGGAGTAGAGTCCTGGGCGTGGCCGTGCTGCCCAGCAGCCTGGTGAGGTTGGCCCCGGGTCCAGCTCCACGCGTCCCGGATCGCGCTGCACCTGGCCAGGCGGTGCGCGAGCGTGTCCGGCGCGGCGCACTTCGGGCAGGTCCTGGACTCCGAGCGGCCGATGCGGTGGAGGCGGTGGCGCGTCGCTGGCAGGTCGTGGACGGCCTTCCACAAGGAGTCCTGGACGTCCTCGGGGATGGCCTCCTGTCGGACGTTGGCCCAGACGCGCTGCACTGCACGTCGGGGCGCTTGGCGACCACCCCTGGGGCCACGAGGCGGAGCGCCGCGTTGACCAACCTCCGGTGTTTTATGGCCCGGATGGAGACGTTCGCGCGTCCACCTCTGGCCCCGCCGACAGGCGCCGTCGCCTATATCCCCCCCCCCCCCCCCCCCCCCCCCCCTCACCTGCAGTCTGTGGAAGGCCGCGAAGTGGGACGCTGCTGGCCAAGACTCGCCCGCTGCACAGCACTTCCGAGCGGTCCTGGAAGGCTGGCCAGCCTCGCCGTCATGAGCCATGTCCATGGATCTTGGACGTCGACGTCCAGCTCAGGGTGAAGTTTTTTCCCCAATTAGGGGCGCGAAGGTCCTTTGGCGGTGATTGCGTCGCTTCTTCTTGGGAACTGAGGGTGATGATGCGCGTTGTCATGGCGCGGCGGCACCCAGCGGCGCTCCCACACTGCTGTTCATGACCTCCGTGGAGGGATTCGCCGACGACGCGCCAGGCCAACAGCGTAGAACTCAGCCCTGGAGGCCGTCCGCAGGCCGGTGGGGACTTCCACGGTCTCGTAGACACCGCTTGACAGCGGCGAGCACCTCGTCGAGACTGAAGGGCCGGGCACAAGCACATGGTTTGTCAGCTGTCATCCCAGGCGACCTTGGTAGCGGCCGGCAAGGATAGGTGCGAGTCGAGTCGCAGCCCGTCGTCCGCAGGCCAGGCGCCCTGAACTTTTGCAACCTTGCCTACGTTACATGGTCGTGGGAACAGCGAGATAGCTCGCGCACGTTAAGACTCCGACTGAAGCCGTCCGAGAGCACGCTGGCCCCGTCGGCGTCCTCGATGCGGTTTGCATGTCCCTGCTGGCTGACGCGCGCCGGTGTGCGGACACCGCCCCCACGTGCACCGCTGGAGACCGGCTCGATCCATGATGACGTCATCTGAGCAGCGGCGACGCGCCTTGACGCCCTCTCAGCATCACGGCATGCACGATGCACAGATCTTCCTCCTTGGCCTCCTTGCTGAGCCACGGCGTTGCCGGCGTGGCGCGGCGACGCGGACACCCAGCCTCCTGCAGTCAACTCATAAAAAACGCAAGCCTGCCCTCCTGATCGTGCGATGACGTTAAGATGGACACGGAGGTTTCTCACTCGAGATTTGAACTCAGGATCGCAAGATTCAGAGTTCATGAGTGCTTACCACTTTAACACAATAGGGGCCGCTGCGGATGCTCATCGGCCTCGACTCGTCGCTTGACGTTGGCCTGCTACAACCGGTGAGGGCGAGGACGAAAACAAACGAATCAACGTATGAGAAACAAAATACGATAAGCGGGACGACCGGCAAAGGATTGAGATACGAACTCACGCTGGGCAGAGCCAATTGGCATTGGCAGTCCAACGCCTTAACACTCGGCCATACTCGGTCGTATGGTGAAGTGTGGTATCGCATGAATTGCTACTGAAAGGAGCGAAATGCGTAGGGAATCGCCGCATGAGAGAGCTGCCGGAGCAAAATAATTCCGGTACGGTGGAATCGAACACGATTTCCCTGGGTGAGAGCAAGGTATCATAGCCAATGGTCCCATACCAGACATGCTGCACTGTTGAGGTAACTGGCAGACACAAGACACTGTGCGAGGTGGGCGCATAAACGTGGGAGGCAACAGTCCCCCAGTCAAAGAAGGTAACGTACAAAACATAAAAAAAAAAAAAAATAAAAAAAAAAAAAAAAAAAAAAATAAAAAAAAAAAAAAAAAAAAAAAAAAAAAAAAAAAAATTATTTTTTTTTGGTTTCACAGTCCCCAGTCATTTTAAATAAAATCATTTGAATAAAAACACTGTCCCCACTGTCCCCACAGCCTTGCAAAGTAGCCGGCCCCCTTGCTGACTGGGGACTTGTGTACTACAGTCAGGCAGGGTTTATTAAAAGCAGCGAAAAGTTTGGGGATGGACTGGGGACTGTGAACATTCTACATTTATTGTTTTATGGGCAATGAAACGAGTGGGGACAGTGTTCTTATTTAAAATAATTTATTGAGGATGATTGGGGACTGTGAACCAAAAAAAAAAAAGTATTTGTACGTTACCTTTTTTATGACTGGGGATTTGTTGTTTACGGTCAGTGATTGTATCTTGCTTCGCGTATCGCTCAGACGTTTTTCTGCCTTTCATACCAGACAAGAGGGCCAGAAAGAGTGGGGACCTAATGTTATAAATAATATAGTGACTCTTGGAGAGACTGGGGACTGTGTATACAGGTCAGGCAGTTAATTGAAAAGCAGGAAAGTTTAGAAATGACTGGGGGACTGTGGTTCTTTTTTAACCGTTATTGTTGTATGGGACATATGATACGAGTGGGGGGCAGTGTATTTATTAAAATAATTTAATTAGGATCGACTGGGGTCTGTGAACCAAAAAAAAAAAAAAGGTATTGTACGTTACCTTTTTTATGATGGGGATTGTGTATACGGTCAGTGTTGGTATACTTGCTCCGCGTATCGACTCAGACGTTTTTTTCTGCCTATTCAACCAGACAAAAAGGGCCAGAACGAGGTGGGGAAAGTGTTTCTTAGTAAAATAATTTTAATTAGGACTATTGGGGACTGTGGAGGTTAAAAGTTCAACAGTCATCAGTTCATCCTAAACTTTTCCTGCTTTTCAATAAACATGCCTGACTGTATACACAGTTACCAGTCATCCTAGCGTTCACTATATTGTTTATTACATTGTCAACACTAGTTCTTAGGGCCCTACTTGTCTGCCAGTCTTGCAAGTAGCCGGCCCCGTATCATTGCCCATAAACAGTATACGTGAAATGTTCACCAGTCCCCAGTCATTCATAAACTTTTTCTGGCTTTTACAATTAACCTGCCTGACTGTATCGACAGTCCCCAGTCATCCTATAGATCACTATATTATTTATAACTCATTGTCCCACACTCGTTTCTGGCCCCTTTGTCTGCCAGCCTTGCATGTAGCGGGCCCCGTTATCATTGCCGATGTTTAGCCATGCAGGTGGGCTGGATCACAGCAAGGCTGACAGACAAGAGGGCTAGAACCAGTAATAAAACAATAAAGGTAATAAGTTCCAAAGGTTCCCCAGACATCTGTCTTGAAATGCAAGAAAACTTTTGGATGTCTGGGGACTGTGAACATTCATCCTTTATTGTTTTATGGGCAATGATACGAGTGGGGACAGTGTTTTTATTAAAATTAATTTAATTAGGATGAATGGGGACTGTGAACCAAAAAAAAATAGTTTTGTACGTTACCTTTTTATGACTGCGGACTGTGTATACGGTCAGTGTTGTAAAATTGCTTCAGTATCGCTCAGACGTTTTCTGCCTTTCAACCAGACAAGAGGGGCCAGAACGAGTGGGGACACACATTGTTATAAATAATATAGTGACTCTAGGAGGACTGGGGACTGTGAATACAGTCAGGCAGGTTAACTGAACAAAGAAGGAAAAGTTTAGAATGACTGGGGACTGTGAACTTGTTTACCTTTATTGTTGTATGGGGCAATGATACGAGTGGGGACAGTGTATTTATTAAAATAATTTAATAAGGATGACTGGGGACTGTGAACAAAAAATAAAAAAAAAAAGTATTGTACGTTTACCTTTTTATGACTGGGTGATTGTGTATACGGTCAGTGTTGTAACTTGCTCCGGTGCGTATAGCTCAGACGTTTTTCTGACCCTTTCAACCATGAACAAAAGGGCCAGAATTCGAGTGGGGACTGGGTGTGTTCTTATTTAAAATAATTTAATTAGGACTATGGGGGACTGTGGAGGTTATAAAGTTCACAGTTCATCAGTCTTCCTATCTTTTTCCTGCATTTCAATAAACCTGCCCTGACTGTATACACAGTCCCCAGTCATCCTAGTCGTCACTTTATTGTTTTTAACATTGTCCCCACTCGTTATGGCCTTCTTGTTTGCCAGTCTTGCAAGTAGCCGGCCCCGTATCATTTGCCCATAAAACAGGTATACGTAGAATGTTCACTGTCCCCAGTCATTCTAAACTTTTCCTGCGTTTCATATTAAACCTGAATGACTGTATCGTCAGTCCCCAGTCATAATATAGTCACTATATTTTTTAAAACATTGTCCCCACTCGTTCTGGCCCTCTTGTCTGCCATGCCTTGCAAGTAGACGGCCCACGTATCACCTCGCACGTTGTTTAGCAAGGCCTGGTGTGGCTGGACTCAACTGCAAGGCTGACAGACAAGAGGGCTAGAAACCAGTCTAAAACAATAAAGGTAATAAGTTCAAAGTCCCCAGTCATCTGTCTGAAATGACACGAAAACTTCGTGGATGACTGGGGACTGTGAACATTCAACCTTTAATTGTTTTATGAGCATTGATACGAGTGGGGACAGTGTCTCTTTTTTAAAATAATTTAATTAGGATGAATGGGGACCTGGTGAACCAAAAATAATTAGTTTTGTACGTTACCTGTTTATGACTGCGGACTGTGTATACGGCGTCAGTGATTGTTTGATAACTTGCTTCGCGCTATTCGCTCAGACGTTTTCTGCTTTTCAACCAGGACAAAGGCGGGAAGGGCCAGATACGAGTGGGGACAATGTTGTATAAAATAAAATAGTAAATGTAGAACGACTGGGGAACTGTGTATACAGTTCAGGCAGGTTTATTGAATAGCAGGAAAAGTTTTAGGATCACTGGGGACTGTGAACATTCTACATGATACTGTTTTGTTTGGGCTAATGTTACGGGGCCGGCTACTTGCAAGGCTGGCAAACCAGAGCGCCAGAACGAGTGGGGACAATGATAATAATAATATAATTACTCTAGGATAAGACAGACGACTGTTGTTTAAGGTAAGGTAGGTTTATTTGAAAGGAAAGGAAACTTTTGGATGACTAGGGACTGATGAACTTTTTACCTTTATTGTTTTATGGGCAATGATACGGGGCCGGAGACTTGCAAGGAGGGCAGACAAGAGGGCCAAAAGAGTGGGGGACAATGTTTTAATTAAGTATAGTGTCTCTAGGATGACTTGGAGACTGTGTATAAGGTCAGGTTGGGTCATTTTGAAAGGCAAGAAAAACTTTTGGATGACCTGGGGACTGTGAACATTCAACCTTGTAATTGTTTTATGGGCAATGGAACGAGTGGGGACAGTGGTTCTTATTCTAATAATATAATGTGGATGATTGGGGACTGTGAATAAAATAAATATGTTTTGTACGTTAACTTTTTATGACTGAAGAATGTGTATAGGTCAGTGTTGTAACTTGCTTCGCGTTTCGCTCAGTCGTTTTTCTGCCTTACCACCAAACTGTCTGACTGTATTTACAGTCCCCAGTCATCCCTAGATGTGTCACATTTCTATTCATAAACATTGTTCCCCACTCGTTCTGGCCCACTTGTCTGCCAGCCCTTGCTGTCAGCCGGCCCACCCGATTGACTAAAACTCATATGACTGAGGTTTTTAGTTTTGGGGGGGGACTCTATACACAGTCCCACAGTTCAGCAGGGGGGACCGGGCTACTTGCAAGGCTTGGCTGACAAAAGGGACAGAACGAGTAACACATTGTAATTACAAATATATTCACTCAGTCCCACAGTCATCTAAAATTTTCTTGCCTTTCAATTAACCTAACTGACCTTATACACAGTCCCCAGTCATTCAAGAGTAGATATTATTATTATAAACATTGTCCCCACTCCTTTTCCTTAGAGTTTATTTGACTGGGGACTGAAAAACGGATAACGAATACGTAAAAATAATATTGTGTGCACGCTGGTCTCTTAAACAATTAAAAGACATAGTTAACAGACAAAAAGCTTCGTGCACACGAAACCATGAGTTCTACCCTACTTCTTCAAGCCCCATCTCAGAGACAGGAGCAGGCGTTGGACAATCAGCGTGCACACGCCTCACGTGGCGCATGCAGGTAAATAAAATGTTTCGGGCTATAAATAAGGGCTGTAAATCCTCTTTGAAGCACCGTGCACATGAAAAAAATGTAGTTTGTGAACGCTGGTTACTTTTTTTTCTCGTGTGCACGCTGCCTTCATGTCTCTAATTCCTGTCTCTTATAACCTGCCTGGCTGAGTTTACTTTGACTGGGGACTGAAAACGGATAAGAAAACGTAAATAAAATTGTGTGCACGCTGGTATCTTAAAACATTAAAGAAAAGTTAACAGACAAAAGCATAGTGCACACGAATATAAACAATGAGTCTACCCTACTTCTTCAAAGCCCCATCTCCGAATCGGAGCAGCGTCGCTACAATCAGAGTGCCACACGGCCTAAGCGTGAGCATGCAGGTTAAATAAAATGTTTCAGGCTATGATTAGGACTGTTAAATCCTCTTTGAAGCACCGTGCACATGAAAAAAATGTCGTTTGTTGAATATGGTAACTTTTTTTAGTGTGGTGCACGCTGCTTCTGTCTCTACTACGGTCTCTTATAACATGCATGGCAGAGTCTGATTTGACTGGCAGGACTGATGACGGATAAGGAATAAGCTAAAATAAATTGTGTGCACGCTGGTCTCTAAAACATTAAAGACAAGGTAACAGAAAAAAGCATCGTGCACACGAAACCATGAGTCTACCATACTTCTTCTAGCCCCATCTCAGTAGACAAGAAGCAGCCGTTTTTTTTGCACAATCAGAGTGCACACGGCCTTCAGGTGCGCAAGCGGGTAAAACCAAATGTTTCGGGCTATAATTAGGGCTGTTAAATCCTCTTTGACGCACCGTGCACATGAAATAAATGTTGTTTGTGAACGCTGGATACTTTTTTTCTGCTAGGGAAAGATGATTATGTCCCTAATCCGGTCTCTTGTGTCTCCTGTGTCTTGAAAGGCAGAAATACTGTCTGAGCTAATAAGCGAAGCAAGTTACGAGAATGACCGTTATACACAGTCACAAGTCAATAAAAAAGGTAAAAGTACGAAACTATTTTTTTTTTTTGGTTCACAGTCCTCAGTCATCCTAATTAACATTATTTTAATAAAAACACTGTACCCCCTCGTATAATTGACAATTAAAACTATAAAGGTAAAAAGTTCACAGTCACCAGTCATCCTTAACTTTTCCTGCTTTGAAATTAACCTGCCTGAATGTATACACAGTCTTGTTTTACCCAGTCATCCTATTGGTCACTATATTTTTTATTTTCCTCATTCATCCTAAACCTTTTCTGCTTTTAATTTAACCTGCCTGACTGTTTTTACACAGTCCCCAGTCAT
>CM060086.1:25925714-26095802 GCA_030522485.1 Stenchaetothrips biformis | reverse complement strand
CCGTGTTCCTTCGCTCCATCGTCATTTCCAATGCCTGTGTTCTTGCGGCAGGGGGGGGGGAGGGGGTGAATGACGTATCCTTCCATCGACTGCCAATTTTTTTACGGCAGAAGACCTCCACGGCAAAATTGTCTCCTTCACAATTAATGCGTATGGTCATTTTGTGCATAGCTTTACCCATTGCTGTATTTGTGACGGTGTAAAGTTAGGAACAAACTTTTACGTAAAGAACATGCATCATGGTCAGTACTCAAAACCGAAGCTTGGCCAAGGCAGGGGAGTAGGCCAATCGCTATCGTCACATTTTTGTGTTGCTTCGTATCAAAATTGTCGTCTTATCATGAGCTATTGGCCTGTCACACTCTACAAACAATTGGTGTGATTGCGCACAAAATGCATCGCATCACGCAGGCTGAAGTCTTCCATATCAGCGGCCGTAATGATTGGGGGCTCGCTGGGCGCCGTTCATGACCGCTCGAACAGGGGGGGGGGGGGGGGGGGGGCTGTCGCGCCGCTGTGCGCGGGAGGGGCCGAAGAGGTCACAGGGGCCGCGGTCCATAGGAGGGCAGGCTGCACCTAAAGGAACTGTCGATCTCCTTTGCTTTTTTGGTACCCTGGTGAGCCTGGAGTCGAATGGTTACCGTAATCCAGGGTAACTTGAGACAATATTTCACGTTCTTTTGGCCGTGTGTCTAAAATAATTTTTTCTCCCACCCAATTCCCAACTATGTTGAATTCGACATTTCTACCGTCAGTTTGACACCCATGAATTTTATTTGGGTCCACTAAGATGGGAGCTACAGGCCTCAAAAGTGTCTTAAGTTACCCCACAATTTGGGGTAACTTGAGACACTCCCACTTTCACTCGGTTTTATCAACCAAAATTGGATTTTTGCTGGTCCATATTTGTTTTCTGAATGGTTTAACTTATTTTAATGAAATATGAAGGTTGCAGAATGTATTGGAAGACTTATTGAAACATAAGAAAAGATTTTGTACGTTAAGTAACAAGATGAGAAAAATTAACTGTTCTAAAATCTAATAGAGACTGAAAAAGAACGGGTCTTTGTCTGACCTTCACATTTGATGACTTGATATAAAGAAAACGGACGATTTCAAGAAATCCTGGTGGTCACAAAGTTAGTTTTTGGCTGAGGCCAGATTAACCTGCCCTATCTAACTGCAACTATCGGCCATGCTCACAATTCCAGTGGGGTTTTCGCATGGCGTATTTCCAGGAATGACATTATTCCAAAAAAAAAAAAAAAAAAAAAAAAAAGTTCAAGGACAATTATAGGGAAAGAAAATGTTATAAAGTGGGATATTTTTTGCGGCGATATGGAAACACGAAACATCAGAAAATAAGTGTGTTTAAAGATGTAGAAACAATGATTTACTGTAAAAAATCGTATCGGAAAATAATATGGGAGTAGTGGTAAACAGTGGTGCCCGTAACAATGGTGCCAACATGTAATACAAAATAAAATAATCGACAATCCACCACAACACGCATTCAAAACATCCTGCGCAGGCGAAGAAGAAGAAACAGCACAAACCTGTTTCTCTAACATTCATCCCGAAGCCCATCTCACAAGGCCTTGCCTTATGCTAGTATATTTATGTTCTGGTTTAACCTAGATAGCCGAAGCTAGGACTGCGTTGAGTAGAGTTCTGTTTATGTTTGGCAGACCATTATTTATATTACTAAAACTTACGTAAAAGACCAGCTGCGTATCAATTTGTATCAAAAACAGATATTTAAGACAGTCTTATAATACCAGGAGGTCAAGTTATTCATAGAAACGTGAAGCAAAATAGTCCATTTTGCCCAGTTTTAAACACTGCAATTCGATTGGTAAGTTTGCTTGCCACTCCAGTGGCACTCCGCTTTGAATGCCAAAATTTGGCCTTCTCGGCCCGGATTGGCCTCTTTGCATGCCAAAATTTGGCATTCCGGTGAACTTGGACGCCAAATTTTGGCATTTTAAAAGGCCAATCCGGCCCAGAATGCCAAATTTTGGCATTCAAAACGGAGCGCCACTGAAGTGGCAAGCAAACTTACCAATGGAATTGCAGTGAATGCTTGAAGGTTAGTAAAAAGCACAGCCCTCGTGTCCAGATCGTTTCGTCTCAGATTCAGAAGTACCATCAAACCTCGCTACAAGGTGCAGCTACACGCCCACCACTGTTTTCGAAGGTGGACTTATAGTCACACTCAAACAACACTAGGGAAAGTTTATTTACAAATGCATTTGCACAGGAACGCAGTTTAATGACCTATTTCACTCCGATTCAAAGAGTTAAGAATATTTGGGGTTGGCATTTCTGAAAACAACAGGGCCTGCGCGCAGCGGCGCGGGACACTCTGGCCAACAATCACCGGCCGACCAGCCGATCCAAATGGCCACGTTCGAAAACGTCTGTGCACTGTTAGAATTTTTTTTGTAAAATTTAGATTTATTATCTGTTAAATTTGTACCACAATCTCACTGTTAATTTTCAATTACAATCACATTATCAATCGTTTTTTCGTAAATCTACAAAATACTCCTAAATTAACAAATTAAGTCATCAGATTTCTTGCGATCTAGGGATTTAGAGCTTCCTTTTATACTAAGGTAAAAGAAACGAAAATCCACAATTTCAAACTTGCTATTACGATTTGCCTTGCAAATTTACAAATTGGCTTGTAAATTTAAGAAGCAGTTTGTAAAATTACAAGCCACTTGTTATTTTACAATTTTCTTGTAAATTTACGAGCACTTTGTGATACAGATTTAACAGACAATAATTCTAAAAAAATGTACTCAACTCATAAAAAGACACGTTACCTCATAAAAAAATGGACTTATTTGTTAAATAACGAGCGTTTTTCTGTAAGTTTGAGATTTTATTGTGAAATTACAACTTTTTTGCTGTAATTTTATGATGAGTTTGTCAAAAGATTAAACTTTTAGATCTTTTACAATTCCTGTCGTTATTTTACGAATATTTATCTGTAAAGTTACGACATTATTTGTGGAAATTTAAGTTGTAAAATAATGACTTCTCTTAACAGTGTGCTATTGTTGGATCTGTTCTAGCTGCGGTAAAAGACGATTTTGATTCGAACGCGCTTTTTTAGGGGAGCGAGAGTTTTTGGTGTAAGCTGTACAGAGTTGAAAAGGAGCGCTGCTATTGGTCCGATTCAATTGCCGGTGGCTCGGCTCCCCCCTCTCCGTCTGTTTTTCGCTGACGAGTCGAGCTTTGTCATGGTAACGCCGCCCGAGACAAGACGCCCATCGGGGAAAAGGCGGGGGCCACACGGGCAACATCCGGGGAAGGGGCGGGGAATACCCGGGGAAAACCCGGGGAAATCACGGGGAAAACCCAGGGAACTCCATTTTTACCGGAAAACCACCGGGTATGCGTCTTTCGCTGCGGAAATGACCATTCCTCGTTCGGGTGGGGTCACACGTTCGGTTCGAGTCCCATTTAGCGACTCTGGAACTCTAAACGCGTCTAGAATTTTCGCTGCCCATGCCGTCTTCTGGCCCACTGCACGCTCTCAGTGCCGGCCCGAGAAGTCAAAAATGGGCGGCTGGGCAGGCAGCCTATCTATCCGTCCACCTTAAAGTGCTCCGCAACCGTCCGTATCACCAAGGACCGGTCAGGCGCACTCCCCTGGTCATTTCCGCAGCGAAAGACGCATACCCGGTGGTTTTCCGGTAAAAATTGAGTTCCCCGGGTTTTCCCCGTGATTTCCCCGAGCTTTCCCCGGGTTTTCCCTGAGTTTTCCCCGCCCCTTCCCCGGATGTTGCCCGTGTGGCCCCCGCCTTTTCCCCGATGGACGTCTTATCTCGGGCGATTTCAATTCAAAATTACTAAAAATCGGGCGTTAAGTTCTCCACCATATTTCATCAGTGAAATCAGGGTACTTAGTTCTGCCATTTTGCCAAGTCTTATCAAAATCGTATAGATCATTTCGGAAATGACATAAAGGGCCAAACTAATACAATAAGAAAACAAAAAAAAAACAAAAAAAAAAAAAAAACAATTCTGAGACAAACTCATGAGGCTACTTCGTGCCTTAAAAATAGTTAAACAATTAAAGAAAGAACTCAATAGGCATTGAGGTGCCTGTCTCAAGTTACCCCACCCGATTTCCACCAAATTGAATAAAATTGGGTGTTTCAAGTTACCCCGTACAGTTACGATTGGCTATAAAAGCCAATGCAAAAACTTGTATGATAGGGTTGGTTTGAGACGTTGAAATAATGTAGAATAAGGATTCTATTATCATTTAGGTGTCAGCAAGACGTATTTCGAGCACCAGGGGCTACTTGTGACACTTCTCCAAATTTGTTAAATTTACTAAAATTGAAAAATCGTCATAAAATCAACCTGTTTTGTTCTAGCCCGCCATTAACAATCTCAAACGCGTTCCCAAACAAGTATGAAAAAAAAAGATGCGGCGGTAGCTTGAGCTTTGAGCGTTCCCCGCTAGGTGGCACCAACAAACAGGGAGAAAAGCAAAGTGTCTCAAGTTATCCTTGTCGTCTGAAGTTACATACGGCGGTCACGGCCTCGCGCCCTATCCCCCTATTCCTTTCCAGTATGTTTCTATCCGAACAGTGTACAATGCCCCAGCCTGGCCCGCCTGAGCTCCCAGGCCCAGGCCCCTACCAAACCTGAGCCTCGCATATTTCGTGAGTAATAGCACAAGCTTTGATGCGCTTGACATAACAGATCTAAAATATCAGACAATACCAGGCAGAAGTTAATCAACAGTAAGTGATGCTGAAATTTCAGAACGTTTCGGCGGTCTAAATTTTTAGAAATCGGTGGTCTGAAAATTAAGAACTGGGACGAGGTTCAGATTCATAACGAGTGGGACGGGGTAAGAGTTGGCCGGGACAAGTTGTCTGGCTCCCCATTGCGTTTTTGTTTTGCTTCGCGTGACAATAGTGCAGAGATGTGGCTGACGCGTGACCCACGGGCGGATTTCGGCAATTGAGTGTGCGTGTGTGTGTGTGTGAGGGGTGGGGGACGACACCGCGAAAACTAGGCCTCATGAGAGCATGACAAAGGTAGTTAACTCAAATCGTCCGGTCTTCCCTGCTCGGCAGCACGATGTGCAAAGATTCGCCGCAGGGCGGCCAGTGCAAGCTGGCGCTGCCCGTGTTCCTCCTCTCCATCGTCATTTCCAATGCATGTGTTCTTGCGGCAGTTGCGGTGGGTAAACTTCTGCAAATTTGAATCACATGTCCTCCTTTCCAGTGTCATGTTTTTTACGGCAGAAAAAACGACCACGGCCAAATTGTCACCTTCACAATTAATGCGTATGTTCAGGGTTGTTAACGTTAACGTTAAGCGGGTAGAGATAAACGCCACCAAGAAGTTACACCAAACGGTTGTTACGCATAAAAGGATTTAAAATCATGAACACAGAATAAAACTAAAATAGCTGTAGCTGTCTCTTTTTTGCGGCATTTTCCCGGGCTGATCGTTAATAAACTCCTGCGTTAACGCATTAACGGCGTTACGCGTTTAGGAAGTCCATTAACTTAACGCGTTAACGTTAATAACCCAGACATATTTTAACGAGTTAACGTTAATTAACGATTAACGGCGTTAGCGTAACGCCGTTAACCGTTAAAATAACGTTAACAACCCTGCGTATGTTTATTTGTGCATAGCTATAGCTATTGCCGTATCTTTGCCTTTAAAGTTAGGGGAAAACATGTTCGTGAAGAAGCTAGGGCCCGCTTTTCCTTCGTTCAGAGAAGCCAGCTCCACTACGCTCCGCTAGCAACTCGGTTCGACAGGGGACAGCGAGCGCTATAGTGCTTAACACTCTTGGTTGCATGTACGAAAGTGCCTTCAGCGCAATGTCTTCTTAGGCATTCCTGCTGAAGACGAACTTTGGTTTCCGATTCTAGGGGCCGTACGTGATCACCGTTCGTGAGCTGCGCACTTGTCGTAAGTCAGAAGTTGACGCCGATGATGACCTTCAGATAGAGGGCATTTTAACCTCCAACCGTTCCAGCAAGGACCACCTTGTCTTCAATGGCTACGCCGAGGTGAAAAACGATTGCATGACGCGAGGTGTAAGCACGGTGAGTGCCGTTCGGGGGCGAGTGTTTTCCGCCGAATCGACCTGCTGTTTTTGTTCATACATGTCAACTTTATCCTCTGTATCTTATCATGTGATGTCTGGATTTTTAGCTCTTTTTCTACATTGAAAATCGTACGAAAAGTTCAAAATGTAACTTCCATGCTGTCCGTGAAATTGGTCGCACCATGAACAGTATAAACGTGTGTTTAACAAATATGCTCTACAAACTCAAGTGCGAACTAGGTACGCTCCACCTGGAGCCAATCAGGAAGTACGCTCCAGGTTCATGCATACTTGTCAGGTGCGCTCCACACTGGAGTGTTCTTGACAAGTACGCTCCAGGCTTGAGAAGTAAGGGAGACTGGGGCATCATGACCACCCCCTTCGATCTCCCGAACCATTTGACCGGTGACCGGGTCGAACGGATTTATGAAAGAATCTGTTGTAAACTATTTTCCTCTAGGACGCACCGTCGTAACGTCACAGGGTGAAGCACAGCAGTTGCTGTATTTATCGAATTAAAAGTTTTCATAGGAATGATTTCTGGTGTAAAACAAAGTGAAATTGAGGTGGAGATGGCACTGTTAACCCCTCCCCTATCATCCACGGAATTTCATTAGCCCTCTGACTCTGATTATATGGCTTGTGTGACTATTTCCTACAGTTTTGTGTTCACTCCAATCAACGAAAAAAAATAATGTCCAAATTGAATTACCTGAATTTGTCAGCGCTACAGCCTAACACTAATTTTTTTCTCGTCATCAGCACCTTCGAAAACATACGAAACTATGTAAAAACGTCTTTAAAGTGTAAAATAACCAAAAAATTGCACTTTTTCTGCTGTTTTTTTTTGGTGTTTTTTCGCTTGCAGGACTGAATTTTTTTAGATAGAAAGCTGAATTTTGGCGTATGGTGAGCCAAGGACATACCTAACAACCCTGCCAAATCTCGCCCCGATCGGCTGAGCCGTTTGGGAGTAGTGCGGACACACACACACACAGACAAAACTTTTCAACCCCGGTGGAGTAACTGGCTTCGCTAATCGCTCAACCCAAAATTGTAATTTTGACGAACTAACTACACTCACACTAAATTACTATGTAGGTTTTTGTGCATACGTAACGCACGAAATTAAACATGCACTAGATGTGCACAAAATTGTGCGCAATAACGGACGATTTTCTGCATACCCGCGCACTAAATCGTGCATTGTCACGTACAAATTCGTGCGCTACAAAGTGCATGTTTAATTTCGTGCGCGGGCGCGCATAAAAACCTACATAGTAATTTAGTGTGCTCTTTGGGTAAACGGGCCAAAACAACGAACACTGGGCGCAAACTTCGTCGGTTTTGACGTGCGAAGGCTCCTTCATTTTGAAATCAGCTGAAACTAGACAAAAAGACTATCATTTTGAGGCTGGATCTAGATCTCGTTCGCTGCTGGGTTGGGACATCCATCACGCTACAGCGGGCTATGAAGTTTCGGCCTAGATTTAATTCCATAACTGGCGTGGAAAGAAACGCGTGTACCATTTTTTAGGCGGTCATGACGGCCAATAGGGTGGATCTTACTCTCTGAGCCCCCCTTTTTGGCCCGTCCCGTATTATTTATGAAAATAAATATCGGAGGACGGGCATATAGTATGATGCGTGCTGTGCGTTCGTTCGTCCGTTCGTCCGTCCGTCCGAGGATTTCCCGTGGTCCGATCTTCACCAAATTTGGTGTGCAGCCTCCTTGGGTGAACCTAAGTACCGCCCGGTGACGGCTTTTCCGATCCGAGCCTCGGGGACGCTCAGGTGCATCATGGTCTACACGGGGTGGGGAAGGATTTCGGCAACAGGTGCATCCAGAAGGGCATGTAGGGGTATTTTTGGAACCAGGGCGACGAGACAAAGCCAACGGTGCTAATTTGGAGCAAATCGGAGAAGTTTGGACCCGGGTTTAAATCCCGGTAGGGTATATTACGACTAAAACTTTTATTTCAAGTTTTCTATTGTTTCGTAGGTTTTTGAGGGTGCTGATGACGAAAATAGTGTCCATTTTGACCCAGACCCACGTTTAAAGCCTGTAAGAGTTAAAAATTGGCGACATTCGTGAAATTTAAAATGTACGAGACGGGCCAAAGTTGCCGATTTGTATCGCCACTTTTCCTGTTATTATATGCAAAATGGGGTCCCAAGAAAAACCTTATTCGGAAATCAGGGTGTATCTTAGGGTGTGTTTTCTGAAATGTTTTTCTTGGGCCGCGTGCATGATTGTAGGTCGATTTGAAGAGAATTTTTTATATCTCAAACATGCCGCAAACTTATTGCCAAAAAGTTAAGAACTTCTGGAAAAAAATGCGCGCAGTGAAATTTAGTGTGTTTTGTTAACTTTTGATGCATCCCCTATAACTCCCTCACGACTCATGACAAAGCTTTTATTCGGGCTTCACCGTTTGTCTCTGTAAGATTTATAAAAAAAATTCATCGCATTATAAAGATGGGGTAAAAAAAAAAAAAAAGACGGAATGGGGAAGGGACTGCACCCTTAAGCATTCACTATAAATGGCAAAAAAACGCCATAATTCTGCTGCAATAGTGGTGCTGAGTTTTCTGAGTGAACGCTCTCTTAGAGCTGCAGCTTGTGTAAAGTTAATATTTGCTTTTCATTAACAGGTTACCCTTGATTTCGCCAAGTGGGATACTGTGTCAGGATGGAGAGAACACTTCTTGTTGATGCCGATGGGGGACATTTGTTTCCTACTGGAGGAAGTAGGAGCAGATTTAGGAGAAGTACTTTGGAAATACGTCGGTTTTCCGCGAAAATGCCCTATACCAAACGTACGTCATAAGCAACGGAACTTAAGGTGATGTGTGGGTGAAAATATGGCTTAAAACGGCAAGAATGCCTAAGTTTGATTTTATTTTTTTTGGATCCGTTTGTTAACAATATCTTTATTGAGTTTAGTTTTAATTTTATAGCTTTTTCACATAACTCTCAGATGATTTGTTACTCAGAAGTTTTAATTTTTTTTTCTAACTTAGTCATTTAACTGTATATGTTAGCGGTAATGTTACTTAGGTAATGTTTAGTTGGCCGGGTCCGTTTCCGAAAATGTCGAAATATTTTTATTTCACCTTACATTGCCTAGGAAAATGTGTGTCAAACTGAGATTGCCAAAATGGCCTGCGGTAATCTTAGGATGTCAGGATATAGCCTGCAATAAACATTATGGTAACCGGGCACACGGGACACAGAGCAATATCAAATAAGAAAAGCCACACCTCTCCATGACCTTCTCCAATTCTCCTATAATTTTGTGGGCTTGTTAGACACCTAAAGGGAAGTCTTTTGCTAAATTTCCAGATCCTGAAAAAAATTATCGGCTTAGTTGCGGGTAATTTTAGTTTAACTTTTGGAGTAAAAACACGGATTTGGGTATTTTGCGCTACATGGACAACTTTCATCCCTGGGGGTTCAAATTTGGCATCCTTTCGTAAAATTGACCAAGAAACAAAAATGTAACCTCGGATTTGACGTGGGACGAATACTGGCTGCACCAGCCCCAGAAAACCACTAAAATATGGCCTAAAATTTACGTTTGGCTTGGGACCTTTGTGGAAATTTTTTTTTTGCGCCATCCAATGTTGTGATTATGTAGAAAAAGACAAGATAAGTCAAATGAGCACCCGCGCAGATTTTTCTTACTAGCCGTTTAGGAGTTATGGGACTTTGAAGTCTAAAAGTTACGTTCAAAATACCTGAGATGGGATGTTTTTTTCAAAAAATTGACGAAAAATACCTTCTGCATACATAAATCGATTCATCTCAGCAAGACAAAGAAAAAGTTCCATTACAACTACGACGTCCGAATCGAAATGTGAATTTTCTGGATCATACAAGTTTTAAACTTTAATGGTCTAGAACATTTACATTTCGATTCGGACGTCGTAGTTTCAAGAAATATTCTGCTAAGTGAGAAACATGGATCAGCAGAAGGTAATAGTGCCATAATGCATTACAAGTACAAGGCATTTCTTTACATCAGCAGCACAGCATCCCAAGGACAGGGGACGTCAGAAGCCGGGTCGGATAACAAGGAGGCTAGGCAGGATAGGAGTGCAGGGAGCATAATAGAATGACTGCCCCAAGTTACCCCGTATATTTACGTTTTACGATTAAGTTAAGTCTGAGCCGAATGTGGCAGGACTGAAGTAAACAACCTTTTGCGTCCGTTATTGTCGTTGTAAGATGCAACCCCAACACCCAGAGAGCTTTCGATCAAATCGGCATTTCACTCCTTGTACTGGGGTCAACTTGTCAGTGTTTGACTTAAATTGTCAAAATGCCGTTCTTTGCCGTTTTCTTTGAACTAACTGTAATGTAATCCACTTTATCAGGGGGTGGCAACAGCGAAGGAAGCGCGTGAAGCTATGCTCGAGCGAGGTGCAGCGGTTACGCACTTGTTCGAGATTATGAAAACTAGGCCGGTGTTTGCAAAACGCTTTGCACAGATCAAAAGAGCATGAAATTTAGAGTGCATTTAGTCCTAGTGGCCTGCCTGAGTCCCCTCAATTTAGCCGACACAAGGGAGGCAATTTTTACTTTGGGATGGCGCGGCCAAGATTTTTCCTAAATTTTCGAGTTTTCGTGTTTTTCGGTAAAAACCCTTCCATTTATTATGGGTAAAACAGGAAGTATCGAGGAAGGCAATTAGCCTAATGCACCGTTCATTTCATGCTCTTTCCATGTGTGCAAAGCGTTTTGAAAACAAAGGCCCGGTTTTCATAATCTCGAAAAAGTCCGTAACCCCTGCACCGAAGGCGCGAGCATCGCTTCACGATCTCCACGGCCATTTCCACGCCCTGACTTTATCTTCCCTCCCACGCGCGCCCTGAAGCCTCTCAAACATAACCCTGTCGCGGCATTGACGCTAAGAGCCCCCGCCGCGAGATGGCAGTCCCATCAAGGCCGGTAGCGGAGACCGTCCCAAGTTATCCCCGGTGTCCCAAGTTACCCCCTTTGGCGGTGAAACAAAGGTATTAAACCTGCACATTTAAGGGCATTACAGTTATTGATGCCCTTCGAGGGCGTAATAAGGTTAGGTTAGGAAGGGCCTTTAGAAGGGCATCAAAATTTTGCCTTGAAGTCGTTTTACGTCCCTCCTAAGGGCGTTAAAAGATTCACGCCGTTCTAGATATAAAAATATAGCCGATGGTCATTTAGAAATAATCTTTGTCAATTCTTATTATAACGCTTCATGATTGTACGAAGCTTATTCGTAAATTACCAAGATTCTCCGTGATCTTAAGAAGTTTCATTCCACAACATTTTATTTTTTTATTAACTTAGTGAATTCCGGACATTTAATTTTGCAGTGTAGTCGCACCTTGTTGAGGGTAAAGCAATGAAATTGTTTTTCAGAGGCCTTGTTTTCGTTGCAGAGAACGTTCAATTGCTCCAACGTACCTGCCCGAATCGGCCAGCTCAAGCATTTTCCTATCCTGCCCTACGGCCGATTTCGCGTTTATGGGCGCGGCTACTACACCAAAAGACCGGAAGTCACGAAACCTCGAGGATGCATCAAACTTATTGTTGACGTGTCTCAAAGATTCATTAAGCCAACCTTTTAGGAAAATATGCGACATCACAGAATCGTGGTAGTCACAAACGTTTTTTTTAGGCACGAAGTAGCCTTATAGTTTTGTGCCAGGACTGGGCTTCCCAGCTTGCTTTTCGGTTTCATGGCCCTTTACGGCATTTCTGAAATTTTCTGTACGATTTTTATAAGACATTAGTGTCACATACTCTTCTCCCACTGTAATCAAGCCATGAACGATTAAAGCGCCCTTACACTGATATTCCTAATGTGATAAGTTTCATACAATTTGCAGCGATAAAAAGGCCAATATGATTTCTTCAAATTATCGCATCTGTGGCAGCAATAAAAAAGTTATCGCATTAAAAATGCAATAAGTCTCTGAGGTTTCGGCCGGTCTGGGCCCAGATTTGGTGTGATACAATGATTACTACGCAACTAAAGTGATAATTATGCTAATTCAATATTGAAGTTATTGGGCTTATAATGCAATAACGTTTTCATGGCGCTACTAATGCAATAAAAACCGTATTGCTTTTTAAATGAGTTCATTATTATATTCAGAAAACCAGTGTACCTCATGGTCGAGCCAGGGCCTTGAGGTTTAAGAAGGACTTGTTTGACAACGATTTCCTGGATTTTCAACGTGGCGCCGGCACCGCCCTCCAGCATGAGGGACGTGGGGCGGCTGCTGGGAATGGTGCCTCATAGTGGGCCAGAAGACCGTTGGAGGCGGTCAAAATCAAGAAAGGGTTTTGAGCTCCCAGAGTCGCTAAATGGGACTCGAACCGAACAGGCGACCCCATCAATAGGTTGCCTTCCGCACGAGGAATCCACTGATAGGGTCACACGTTCCGTTCGAGTAAAATGTTAGCGACTCCGGAGCTCAAAACACATCTAGAGTTTTGGTCCTCTGGCCCACTGTGGGCCTCCCCCTGCTCCACCCGTTCGCACGGGTACGGAACGGCGCTGCACGCCACGCCGCCAATCAGCACCGCTATAGTGGCACTGGTGCCCTTGTTCGCTTGCTCCACACGAGGCGAGCTGGTCCGGGGAAGACACAGGCATTGGATGCGGGAGGGTCACTAGATGCGGTTCTCGCAGCGGGCAGGCGTCTCGTTCTGCTCAGAACGGAGAGCCACCGCCACCCTGTATAGCCAAGCGTGCAACTGATAAAAAAAAAAAGAAAAAAAAGAAGAAAAAAAGAGTTCTTAATCTGAGAAACATTTGCATCACTGTGATGAAATGCTTTCAGATAATCCGGCAGCAATCCAGCATAGGGATGCAAATATTCTCAGATTAAGAACTTTTTTTTTCAGTGTGAACTATCGCACTTGCGCTGTGTGATTACTGACTTTGGGGAAAGAAATAGGGCATTAAATTTACAGAAACCATTTGCCTAAAATGTGTCCGAAACGTGACGGTGCGCTCCTCATCTTCGGGTTAGATCAGCGTAAAATTAAAAAAAAAAAACGTCCGACGCAAATCGATAGGTATCACCTCTGTTTGCTCGTTCCCCTCTGAGGTTGAGGGATTCCAGTGTAGTCCCTTCAGGGCCTTCACTGACTGGGGCAGCGCGGGGCTTCAGACGCCGCGGCCAGCCCACTGGAGCGCCCGGGCCAGCCTAGGCCTGCCCAGGCCAGCCCAGCAACAAATTTGATTGAGATTTCATTTCGAGGCCAGATTTGCTCGCTTGCGGACGTGAGTCTCTCTGGCGGGGCCTCGCTTTTGTTTTGTCGGGATGGAGGGAAGAAAAGGGAAGAGCGCAAACCGGGGCCCGGGGGGGGGGGAGGGGGGGTTACCGGCACGCCCACCTATGGATTCGTAGGATTCGGGATTGATTGTTGATGGGTCAGTGCTTGTGTGAAATCCGGCAGCTGACAGCGGACGGCTCGAGCCCGGGTTGTTGGCGCTTCGCACACCCTAAATGTTTTTTTGTACGAGACATCACAGTTTTTTGTGCAGATGAACTTTACGTACCATTTTGTACGAGATTTTGTACAAAAAGGGGGAAATTTGTGAAGATTTTCGTACAAAAATTGTACGAAAAGTTCATCTGCACAAAAACACTGTAAATCAAATGGTGATACATCTCACCACCTGAGGGGTGAGACAGAACTGTCTCACCGAAAAAAGGTGATACTAAAGTGTATCGCCGCAAAAAGGTCGTACACGAATGTATCACCGAAAAAAGGTCGTACTCAAATGTATCACCGAAAAAGAGTGATACTTCCTCAGGAAAACAAGGGCCCATCTCACTGATGTCTCACCATTTTTCGGTGATACATTTGTGTACGACCTTTTTTTCGGTGATACATTCGTGTATGACTTTTTTTCGGTGAGACTTTTTGTATCACTGAGAATGGGTGAGACGTCTCACCCTTTGAAGTGCAGTGAAACTGTGATGTCTCGTACAAAATTGTACATAAGATTTAGTGTGCAGCGATGTACTACACAGCGCGGCCCGACGAGTACGCTCCGATGCGAGCACGGCGTTCTCGCACCTTGCCGTGAGTCCCCAGTCCCAAATCCATCAAATATACTTCGGCGTGCGCGTGTTAAACGAAATCCCAAAAAGGCGTAAATTATGAACCTTAACGGGAATTTAAGAACCTGTGTTGGGGTCCCAACGAGCCATATTTTCAGCACCTTCGGCACCCTCGAAAACGCATGATCTGAAAATTAAAAATAAAGTCGTACTAGCGCGTATTAGGCTCTAACGAGATTCAAACGTGGGTCGGAGTTTAAAACGTGGATCATTTCCGTCATCAGCACACAAGAAAAAAAAAAAAAAAAAACACTCACGTACACAAAAAAAAACCTTCTCTCTCTCTCTTTCTCTCTCTCTCTCTCTCTCTCTCTCTCTCTCTCTCTCTCTCTCTCTCTCTCTCTCTCTCTCTCTCTCTCTCTCTCTCTCTTCCCAACGCAGGTGGAGGAGCATTGTAAAATTTCGATCTGTCTTACCAACACATCATTTTCATCATCGCTGTTGGGCCACTGCAGCCTTTTGGCAGTGGCTTCATCTGCAATGCCTCTCTCGCTATCTCACACCTGTCTCCCTTTTCCTTCTTTTCTTCATGAATCGTTTTTAGATTTATTATTTTTAAGGTGGAAACGACCCCTTGAGCTGTCATCGCCGAACTTTGGACGCAATAAGCAAGGTTGTCAAAGTTGGTGATTCTTGTTTGGCCCCAGTGGTGGGGGGGAGTGGGTCGGACCGGAGCGGGGTGGAGCGGCGGGGCAGTGTAGGGCGGCGCACAGTGGGCCAGAAGACCGGCGCAGTCGGCAAAGGCTAAAGACGCGTTTTTAACTTTAGAGTCGCTAAATGGGACTTGAACCTAACGTGTAACCCCACCAATGGATTGCTCTTTGAAAGAGGAATCTATTGGTGGGGTCACGCGTTCGGTTCGAGTGCCATGAAGCGACTCTGGAGCTCAAAACGCGTCTCGAGTTTCGGCCGCCTGCGCCGGTCTTCTGGCCCACTGTGCGTGGGGTGGGGCGGGACGGGCTGCTGCTGTAGGCCGTCTCGCGATGCTCCGCTGTGGATGAAAGCCAAATCGGGCCAATATGTGTAAATATATCACGTATATCACATCGAATATCGCCGAGTGCCCCGCTGTCATTAGCAGAGGGAGATTTACTGCGCGTGCCCAGGCCGGTCCGCAGGCCACGCACCGCGTGTATTATTTCATCCCAAGGCGGGGGCGTGCGTGACACAGTGAGTGTGTTCGATGGCCGTGTTTACTGGATGCCCTTTTTATAAGCGTCTCCCGTTCTACCATAGTATCAGCAAGGGGTCTACCACTTCTTGCACTCATTGTAGGCGTCCAACATACACTCACTCCCACTCCCCTTGATTTAAACTTGTAAACGCTTGTATGTTGCCAATTTGTGAGACAAAAGCATGTAAGTAGGCAAAAAGCATGGCTCAATTGAGTGGAAGCTCAGTACACTCACACATAATTCTAGTCAGTGGCAGACCCTTTGATTCGATTATCCAAAACCAACCCGTTTTCATTTAAGCATTCTTTACGGGTCTAAGTTTTCCTGATGAAATTAACTATTTCTGTCTACTTCCATTCGTATTTCGTAATTGATCATTAACGGCCGTTATCTTTTAAAAAAATTCGTGGCTCGGCTCCCCCCTCTCTATCTGTTTGTCGCTGACGAGTCGAGGTCTGCCACACTCTCAGCGCGTTACTGACTTTTTCGTCATTAACTACGTACTCGTTTAAGCAAGCATAATACTTAGTATTTTTTTATGACCAATTTGCTTTATAAAATTATTAACAAAACCAAATTGTCAGTTCACTACTTAACAACTCATTAGTAGTTCCTCAAGAAACGAAAAGTACGTATTAAGGTAGCACAAATTACTTGGATAACTATTGACTAATTGACCAAAAAGTCAGTAGAGCGCTGAGAGTGCATGGTAACACACATTTCAATTCAAAATGACACAAAATTCAACGTGCAGCTTTTCACCATACATCACCAGTGAAGTCACCATATTTCGTTACCACAAGATAATCCAAACGAAAATTGTGGTGATTCGCATTTTAACAATTGTGACGTGACATATGGTAACAAATTGACTTTTGCTGTTTCATTTTTTCCAGCGTATCATCGTTGTGCTCTCTGGGAAGACGGGAGGGCCACTCCTCGGAGACGCAGGGCGTGCAAATGGTTCTTTTTGCTGTCACCAGCCTTACTATGCGTCTAAACTGGCTGCAGTGGTCGAAATGGGTGCCTTGGCACCGAGCCAGCCTCTCTACCCTCGCTCTCTCCTCGGGGGCCTTCTCCCCTCTCCCCCCTCCCCTCCTCCCCACCCTCGCCTCAGTGACCTCGACGTTGCGATAAGCCGTTAATCCAAACTCGATCTTCCTGACAGATTATTTACGAAGAGCCACCATATGAGTAAACCGTTTTGCGGTGCTGCGTGGAGGTGCCCTGTACGAAATGCTTCTGGACTTTTTGCCCGTAACTATTGCCGTATCTGTGCAGGTACACTGCAAATCCAGTGGTAAGTTTGCTTGCCACAGAAGCGGCAAGCCGTTTTAAATGCCAAAAATTGGCAAGCTTGGCCCGAAAATACTCACTAGCTTGCCAAAATTTGGCAAGCTTCTGAAGATTCCAGGTCAAAGCTTGCCAAATTTTGGCATTCAAAACAGCTTGCCAAAATTGTGGCAAGCAAACTTACCACTGGCTTTGCAGTGTATAATCACTTGTGTGAAGTTGGTCGGAATTGGAGAAACCTGTCTGAAATCCCGATCAAAACTCGTGCACCTCTGAAAGCTGAAAACTTAATCTGACATTCTGTAGAACTTAGGCCATAAATATCAGAACAAGTCTCCAGAACCTTAGCTTTCAGAGGTACGCTAATTTCGATCAACATTTCAGACATGTTTCTGACATTCTGACAAAATTTACGCTGGATTGTACCTCGCCCAAAATTTGGTATTGATCAAGACTCATTCATTCTCAGTGTCCACTATTGCGCGTACTTAATCTTGCCATAACGGACAGAAAGACCTGACCTGGAATCAAACGCGGCGTGATTCAAATAGAAAACCAGTGGCAAATGTTTGCTAGCTTCTAGCCCAACTCTCCGTTCGCCACTGTAGCTGACCGACTTCGGTGGCCAAATTAAAAGCAAATGATCGGACATGGAAACGCTTTCACCCTGCAGGCCTGCCTCGACGGCAGGCACCCCTAGAGTGGTCCACAGTGGGCCAGAAGACGAGCGCGGGCCGCGGAAACTGAAGACGAGTTTTGAGCTCTGGAGCTAAATGGGACTCGTACCGAACGTAGGACGGCACCAATGAAATCCTCGCTCGGGGAGCGATCCATTGATGGGGTCACTCATTCGGTTCGAGTCCTTAGCGACTCTGGATCTAAAAACGCGTCAAGAGTTTCGTCTCTTCTGGCCCACTGCCCCCAGAGTGGCCCTCACTGACCTCCTTTGTTACACTAACTAAGCGGCCCCAGCACAGGAGCATTGTTGTCGCAGCGCGGACTCAATGACTCCACCAGGAAGTGCGAGAAAGCCGTAGGAAAGTATATTTCCGGCCCAACTCTCTGTCAGACACTCCATTAGTGCCGAAGCGCGCACTGCAGCGGAGGGCGAGGGCGCAGCCAGCCCTCGGCTTCAGAGAGGGGGAACTGGCCGACTGCCTTACGCCCACTTGCAGGGAGAGATTGCATTGTTTGCTGCCGCTGACTGGACCGTAAGATGGTGTCGAGATGAGTTAACTTGGGTCGAGGGTCAAAACGGATGTCGTAATTCATAAAATAAATGTTTCCTCCTCCACCCCGGCGACCATGATACACCTGTAGCAGCAGCAGCAGCGCCTCTGGGCCTTGGACCGGAAGTGCTTCAATAACAGGGCGGTTCAGACGGCCACTCAGACGCTGTAATCAAATTTGGTCACATTCGTTAGAATGTGAGTTTTGTCACGTTCGTTTAAGGTTACTGCAAAGTAAAAAAAAAGGAAATTATGATTTTATAAATTAATAGTAGTAGCGATTTTGTATTGTGGTCAAAAGTTGCTCACTGTAAGATGAACTTAAACCCAAAGTTGGAACCCCCTACTCCCATTAGTTTCTGAGTTATTAAGGTTTACGTAACAAATTTATTAGTTTCTCCCAAATTCTCCTCACAAATACCAAAAAAGGTTATCAGCCTTCAGCCTCTGGCAAATTGATCCTTAATAACATTAAAAAAAGAGAGCAGGGCTTTTTGCAATCTCTCTTACGGTTTTCCAACTGGAAAAAAAAGTTTTTAAAAACATTGCCAAAAATCTGTATTTTGGACAAAATTAAAATTATTGTATATTTAATCTTTTCCAGTCAAAAACTGATTGTTATGTTGCAAAAAGCTTATGGCATCTCATTTATATGTTTTTTTTTGTTTTTGTTTTTTTAGATTGATTTGCCAAGAGCTGAAGGCTGGAAACTTTTTTGGTATTCGTGGGGAGAATTTGGGAGAAACAACTAAATTTGTAACGTAAACGTAAACGGCGTGTTCGACGGCACAGCAAGCATCATGCTACATCACTGGTTTAACTAAAACGTAGTATCGCGCTCTGTTTTTAAGCGCAATCTGTTTACGCTTTAAGTCAAGCGTAACAGGCCCATCCGCTAAGATATCCCCTATCCCAAGGCATGGTGAAATTTTCTATGGTCTACGCTTCATTTCAAGCGCGTAACGTCTTCAAGCTTATGCTTGACTTAAGAATAGGGTTACGCTTTACACTCTTCAAGTCTCATGAAGAAACAAAACATTATTTCTTTGCGAAGGATTTTGTGCAAACATATTACAGAGCCACATCTCCGTAACGGGATGCTTTGTGGTAGTACCTTACCTTACAAAGAAAAGCCAAGAACGATTGGTATTATAAACGAATTGAGTTGTATATTTTTGCACAAATTTCTTCGTACACGACGACCGCCAAATTCGCTGTAGGAAACTTTGAATGCATTTTTTTTTCCAGTGGCGCTCTGTTTCCGTTCCCCATCTCCTACAGTATTGAAACCTATATGTGACGGGCAAAAGGCTCCGCAAAACAAGAGCAAAATCAGTCACTTTACGTTTTTATGTCTTTTCGTCTTTTCTCCTCACGGTGCAGATGACTTGGCACGCGGTCCAACAAGAATGAAAACGAAAATTAAAAAAGCAACAACAAAAAGAAATAATAAAAACAAAACGAGTGTGATGTGAAAGCAAGGTGTTTGCACGCACGCCGACCCACCCCTCCTAGTTTCCTGGTTTTCATTCCCCGGAGTGGCCAGCGCCGCGTAATCTGATTTTAAATTGTCACGCGGCCAGAGTCATCACCTTGCCATTCATTAGAGCCACGCCCTTTCCGCTCGCAAATACATCACGCCTTATTTCTTGCCCTCCCCCTCGCGGTATTTTACCAAACTTTTCCCCAGTGTGGTTCCGAGGCACACTGAGGCGGCTAAAACTCTGGACGCGTTTTCAGCCCCAGCGTCGCTAAATGGGACTCGAACTGAAAGTTGGACCCCCACCACTGGATTTTTCGCACACTAAATGTTATGTACAATTTTGTACGAGACATCAGTTTTTTGTGCTGATGAACTTTTCGTACAATTCTTGTACGAAAAACTGCACATATTTACCCTTTTTTGTACGAAATTCTCGTACAAAATTTGTACAAAAACATTTAGCGTACGCTTGGAGATCAATCCATTGGTGTAGGGTGGCACGTTCGGTTCGAGTCCGATGTGGCGACTCTGCAGCTCAAAACGCGTCTAAAATTTTAGCCGCCTGCACCGGTATTCTGGCCCACTGCGTCAGGGGCTCTATTGCAGCGTCGACGCTCGAACGCAGGTCGTTCCGTCCACACATTTAGTGTGTAGGACACGGTTCTGTTCCATGCCGTGAGGCACTTTCCCACGTTGTCTAGTCCATGCCTGTCCTGCTCTCGGATTTGCAGTGCAGCGTGCCAAACCGCCACGGAGCGTCGCACAGTGGACCAGAAGACCGACGCAGGCAGCAAAAACTCAAGACGCACCTTGAGCCCTAGAGTCCCTGCGCAGGACCCTACCAATGGATACCTCGTTTGGAGAGCAATCCAAGGAGCAATCTATTGGTGCACTGTGATTCAAAATGTGTTGTACACCTCAAAATAACCATGGTGTATCCCTCACCCCTATGATAACTACGTTGTATACCTCCAATTACTGTCGTTAATTCTGACCCCTTTGAAAACTGAAATGTACACCGCAGAAAACAACAGTATGGGGGTCCCGACCGCAACTAAATGTGTCTTAAGTAACCTCATTGCACTTTATCTGCGGCGAATGTAACACAGATAGCGTCGCCAATATGGCACTATTTGTCAAATCTGCGTTGAGTACAACGCAAAAATGTGAGGTCTACAACGCAAAAATGTGAGGTCAACACCGCGGCTGCAGGTGCGTTACTTTTGAGACACCACAGATTGAGCTTCACCTCATATAATTGGGTTACAAGTACCTCATTTTGAATATCAGTGGAGTACAACGCAAAAATGTGAGTTCAAATCTACACCACGGCTGCAGATGCGTTACTTTTGAGACACCACAGATTGAGCTTCACCTCAGATAAATGGGTTAAAAGTTCCTCATTTTCAATATCAGTGTGGGGTCACACGTTCAGTTGAGTCCCATCTAGCGACTCTAGAGTTCAAAACGCGCGTAGACTTTTGGCCTGCGGCCCACTGTGCACGGATGACCACGACACGGGGACCGCGACGTGGAGGGCGGCAGGGCCGTGTCGCATCCCGCAGCCGGACTCATCCGTCTCGCCGGATTTATTAGTGATTATCGATGGCGTGGCAATCAAGGCCGTGTTTGCTGTGTGGCACAGTAGGCCAGAAAATCAGAGCGGGCAGTCAACATTCTAGATGCGTTTTGAGCTCCAGAGTCCCTGCGGAGGACTCGAACCAAACGCGCGGCCCCACCAATGGATTAAGCTTACTCGTTCCGAGAGCAGTCCATAGGTGTGGCCATACGTTCGGTTCGAGTCCTATTTAGCGACTCTGGAGCTCAAAACGCGTTTAGAATTTCGGCCGTCTGCGCCGGTCTTCTGGCCCACTGAGTGTGGGTGGTCCTCCGGGATCAGAGGCGGCGGGATCGCCACGGCGGGATCAAGATTGGTAATAAATGTTGCATGCAGAGCGTGTGACCTGGCTGCTGCAGCGGCGTCGGGCGTCGTCGTGCATTATGGAGAAGTGGTGCGAGGCCACGGCGGAGGAGCTCACGGCGCGACACATTTTGGCTCCTCAAATTTTGAATGTGGTCGAAAGATTCAATTGCGCTGATCGCCATGACACTCGAGTGGATTTTGTCAGAATTTCAGAAACACGTCTGAAATCCTGATTTAAATTCGCACACGTCGGGGAGCCTCAATTCTGAAAACTTATTCTGATATTGATGGTCTGAATTATTCAAAACGTCAGAATAAGGTACAAGCTTACAGAGGTGCGCGTGTTTTGATCAGGATGTCAGACAGGTTTCTGATGTGTTGTGACAAAATTAACACGAGTGGAACGTGATGCAATTCCTAACGAATATGACTAGTAGTGTTAGGAGCGTCATTTTTTAAAGTCGAATCGAATAGATTAGAAGTCTAAGTTTCCCCCTCCTAATCGAATCGAAAAAAAAAACCAAACTATAAGAATCGTGCAAATAAAATGTTCTGGTAATCACAGAATGACTAGGTAATTACTTATTTGTACTTGCTCTGAGGGTGAAATACAAATATTGATCAACATGAGCTTATTGCGCGCGCGTAACATTACATTTCGAACGTAATGTGAGAGGTTTCCTCGAACCCCTTAAATCTGAAACCTTTTGCTTCGAAATCGATCCGCATCGATACTTTGAAAAATTAGCCTGTTTTCGTACCCTAATTGGTTATCAAAAGGACGAATTTTTTCAAAGTACTCCGATTTGACTTGACTAAATATCAATCGATTCGTCTTGAAAACACGAACAAAAAACCTTCTGCCATGACGTCGGACTAAAAGTTGCTTTTCGAGATGCCAAAAGGTGACCAAAAATACATTTTTTTTTGTTTTTAAGCTCCGCTGTTTTTCAAAGACAAAATCCAAAAAAATATTTAAGGTAGTAGACCACCACACGACCTTGCTTGAAAAAATTATAATAAAAAATTCGGATGCATTTTTTGGGTACTCGCGAAAAACCAAATTTTTGGTCCACATTTATCAGAATACGTGACTTGTGAAAAGGCCCCTCGGGACCTTTATTGATCTTTTTTTTTTTATTAGAATGACAAAATGAACGGAAATCCACCGGGTGCGCCGACCAGCGGTCGATCAGAAACAAATTTACAAAGCCGGTTCAAAATTGGCTAGGACTGCGCTGAGTGGAGTTCTGTTTATGTCTTGATGCCATTCGATGCAATTCGTATTCTAAGGGTTCGCACGTGACTTAATATGACGTCACATTCGATGAATAAAAGAATAAATGTTAGTTTTGCGTAGTATAGTTGCGCTCCCTCCTCAGATCTTCCGCTTTCTTTCTCTCTCTCTCTCTCTCTCTCTCTCTCTCTCTCTCTCTCTCTCTCTCTCCCTCACTCCCGTGGCGGGCCGAGAAACACGGTCCGTACGACACGCCCGCCTTGGCCGAGTGTATGTGAGTTGCCTTCCGCTCCGTGCGATTTAGGACCATCGACAAAGCGCCCCACCCAGCACTGCCCTGCACGCGTTTTTGTCCGGAAGCGCGCTGCGAGGGAGCCAAAGCCATACCATGTCAGAATGCGTTTGAAGGAAAAGGCGGGGAAAGGGCAAGGGGGGGGGAAGGGATGAAGAGCTCGCCATGGAGGGGAAAGCAGGATCTTGGGCACGATGGAGGATGCAAGGCGCGGCGCGCGGCCTGCAGGTGTTGGCCGTCGGCCGTGGCACAGTGGGCCAGAAGACCGGCGTAGGCGGTCAATACTCTGGACGCATTTTGATGTCCAGAGTCGCTAAATGGGTCTCGAACCGAACGCGTGACCCCACCAACGGATTTCCCTCTGGACGAGGAATCCATTGGTGGCATCACACGTTAGGTTCCAGTCCCATTACTTAACGACTCAGGAGCTCCACACGCGTCTAGAATTTAGGCCGCCTACGCCTGTCTTCACACTAAATCCTTATGTACTTTTTTGTACATAGTTATGCACGATTTGGCATATGCGTTAATATGCATAATTTATTCATAACTATTTCTGAATTAAACGTTGTTATGCATAATGTTATGCAGAAGCTTACGCACGTGCAAAATCGTGCATAACTATGTACAAAAGAGTGCACAAAGATTTAGTGTGTTCAGGCCCACTGTGCGTGGAATTGTGAGTACAGAAATAAGTTGGCTTCAGTTTCAAAGTTCGCTTAGACAGAAAAGCCGTTTCCGGTGTGATGGAAGCACGGGCTGCAAGAGTCAAATAAAGTGGCACACACCTTCTGTAACGAGGCATGGATTCGCACCGTTTATCCTGATCAGGAGCTTTCGACAGCGTTTACGAATTTCACAGATTATTTTTACGTCGATTTAATCATTACATCTGAACTAAATTTACATTTCGGGATATCGTGACTGTCATGACACAGAATGAAGGAGTCATAACGAGGACTAATATTTTGGGCGAGGTATTCTTTACCCAAATTTGGGCGAGACTCATTTCTGTGTTCATCTGACATAACACCTTTTGTCATATGGGAAACCTCGTGTACATACGCTGTTATGTCAGATGACAACAGATTTATCAGTCAAATTTTGGTGATAATACCGAGGGGGTATGCACTGTCAAAACGAGTGACCCGACTAATACGCTCTATTACGCCTCTAAATTGCCGAAATTTGCCTGAAAAAAGCCCATAACAACCCCAAAACAGTCCAAAACAACCAAAAACCAGGCAAAATCCTGACAATTTCGGCTATTACGCGAACTATTACGCACCCTATTACGGATTGAGCGATCCGAATATTACACGAGTGAATTCCCCCTCGGATAATACCGTATAGCTGTGTGTAAGTTGCACACTCGTTCACGTGGTCGTAAATTATACCTCCTAGGTATTGATCAAGACTCGTTCACTCTCAGGGGTGGTGGACTTTTTCTAACAATGCTGCAAGATCCAAAAAGGAAAGGTTAACCATGGATGACTGGGGCAAAATTGAACCCGCGATACGGGTTTAGTAAGAAAATTTATTTGCATAGCAAACAAGACAAGTACCAAAGCTGTAACACTTATTAGTGGTACATAGAGTAATGATCTTAGCCAGGGGAAAAAAGGGGGGGGGGGAAATTCGGAGGCCGGACAAGACCCCTTTGCCTCGCCGTCAAGATGAAACTAGCTGATCACATGAAATGAGAAACTTAAGGAAAACTGTAATGCATCATTACCGCGTGGGTATTGATTTCATAAATGCGCACAATAAATGTTAATGAAGGATTTTGTACGTGTAATTTGCACAATTTTGTGCATACGTGGAATTCACATAATATCATGCGTAAATATGCATCAATTTATGCCAATTTGAGCACACTTTTATGAAAAACGTTACGCACACCCAAAACCCAAAAGCGGTAAAATTACCACTTTCGAGGGCGGTAATTTTGCTACGGGCGCACACTAAATTACTATGTACTTTTTTGTGCGCAAGATTCGCACAAAATTGTGCATGCGTTTTGAAATGCACGAACTTGTGCGTAACTAAGCACGAAAGTGTGCGTTGTACCGCATAAAATTCGTGCATATTGAAACGCATGCACAACTTTGCGCAAAGGTTATGCACGAAAAAGGAGATAGTAATTTAGTGTGCGGAAACCACTTATTACCGCCTTTCCGAGGGCGGTACAAAAATTGCCATCCTTTACAGGCGGTAATTTTACCGCCTTTCAAAGTTGTACCGCCTTAAATGCTCCGTTAGGTGCCTTCCAAACAGAGCATTTAAGGCGCCACAGCTTTCAAAGGCGGTAAATTTACCGCCTGAAACGGGAGGTAATGTCTGTACCGCTTTTCATGGGCGGTAATTTTTTTACCACCTTTTTAAGACCCTCTGTACCGCCTTTCGATTTTGGGTGCAGGTTTCAAATCATGCATTACCACGCACAAAATCCTACATGAACATTTAGTGTGCGGGACGCGGGACGGGCCTAAAAGGAAGTCACGGTGCCCACACTAAATCCTTGCGCATTTTTTTGTACTACGCACGATTTTGCACATACGTAAGCTTCTGCCTAATAGTATGCATAACAACGTATAATTTATACATTTTTATGTGTAACATGCATAACAACGCATGTGCAAAATCGTGCATAACTATGTACAAAAAGGTGCATAAGGGTTTAGTGTGGTCCGGCGGCGGCACGGGAATCGTGCATGTGTAGTCAGAGAGGGAAGGAGGGGAGAAAGGGAGGGGGGAGGCGTGGCGGTGGAATCTCCGAGTTTCGCTTTCACAACTCCCTGCGTTCCGATAGGCGGTGTACTGCGGGATGAAGCTGTCGGCCAGTACGAGCGCAATGCAGCGCCACTCAAAAGAAACGTCCAAAGTTTCTCGGAAAAGGAACAAACACAGGCGAATTACGCCAACAACACGCAGCGCTCAGCAACCATGCACGCCAGAAGACCTGTTAAACTCTTGGCTCGTGTTCATTAAAAAGACTCATGTGCGTGCGTGTGTGTGTGGGTGGGGGAAGGGGGAAATGCCATGTGAATAAGCATCATGCTATTCCGTTGATTCCTGAAATAGAAGCGAAGAAGAATGAGAACAGTCCAAACACTGCATTATGGGCTTAAACAGAACTGGTCTAAAAGAGACGCCAGGTACGCAAGTGCGGTCCTAACCCTCACTTATGAATACTAAAGCTGCACACTTTGAGAGGCATTCTTTGCTACTCTAAAATGAATTCAGAACGATGACGGAGCGTGTGGCCTGAATACGTTCCCCTGGTAGGTCCCACAGTGGTCCAGAAGACCGGCGAAGGCGGTAAAAACTCTAGACGCGTTGTGAGCTCAAGAGTCCGCTAAATGGGACTCGAACTGAACGTATGACCTCCCCAATGGATTCCTCGTTCAGAGAGCAATCCATTGGAGGGGTCACGCCATCGGTTCGAGTCCCTTTTAGCGACTCCTGAAGCTCAAAACCAGTCCGGAATCTCGACCGCCTCCGTACGGGTCTTATGGCCCTCTGAGGGCTCGTCGCGCGTCGTCACAGTGATGCGTGGAAGCTGCCTCTGCCCCGCTCTGCCCTCTATCTGGTAGAGGAGGAGCGCGGCGCCTGACTTCCTTCCTTCCTGTCACGATGTTCTTTGGGGCTCATTCCTACCTCCACCACTAAGCAGCGAGGGGCCCAGCTGTATGCCTTCTCATGAGGTTCCAATCCAATTGAATTATTCAGCGCTCTAATAGGGAATAGAGCCGCGACGAGGAGGCAGGCGTCGCGTCGTCGAGAGGGCTGCCGTGTTGGGACATCCGGCAAACTCATAAGCCGTCGGAACGGAGACCTTTTTTTCTTTTAAAAAGGAAGTGAACTTCTGAGCAATAAGTCGGACATGATGCCTGCCCTACACAAGCGCACAACAGAGTGATGTGCGCTGAGTTTACCTAAAAGAAAAGAAAAAAGGTCCATTTCAGGAATGTTCATGGTAGCAGATGATACTGGTTTGGTAATGTCCTAGATAGATGTCGTGGCAGTATGGTCATAGTTAAGTCTTAGTGTATTATACCGTAAATGAAATGTTTATATTGATGTTTCCGAGGCAATGAGTGTAAATGAACAGTTACAAAACAGATAATTTCAAATTATATTTTGTAGGATTTGGTTTTTACAAATATATACACTTACATTCACGGTCGCGCCGCGCCGCGGCCTTAGCATTGGAGGGGGAGGGTCCGCGTGGCCGTGCGCGAGGTGGCATTGTCGGTGTTGGACAACGCCTGCGCGCGCGCGCGGGCCCGGTGCCGCTGTACGCGGAGAGGAAGAGCCCACTGTGATTCACAATGTGTTGTACACCTCAAAATAACCATGGTGTATCCCTCACCCCTATGATAACTACGTTGTATACCTCCAATTACTGTCGTTAATTCTGACCCCTATGAAAACTGTATTGTACACCGCAGAAAACTGCTGTATGGGGGTCCCGACCGCTACAAAATGTGTCTTAAGTAACCTCACCGCACTTTATCTGCGGTGAACGTAACACAGATAGTGTCCCCAAAATGGCAAAATTCGTCAAATCTGCGTTGAGTACAACGCAAAAATGTGAGTTCAAATCTACACCATGGCTGCAGATGCGTTACTTTTGAGACACCACAGATTGAGCTTCACCTCAGATAAATGGGTTAAAAGTACCTCATTTTCAATATCAGTGCCGATGTTTCGCGCAGGCTGCGTGGCACCCGGGCACTCACCAACCCGCCCCGGCAGCGCCAGCCCAATATTATTGTTGAGTAAAAGCAAGCGGACACCTTCATGTGTCTTGTAGTTTCTGCTGAGCGAAGCGAAGCACCCTGTTGGGGATTTTGAACGGTCACGATTTTTGGTCCCCCCTCCCCCGGATACCTTTGGCCTTTGGTTTCCAAAAGGTATCTTACTATTGTTATTAGTACTATATTCATATGGGTAAACATAGGACCAGCTATTTAGGCCCAGCTAGATACGCCGAGCTATATAGGCCAAGCTCCATAGGTGCAGCTCTATAGGCCAACATGCACTTGCATGTGCAAAAAAAGCCACTTCAGCATCAAGGCCGAAGGCCTTCCCCTGGCTTGTAGGTATATGTGAAGTGTGAAGTTAATTATCTGCTAGAGAGAGAGAGAGGGAGAGAGAGAGAGAGAGAGAGAGAGAGAGAGAGAGAGAGAGAGAGAGAGAGAGAGAGAAAGAGAGGGGGGGGGGGAGCGAGCCATGCCTTTACCTTCAAGCGGAATTGGCCCTCCTCTCAGGCGCCTGTTCAGTCCCAAAATTGGGAAGGCAGTGATTTGCCCTCTTTCGATGGAGTCTCGCCGTCTCAGATATCTTTAATTCTTGCGTTGGTGGCTCTACCATAGTTCCTGATTGTGCAGGATTGAACTGGCAGTTGAGTTACATGGTGCTAGTCATACAGATCAAGCTCTATGAAATCTTTACTCTAGTAGATTATGTGTGTGCACGCTTAGGTGCGCGTGTGTGTTTCGTGCTTTTAATTGCGTGTGTTGTGAGCGTATGAGACAGCGGGTCGTACTCACATGTCGTCACCTGGTCGCCGACCGCAAACATCTCCTTTCCACTGTTGGCCTCTGCCCCCCCCCCTTTCCCTCTCCTCCATTGCGCCCTTTCCTCTACTGCCTCGCAGCAGCACGGCGCTCGTTGGAGATCTAGCTCGCCAAACGCGCGCGGGTGGGGGAAAAAAATGACAATTTATTGCAAACACGGAGCTGATCGCTGTGAAATTGAGCTGGTCTGTTATCACGCGGGACGAGGGCTGACTTAACTTGGCGCCCCTTCCGCCCTCTCCCGCCCCCTCCGCGGTCTGCTTCGCCTCCCTCAACCTCAGAAAAAGGCGTTGAGAGAAATGGGTCCGGGCTGCTGCTGCTGTGTGTGCTTGGCGGCACTACCAGCAATCGGAGGGATAACTCACGCAATATGTGTGGGAAAAGAAAGAACCACTGCTCCCCGCGCCTCCGTTGTGCCACTTCCCCCCTCCCCCAAACTCTTCTCGTTTCAACTCCGGGCAGAGGGCAACTTTTTAGCGGGGTCCCCAGTAAATATGTTTTTCTGTCGAACCCCAACTCGACCCGACCTCCAACTGCAGGGCTTCACCCCCTGTCACGGTAGGGCTTCACCCGCAATTCGCGAACTTTTGGATGGCAGGTTATTGTTTGCAGCAGGATACGGCCTGGTAAAATACTGTAAAATTGCGACATTTTCCTGAGCGATTCTCACGTTTCGGGGTAGTTTCGTTTCTTTCGGCCCCTGTACCCAAACGAGGGCAGATATCGACATGGGGTTTGTTTCTGGGATTAGATAGGGTCATTACCTACTAAACCCAAATGTTTCGAATAGTGCGCTTGCGTTGGATTGGTTTCCCTAGCTTTCAGAATACCCAAAATGTAACTTCCGTGATTGTCCCACGATAACATACTCGAATTTTCCGTCCCCAATGTAGAGGAATGGTATGAAAATTCTGCCAACTTTCGATGGTCATTCAAAACCTGACATGTCTCGAGCTGATTTCAACGGAAGACTAACACACGACAGTTTTCAAAGGTTCTTTTTCTGCAGCGAAAAATGTCCACCGTGTCTTCAATTTCATTGTACACATTACGAAAAAGCCGCTCTAGACTTCTCCCCATGCCAAATTTTAAACTTTTCTTGACGTCAGCCATCAAAATGGGGTGCCTGAAAAAGAATTGCGTGGGACGCCGAAGTCGAAGATGCTCTGCACGGTCGCGAGGCGGGCTGCAGCTACAAAAAATGGCGTATATCAACAATTACATGTAACTTCCGTGGCATCCTTCACCCAATGTTGCAGCGGCACTAGGTAAAAAAAAAATCGCTCAAATGTCGGCGTTAAAGTATGATTTGACCATGAAACGACAAATAAGCCACAGTGAGCCCGAGTCAGCCGTTAAGGTCGATTTTCAAACTTTGTAACTTCCGTGATAACGTAACTTCCGTGATCAAAACACCCGTATAAACGCATATGAATACCTGAGGGCTTACTTTTTTAAGAAGGTAGTACAAGGTCTTGACTATGAATACCATTGCCATAACTCTAGTATCATTCAGGACTCCAGTAATAACGAAAACTAAATTCGATGATTCTTACTTTCGGCAAATCAGGAACGTCAAAACTACCCCGAAACGTGAGAATCGCTCTCGTGTAAAAGAGACGATTTTCAAGAAGTAACCCGTTACGATGAGCTATCTAAACACAACAACTTCCTTGATGTTTTGGGTACCATTTTGATTTGTTGAAAGAGTTTCAGTCAGCGATGATCTGCTGGAATGTGTAACCTGTGCGACAACAATTGATGCACTGTAAGAAGCTTCGCTATTCGTACCCGGCCTCTGTCAGTCACTTTGAAAACCTTAAACTGTTAATTATTTAATATTCTCTGTTAATTCAGTTGGTTTGTTTTTGGTGCTCAGAGAAATTTTTTTTCGGCGTCCGCATCAAACCTCTGGTTTCCACGTCATGATTGTGAACTGTTACGCTGTTGTTTGTGACAAAGTTTTGTTTCAATCGAATTACATTTAGTCATTTGGTGCCTTGGTGCCTCCTCATCGTTTAAGATAGGTATGCTCGAACATGCTCGTAAAGGTGAAAATATTAGTTGTGAAGTTACGGACCCTTCCCTGCAGTCCTGCAAGGCCGCGCCACAAGTGCAGAAGTCGTGGTCGGGGCATCCATCGCGGCCGAACCAAGTCGGCGTCTGGGGACTGGACTGCAGCTCTGAGTGACGGAACGTTTCCGCTGTCGATTCGCTTCGTGTCGCCATACATGAAACGGCCGCGCCAACAAACGCCACCGGAAGACGTGCATGGCATAACCTCCAAAAGTTTGGCACTTGAAGGTGCGGCGTCGCCGCTGCAAGCGCAGAACAGTGGGCCAGAAGACCGTTGAGGCGGCCAAAATTCTAGACGCGTTTTGAGCTCCAGAGTCGCTAAATGGGACTCGAAGCGCACGTGTGACGCCACTAATGGATTGCTCTTTGAAGGAGGAATCTATTGGTGGGGTCACAGTTCGATTCGAGTCTCATTTCGCGACACTGGAGCTCAAAACGTGTCCAGGATTTTGACCGCCTTAACGGTCTTCTGACCCACTATGCGCGTCACGCTTCCACACGATTGTTTTTGCCGCGATCGCGCGGCTGTTGTGCCGCACCGAACCCAAGCAACTGAAGGAAACGCTTTTTGGAGTGGACCTACGCTGGTGAAAATCCTATCAGGGATTTGTCAGCACGCACTGAATGTTTTTGAACAAATTGTGTCTGTGATGTTTCAGTTTTTGGTTAAGTTGAACCTTCCTAATTCATCGTAAATTCACAATGCTTCTTAGTAGATTTATGAAGGAACCGTTGGCAATTTTTTTCCGGAGGTACCTTTGTCAATTCCAATCGATGGCTCCAAAAGGTCAAAGTCCTACCGTGAAACGGGGTAATTTCGGGCACTTTTGAGAGGTATTTTTAAAATTGTGAAGGTCGTGGTGTTGCCATGGACCTGAGGGTTAAAATTTATCATCTACCCACCTTTAGCTTCAATTTGACGCCAATTCCAGATATTTACGCCTCACCGTTTTAACAGTGGAGGGCCGAAAGCAGTGCCCGAAATTACCCCGTGTTTTGGGGTAATTTCGGGCACCCCAGAAAAAAACGACTTGTCGTTCTGATTTTGGTCTCAAAATCAATAATTGTCTCTTTCTTTTGAGCTTATGTGATGAAATGTGAAATTCTTAAGGATGTAGATGTGGAGGGATGGTAGGGGTCGTCATTTTTACATAATTTGAAGTCATGATTGGAACAAATAGTTTGATGTTTGGGAGAGTGGGGTGGAGCTATTAAGGACGCTTCTTGTTGAACGTCTAACCTTGAACCTTTATCCTTTTTTGTTTTTGATAATGGTGCAACTCGAGCCACACTATATCACGCGAAGATGAGTCGTGGATCTTCCTCTTGAATCTGACGTACATAGGAGGCAAATCTTATGCACAATTGGGAAGATACAGTGGCTTCCTGGAAAACTCTGCGTTGCGTAGCAACCTGGCAAGCCATGCCGGCCGTTCTTAAAGTCAAAGTCCCGGTAAACATGATAAAATTTTAGTCACGAACCAATAATTGACACTAAGATAAGATGTGTACATACTACACATAAGAAGTACAGATGTAGCCTTGGCCCATTTTTATAATAGTTAAAGTTCCACAAAGCGACTGCTGCGGCAGTTGAGTATTATCTGTGTTAATGGATTATCTCCATCTTTCAGAAGAGCTCTGAAGAGCTGGAAGAAGCTTACACCACTCTAGCCCTGCAAAATTTAAAGTGTTCAGAACAACCCTGCTTGCCCTTGCATGCCATTTCAGTGCCCGAAATTACCCCTAAAAGTAACAATTTTTTAGTTTTGAGCCCCTATTTACCATACTTTTTGCCGCAGGTGATTGAAAATTTGACACAGCATGCTCAAAACATGTCCAAATCGAAAAAAAATACCTTATGCACCGTTTGTGAACAGGTTCGGCTTGCCAGTCGAAGTTTTCACGTATACACTGAATTTAGGTAAAAAGTGTAAAATACGAAAATCACTGTATCTCGAAAAGATTGGATCTGTTTTGGTCTCCAGAGGAATGATCCGACGGTTTTAAGTGTGGCGAATGCGATGCGCGCAACGGGACAAGCCTCCGAGGTCGCCGCTAGACGGCAGCATCATCGCAATGCTTTCGGGCAGAGATGCCCGAAATTACCCCGGGTGCCCGAAATTACCCCGTTTCACGGTACGCACATCTAGGGTTTTTCACCGACCTTTGCCATTTTAAAATATAGACTATTCTTAGCTCTGCACGAAATTATGACAATGTTCAAAATGAGTTTCAAAGTGGTACAGTAAAGGCAACGCTAGGGCACACTCACACACACACACTCAAGAAGTATACATTTTATGGGGGAAAAACTGTACGAGGACCCAGTCTCTACGGCCTGGGAATGACCTCGCAATCGACTTCCAAGCAGGCATTGAGCGAGCGAATGTCTGGGTTCCTGCTGAGTCGCATCATCACTCGAAACTTGTATCGACCGTACGGCATAATAGGGAAGTTGGGAAACGACCAATTCACAGGTTCATTCCGGAAATGCCAGACACCCTGTCGAGGAAAGATACAAAAAATAAATAAATGAGAAGGATGGTTTGACACACAGTCTGGACAATTTACGAGGCACCGTCGAGGGGGTAAACACTCGCGTAAAACCCTGTACTCAAAAACCGTGTATTAAGCGTAATACACGTGACCGTCATGCCATTTTTGGTCAAATGTGCCAAAATTTGGCATGTTAAGGCCGTAATACACGTGTATTATCTCCGTAAGACAACGTTATACCACGTTATAGCGAGTAGTATGTACACGATTTCTTGAAGTGTTTACCCCCTCGGCTACCGTCAATTCCGTTTCCAGAGATACAGTCTTGATATCATTCAGCACGGTGCAAACCAGTCCAAACTGGGCTCAAAAACTATACTCAAAATGTCATACAATCAAATTAGACCTTTGCTATTCGTATGTTACAGTGAATTCGGCACAAGCATAAAACGAAGCAATATTTCTTCGTAATACGAATCTTTTCAGGTTTTGGTTTGTAAGATGCAAAGAGAAACCTTCGTAATACGAAGATAAACCACCTTCGTATTATGCTTGCGCCATTTCCTTCGTGATAAGGGAAATTTCTTCGAAAGACATTTAGAGTGTATCAAAAACGAAAGCAATGTGCTCGAACCCTAGTGTGGCCATCGCTGGGCAAAAGGTGCCCATCATTAGGCAAACTGCACTCATATTTTAGTTAATTTTCCTCAGATTAAATTTAATTTTGCTGTTTTTTAAACCAGGGACCCTTTACTCTAACCTTCTTGCATGTGCCTAAAAATTTTCCTACCGGTGCCACGTACGAGTGACTTAGTGAAGGGGTTGAAGGCGCAACTGTTCGCTAAAAGTGGCAATCACCCTACCCTAAGTAAGGCATTAGCAGTGTAGAATAGGGTACTTCGGAGAAGACTCAATCCGGAAGCCGGCACGACAACGGTCGAAACAAAAGAGCGTCGCGCAGTCGTGCTAGGCAGTGGTGGGGGCCAAAATGGACGGAGTGAGGGTACAGTCGACGCGCGCACGATGCACGATACCGAATAAAGCCCCCACCACCGCCTAGCACGGCCGCACGACGCTTAATTGTTTCTCTCGTTGTGATGCCGGTTTCCGGTTTGAATCTTCTCCAAAGTACCCTATTGCTACGTATGAAAAAATGCTCATATGAACGAAGGATTTTGCTTCTTAATGCAGTGCTTTTTTTTTTATTGTTAATTTTACGATGCCGTTCTCTATGGATGGGAAGGCGTGGACTGTGGAAGGACCTTCACTCTCAGACTCTCTACTGACTATTTTTTCAGTATACCTACGGTTATTTTTTTCTGCAATTGTAGTATTTTAACTGCAAGTAAAGAAAAACTAATCAGCACCACTACAGAAAATTAGTCTGTTAATTATTGGCTGAGCGATAGCTCAGCCAGTTACCCGCGTAGTGGTCTGTCTGTCTGTCTGTCTGTCCGGACTACTTCTCCTGAACGGCTCCGCCGATCCGGCTGAGATTTAGTACGGTCACTAGGTATGACCTTGGCTAACCACACACCAAAATTCAGCCTTCTACCTCAATCCATTCAGTCATATGAACAAAAAAACACTTTAAAAACGGCAGAAAAAGTGCAACTTTTTTGGGACTTTCCAGTTTAGAAACATGGTTTAGAAGGTGCTGATGACGAAAATGAAATCCGTTATGACCCCTGACTAAAGTGTCAACCCCGTAGGGCCTACCTCGACTAGAATGTTCTTATACAATACAATATACTTCGACCATTCATGACGTAGTGCACTACTGATTGCCTCAATGAACCTTAAAACAGCTTGCCGAAGGCAAGCAGGGAGCGCCGCAGGCCAAGGTAAGTGTAACACCAGGCGTGGATTGTCGAAACTGGCGCAGCATCGCGAAGCCTGTTACGACAAGACACGGTCTTGCATAATCCTACCTTGTATTATATGCAACTACAGTATAATAAGCAGAAAAAATTACTGTTCCGTTCTAGTAAACATTAACTATAAATGTTGACAAAATGTTCTCTACTTACAGGTAATATTTACTAGAAACAACAGAAAAGGTTTTAGGGTAAGTATAAATTCTTGGACGTTACCGCTTTAAGTTACAACTCAACCATCTTTCAAAAGCCGCTTACAATGAGTTCTTTTTGGACTTGTCGAGGCTAGAAATGTTTTGTGAGATCATTTCGACTAAGCGTATTACCTTTTGATCAGCTTTTTATGAACAGAGAACAATTTCATTGAAAATATTTACTATAGATAACAAATAAGTCAACGACAAGTTATCTATGAACGCAAACTGTATTTACTACATTTGCAAAAAATTCATTCTTTGGTTGGAAACAAATTTGTCATCATAATCCTACTGACATTGTAAATTTTCTGTATGAGGTGATGTCACCAGGTGTACAGTCCCACCAGGTAGAATCTCATCAGGTATAATTCCTATCTGAAAACACTATTTTATTTGACGCGGATTCTCAACAAGTATAAATCCCACCAGATATACACATTTTTGAAAATTATTTTCAGCGTGTCAGGAAGTATAGGTATAAATTTATACAAACAAATAAATTGCTTGGTAAAAGTTTTTTATTTTTTTTTATTTTACATTTAAAAAGAGGTAACAAACTTTTCAACTTTCTTTGTAAACCATAGGAATAGGAATAATTTAAAATGAGGTATGGCGTTGAGCTACTAGATTGCCCTAGGGCGTCTTGATGTCGGCAAACGTCTTTATGCGTTTAGTTATAGAATGCCCAGGGATTCTCTATTAAACCACGTGTGGACAACGCCATACTTCGTGGTGTGAAGACGATCTTGACACTTGCCAATGCAGAGTTTGAAGTCTCCACATTTCAAATGTGGAGTCCTCACAGAGTCCATATCTCTTGGCATGGTGCAAACTTGGAGAACTCCACACTTAGAGGGTGGAGACCGCAAACTCTGCACCCTCAAACGTAGAAACTGAAAATTCCACAACTCGGCGTTTGAAGTGTGGAGTTGCCATCACTTGGTTTCACTGTGATACGGTAAGCTCACTGGGCGCCGACTAGCCAGCCGTAGCTCCTCACTTTTCCGCAGAGAGGGCGTTGGTGAAAGAGGGTCTGCGCGAAGAAAACTATAAACTGACCGCGCGCCGCATGAATACAAGGTAGGATTATGCAAGACCGTGTCTTGTCGTAACAGGCTTCGCGATGCTGCGCCAGTTTCGACAATCCACGCCTGGTGTTACACTTACCTTGGCCTGCGGCGCTCCCTGCTTGCCTTCGGCAAGCTGTTTTAAGGTTCATTGAGGCAATCAGTAGTGCACTACGTCATGAATGGTCGAAGTATATTGTATTGTATAAGAACATTCTAGTCGAGGTAGGCCCTACGGGGTTGACACTTTAGTCAGGGGTCATAACGGATTTCATTTTCGTCATCAGCACCTTCTAAACCATGCGAAACCATGTAAAAATGCCTCTAAAATGAAAAGTCACCAAAAGTTGCACTTTTTCTGCCGATTCTTCAGTGTTTTTCGTTGGTACGACTGAATGGACTGCGATAGAACGCTGCGTTTTGGCGTGTGGCCAGCCAAGGACATACCTAATAACCTTGCAAAATCTCAGCCAGATCAGCCGAGCCGTTCAGGAGTAGTGCGGACACACACACACGCACGCACACACGCTGACAGACAGACGGGGAAAAGTTTTTCAACCCCAGTAGAGTAACTGGCTTCGCTAATCGCTCAGCCAAAAATTTAAAGAAATTAATAAAGTATGTGTATATCTGGTTGGATTTATACACTGAGAATGAACGAGTCTTGATCAATACCCATTTTTGGGTGAGGAACACTTTATCACCCGATTTTGGGTGAGGAAGTTTCCTCGCCCAAATTTGGGCGAGGAAGGGGTATTGGCTGCCTATATGGCTGCATAGTATTCTCACCCGAATTTGGGTGAGGAAACCTTCCTTACCCAAATTTGGGCGAGGAAACGTTTGGGCGAGGAAACGTTCCTCATCCAAATTTGGGTGATGAAGAATTCCTCACCCTTGTTTTTAGTCATGATAATAACTCTTTCATACTCAGTGTACTTTTTGGGAATCCGCGTAAATTAAACTAGGTAGGTGTACGCCAGACCATGTCTTGTCTTAACAGGCTTCGCAATGCTGCGCCAGTTTCGGCAATCGACGCCTGGCGTTACACGTACCTCGGCCTGCGGCGCTTCTTCCTTGCATCCGGCAAGCTGTTACAACGTTCATTGAGGCAATGAGTAGTGCACCACGTGATGGAAGGCATAGATTTTGTGAAAAAATTCGGGTCGAGGTAGTCCCCACGCGGTTAAAACTTGGGCCGGGGCCCGAAATTTATTTTATTTTCGTCATTAGCACCTTTTGAAACGTACAAAACTATGCAAAAATGTCTTAAAAATGAAAAGTCACACACAAGGGTTACTTTTTCTGGAGTTTTTTAAAGAGTTTTTTCGCTTGTGTACGACTGAAAGAATTGAGATAAGGATGTACACAACAACCCTGCAAAATATCGCCTCGATTGGCCTAGCCGTTTGGGAGGAGTAGTGCGGACACACAGACAGACATACCGACAGACAGACAGGAAAAGTTTTTCAACCAGTGAAGTAACTGGCTTCGCTAATCGCTCAGCCAATTAACTAAATTTGTTCCGGCTCCTTATCTGTATCTCAGGAAAACTTATTCACTGCAATTCCATAGGTAAGTTTGCTAGCCCCTCCAGTGGCGCTCCGTTTTGAATGCCAAAATTTGGCATTCTGGGCCGGATTGGCCTTTTAAAATGCCAAAATTTGGCGTCCAAGTTCACCAGAACGCGAAATTTTGGCATTCAAAGAGGCCAATCCGGGCCCAGAAGGCCAAATTTTGGCATTCACAACGGAGCGCTACTTGAGTTGCAAGCAAACTTACCAATCTAATTGCAGTGTTCAATAAGTTATAGAAAATATTTTCTTTATTACAGTTACGCTCGAAAATCACTAAGCCGCTGAGCATTTTCTACAATACAGAAAAAATCAGTTAAGTTCTGAGCGTGTTGTCCAATTGCAGGGGACTTGACTCTTGACTGTACTTAGACGACTTACCGCTGGGATCCGACAGGGTGTGCTCTTGTCCATTGAGGCTCCGCTTTTCTTCGCTAACATGCGGTAAAGGTCTGGGACTTGGTCCCGAATCGCAGAGCAGCCCAAGTTGGGAAAATTGAAGATGAAGGCGTTTTCTTTCCATTGGTTGTTTGATCGAACGGCCATGACCACTCGAGACTGAAACGTATTGAGAAGGTTGTCACACTGCAAATCGAAAGGTGATACTTTGAGTACCTTTTTTGGCGATACAATTTAGTATCGCCATAATTGTATCGCCAAAAAAGATTCTCAAGTATCGCCTTTGGATTTGCAGTGCAGACACGCTAAAGAATAGTTGATCCCGGAGGCGAAAGAGAGAATTTTCCTAATATATGATCTCAACACGCTGAAAACCTGGCAAAGCATTTTGAGCATATGTAAGGCACAAGCTATTATTTTGTTTAACGGAAAATAAGCTCGTTTATGACGAAGTATTTTCCTTGAAAGCGCATGTATGTTAAAAATACTTTGTTATGGCAAGCTACTTTTGTTCGTAAACCCTTAAAAAGTTTGTAAGCTTTTCAGAGTGCACTTTACGGAGAGGTTCAGATGAAAATATTACATTTCATGAATTGAGCCACAGTGTATAAATTTGTTACACACTGCGAGAAAAAACTACGGAAAGTCCTTTCAATCTTCTCACAGCTTCTCTCCGGACCCAAAACAACGGAGATCTCCGTCTTTCAAATAGCGGAGATCCTCCGTTTTTTTTGTTTTTGTTCCCCTATTGCATTTGACCGAAACTTCTTTTTTTTTTATCCCTGGTCATAGAACATACATGTCAGTGACAGGTCAGTCACATGTTTGTGACATGTTTGTGGTCAACGATACTATCGTTGACCTCAACGATACTTCCTATTCATGACATACAACATGTCAGTCATACATACAAACATGTCAGTCACATGTTTGTAACATGTCAGTCACATGTTCGTAACATGTCAGTCACATGTTTGACATGTTCGTCACAAACTTGTCACTGACATGTCATTTTTATTCCTGGTCACAACGATACTATCGTTGACCTCAACGATACTTCCTTATCATAAAATTCTGGTGTCATACATACAAACGTATCAGTCACATGTTTGTAACATGTCAATCACACGTTCGTAACATGTCAGTCTCATGTTAGTAACATGAGCGTTGACCTCAACGATACTTCCTAGTCATGACATACGACATGTCAGTCACATGTTCGTGACATGTTTATGACATGTCACAAGCATGTGACGAACAATGTTGTTAAATGACATGACATGTTACGAACTTGTCACTGTAATGTCATTTAACAACATTTGACAAATTTGACAAATATGCCAGAAACAGGCTTACTTCAAACAAAACAAGTCTTAGAATCACTGTTCAACATAAAAGCATAAAACTATCACTCTAATTAAAATTCTTTTCAATAATATTTCAAATGCCAATTTTATTTCTTCTCAGTTTTCCATTATTGTACCAAAAATTAAATTTTTTCAAAGTGCGCAATTGTTTTCTATCTACTGGTAAAAATTTACTTTCCTATGTTGGCAATAAAAAACTACTTTCGCAACTATTTTTTAAATAAGCGGAACACCACGCAATGCATGAGCATGAGCAATGCATGGAATTTTTTTTTCTTCGTCTAAACCAGCTTTTTCTCCCTCTTGCTCATTAAGAATTATTACGTTCTTTTTTGTCGTTCGCCTTAGAAATCCAAATCTTGGTCCTTGTGAAAGTCCCAGATGGAGTTTTCCAGCTCCTCTGCTAGTGCCAATTTCCCTGCATAATGGAGGTGGTTTGTGTCTTCAGCATAATGCTCTCTTTGGACCAGTTGATTCATATCTAGATATCTTACATTGTCCAATACCTTCATTTTATCAGCCTCCTCTTTAAATAGGTCATGAATCTGCTGGTTGTATACATCAATTAGGTTGTTTACCCCTTCCTTATCATATCTGTAAGAGACAGACACTACGTGATTCAAATTGTGTTGTACACTTCAAAATAACCATGGTGTATCCCTCATCCCTATGATAACTACGTTGTATACCTCAAATTACTGTCGTTAATTCTGACCCCTCTGAAAACTGTATTGTACACCGCAGAAAACTGCAGTATGGGGTTCCCGACCCCTACAAAATGTGTGTTAAGTAACCTCACCGCACTTTATCTGCGGTGAACGTAACACAGATAGTGTCGCCAAAATGGCAAAATTCGTCAAATCTGCGTTGAATACAACGCAAAAATGTGAGGTCAAATCTACACCACGGCTGCAGATGCGTTACTTTTGAGACACCACAGATTGAGCTTCACCCCAGATAAATGGGTTAAAAGTACCTCATTTTCAATATCAGTGTATAGTCACCTTTGTTCGTCCAGCTTGGGCTATGATTTTTCTTCCGTCTTTTCTGTACATTCTAATGCTAGCTCCTCCGTCTTGTTGAATTTTTATATCATTTGTGCCTGTCATTACAACCACATTGTCCTGGGGTTCCATATGAGCTGAGACACGGCCGAGGTTTTTCGCAATTGATTCTGTTGTCGCCCCTGGTTGTGACCATGAGTAATAATCCATAGGACCATTTCTGTTCCTCTTCTCCAGTAGGCTGCCTGTACCTCTGGTGTGGCTGTCTCCCATGACACTGACTTTGGGTTACATCTCCTCTCTTCTTGCCCCTTTTTTGGCTCCCCAGTTGGTTCTTTTGTAGTTGTGTTCTGCGCTGTTGGTGTAGCAGCACACTGTGATTTCTACTGGGCTGTTCTAGAAGGCCTTTTCTATCACTTGAATCACATCGCTCCATTCAAAGGCATCTAAGCCACATCCAATTTTTGGGATGGAGAGTTTTTTCACTTTGGGCGCTTCACATGCTCTAGGTAGCTCTTCAACAGCTTTCACGAAGTTGTCCCATTTCGGCAAGTCCTGGGATCCCCCTTTGGTCACTATCTGAATGACATAGTCACCATTTACCTGGAGGGCTTCTATACCCCCTACTTGCGCTCCTTTGCTTAGGGTCTTCGTGTTTATTTCACATTTCTTTTTTATTTATTCTCCGCAATTACTTCCCCCATCCTCGTGTCTGCCGTCACGCAGTGTGCTATGGAAACACCCTCCTTCTCTCTTTCTTTAAGGTCTTCCTTCCATATCCGAATTGGTTTCTGTTCTTCGGTGGTACATTTATCATAAAGAGACTCTCCCAATTCTTGAGCCACCTTGAAGATGTAACTTGGATCTTGGAGAGCGTTTTGAACGATCATAGAACTAATTAAATCCACTCCTATGTTTTCGGGTTCATCGGGATTTGAGTTTGTATTGATGTTGTGTCTTACGCCACTTCAAAAAATTGCAGCTTCACATTGTGACATCATATGAGATGTTATTATTATTATTATTATTATTATTATTATTATTATTATTATTATTATTATTATTATTATTATTATTATTATTACTTAAATATACCAGTCCCTTGAACGGTATAAGCAGACCCACATACAATCTCTGGACTTCCATTACTTTCTCAAGCACACACAAATCGAAAACTAATTGAATTAGTTGGAAGGGAACGTATTCAGATTAAAAGGAAATTGCTGAACCTTGAATTAGCTTAAGTATTTCGTTTTCTGTTCTGAGGACCTGTTTATTATATCTCCTTACTGCAGCATAAATATCACAAATTTTTCTGAACGTTGGTGTCAGAAAAATGTGCATTAGAAAGTACAAGTGTGTCTTACCAAAGTGTCAACTACAAACTAAAGGACGTGGCAATCTTATGTAGGAGAGCCGGCCGGGGGCGCGCGGGGCTAGGCGTGGTCTGAGGCAGCTTCTGTATGTTACCGGCCCCGAAACTGCATACGATCAATATCGTGGTCCAGTCTTGGGTGTAGCTGTAGCGCCTGCATGGTAGGCCGTCCGCGCGGCCCGCAACACACCGGTGTAGCGACGGTGGCCTACCTTGCAGATCGCAGGCGTTACCGGCCATCCGGCATGCGTTTCAGTGTAATCTCGAGTAGTCCCACGTAATCTCACGTCATCTTGCGGAATCCTTCGTAATCTCACGTAATCTCGCGGACGTATTCCAGAGGAATCCAAGTAATCCCGTTGTCTTGTGTACGCCAAAAACTGGAGTAGCGGCCCCCTCGCGTGTAACTCAGGTCCCCGAGGACGTCGACGGGCACCTTATACAGGGTGGTCCCCGATGACGATGTTCACATTCTAAACCTAGGTTCCGACCATTCGTTGAAAAGGTTTCAACAAAATCTACTCGAATCAAGACTTCAAAAATGATTCTTGGTCAACCCCCTTTTTTCAAGATCCCGTTCAAGGAACGTATTTTACCATAAAGTTGTCCATGAGGTCTTCTCTAAATGTTGCATTTCCTGCCAGAACCTGCAGGTCATATGGTCTGGCGCGATTGAAGTGGCTGGGTCGAATATAAAGCACCGCAGTGTTGTCTGATGGGCATGGGTCGAATGTATGTCCAAATGCGATATACGGGCCCTGAAAAACACGAAATCGGGTCACTTCACTGGTTAAACAAAGCATTAAAATTATGCCTTCAGAACAGATTCATTGAAGGAAGGCTACCTAGCATCGTTTTAACGTCGTCGGGAATTGTTTTGTGGAAATGGCCAATCTTGGATTGATCGCAAAGAGTTTTAATTTTGAAACAGGATGCGTGCTGTGTTACTTATTGTTCCACTGACCTAGCTTTTATCCGAATAAGTTCAAATGGGGCGCCCAGATGCGTAATTCAAGAAGAAACCAAAACAAGACTTCGGACTTACGGATTTACTTTACACCTCATAATTTTTAAGATGTTTGCAAATACGTTCAAAAAATGACAGAGTTTGTGTCATTTTCATGACCTCTGTAAAGGCCTTTCAAACAACTTCCAAAAATACTTAAACAGGGGTGTTGTCTGTTATCCGACGTCAGTTATTGGACACCAGTATCAGAAAGAGAAAAAAATTCCAATGCAAATGCATTTCATGGTGCTACGGATATGCGTTTAAGTGAATGAAAAACACTTGTGTAAGGTAGTTACATTGCCAAAATACGAAATTGAGTTTTGACTAGAAAGAAAAGAATGGCCAACTTTGAAACAAGTGACATTTTGCAAAAATCAGAATGAAAAGACTGAATTATGAATGAACTTGAAATGATACTTAAATATATCTCTGAAGTTAAAGATATTATCACAGTGCAGTCACGGTGCATGACAGTAAACTTAACGATATTATCGTTGAGGTTAACGATAGTATCGGTAAGGCTGACGATAGTATCGTTGAGGTTAACGATACTATCGTTGAGGGTAACAGTACTACCGTTGAGGTTAACAATACTATCGTTGAGGTCAACGATAGTATCGTTGACGAGTCGGTGACATGCTTCTGTCATGTAAAAAACAGGTCAGTGACATGTCGTAAGTCACGACCAGGAATTTAAAAAAAGAAAAAGAAAGAAACTTCGACCAAATACAATAGGAACTTCTGTCGGAACCCCTAAAAATAGAAACTTTGACCAAATACTATGGGGGCTCCTGTCGGAACCCCTAAAAAAAGCAAACAATATTGCAAACGTTTCTCTTGCAATCTTACGGCCTTCAAAAGTGCCCTTGACACCGGCTCTTTCTAGTACGCGAGGTTGACGAAAAGATTTCAATTTTAAATGTCATATTCTTTTGATCAGTCAATTTTTATAGCGGTGCTGAGCTTTTCCTCGTCACTGACATTGGGGGTCATTCCATCCGATGATACGTACTGCAAACGTGTTGATAGTTCTCCCTTGAACGCGGTCTAACCACAGCAGTATCAGGACCATCTTCACAGCGATGGTGAAGAGCAGCGACGGGCTAAAGCACCTTTCATGTAGTACCTATCAAAGCAAAGAATACGCCCAAACCATCACCTTTCATAAGTATTACAGCTATTACCTTGACAATACCCACTATTACGTCATTACCATGGTAGGTCCATTACCATGAAATTACACCTATTACACACCAAATACTCTGCAAACTCAAGTGTGTACATAGTACACTCTTATTAGAGCATGCTTCCAAGCACGCTCTTATTTACAGCATACTTGCTAGGTACACGCTAAATAAGAGTGTGCCTGGCATGTACACGCTAAATAAGAGTGTGCCTGCAAGTACACGCTAAAATACACTCGATTAGTCCTATCTTAAAGCATGGGTCAGTTTAAGTGTACTTGCAGGTACACTCTTATTTAGCGTGTACATGCCAGGCACACTCTTATTTAGCGTGTACCTAGCAAGTATGCTGTAAATAAGAGTGTGCTTGGAAGCATGCTCTAATAAGAGTGTACTATGTACACACTTGAGTTTGCAGAGTACACCCTATTTCATGGCAATTACTAAGCAAATACACCCTAATACACTGCTAAAGCGCAGTGGATTTTAATTAAATTACTTTCAATTGAATTCCTTGTGCAAGTAAGTCACTTGTTGTACACTTGAGTGCATTTTTCATTAGAAGTCAATTACTTGAGATGGTTTTGTGAGGTGGATCGGGTTAACTTTAACTTGCATTTGTTTGGGAAGTACGCCCTAGGTGTTTATAGTCAGCATGTTTTCATATGAAGCACTGTCGGAGCAGCGAGGTCAATAAAGCACTTATTGAACAAAATAACATGGGACAGTATTAGTCTTTTTTAATCACAACTTACGTAATAAATTATGAATAAGTCACAACATAATAACTATTAGTAAAACATATACCGAGAGTGACACACTTTTCTGGCTTCATTTCTGGAATTGTGTCATACTCTTTGGGGTACTTGACAATAGCAGCCGATTCTCTTTAAAAATTGGTCTTGGCAGTGAACACAGATAAAGTTCTACACTAAAATACCCATGGAAGTCCATACTCAGATGATTTAGAACATGACTATTACCTTCAAATGAAAACCATGAGCAGAGGCCCCCCCAGACCTCGAGCATTTTTTTCAGGGGGTTGTACAGGTGCGCTCAAGCCTTTGTACTCCTGTTTCTTTATTGTTGAGCCTGATAGATAGCTAAAAGCCAGCACCCCGACAACAACTTTTCCTTCTTCTACAAAGGCACACCAGTCACCAATATATGTTGTTTCTTCTTCACTGAGAATGAAAGAGTCTTGATCAATACCAAATTTTGGGCGAGGAACACTTTATCACCCAAAATTGGGTGAGGAAGGTTCCTCGCCCAAATTTGGGTGAGGATGGGGCATCAGCATCCTATATGGCTACATAGTATTATCGCCAAAATTTGGGTGAGGAAACCTTGCTCACCCAAATTTGGGTGATAAGGATTCGTAAACCAAAATGTAAGTCATGATCATGACTCTTTCATTCTCAGTGTTTAGATGGCAAATGCAAGTTCCTCTGCATGTGAGTTTAATGATTTACTTGGGCATGTTTAACACGAAGGAGACGATCTGAACTAAGACTTGTATCTCGAGAGCTCTTCAGCCAAACAAAAGAAGACTTCCTTATTATTGCGGGGTTTCCAAACCCATCACCAACAAGTACAAAAGGGCTACTTTCAGTCAGAGGAGAGTCGTTGAATTTCTTCACACCTAGCGAACCTGAAGAAACAATGTAAAGATCTTCTGAGATGAGAGACAATGATTGTGAAATCATTGTCTTGTCTATCCTCTTCTTCCAAAATGGTCGGCAAGTCGTCTGGTTCATCATGATGATCATCATTGGGCTTAGTAATTACAAACCTAATTGCAGGTACGCCAATCTTCGCAGGATCTTGGTTAAAGTCGCCTGACGGGGTGGTTTTGGCACTCCAGTTTCTAGCGGAAATTAATTTTTTGCTAAGCTTAGTAATGAGATCCAGCTGCTTATCTTGACCTGCCATAAATTCAAACTTCTCAGAACTGCTCTAAAAATGCCATAGTACTTGGCATAGTTCTATATTGTTATGATTTTATGCAGTTTGTCGCTCATGGACTGTTGCAACTTGTTTCTATCGTCTTTGCTAAATTACAATAACAAAAAGACATTGTTGTATTTTGCAGCTTTGAGAATCAACTTCAGGTCATCATCACTTAATTTGCTTTCAGCCTCAAAAGTAGTCCACATAACATCACCCTGTAAACAACAACAAATTGATAAGAACTCGGATTCGAAAATGTTATTAACAAACACCCAAAGTTACGTTTGAACACTCACATGAATGGTGGACATGGCTGCAACATTCAAGTTGAAATTCAAACAAACTTGAAAGGCTTTTCACCGATACCTAAAATTATAATAGAATGTTAGATTTGTTGCATTCAAACAACAGGTGTGCGGGTCTATACAAACAAATAACTACTGAGGCCATCATAACCTAAGCAAGCACGTCGATCTATAATAATGAAATTTAAAAAGAAGGAAGCATTTCAGTAAGCAAAAACATTTAAAAGTTAATCGAGTTGTTGGTCTGACCAAGCATATCCACGCCAAGGGCAAGGTTAACCCAACGTGCGTGTGGACCATGATACTCAGATAAATCTCTCACAAAGTAACAATATTTCAGCAAAAAGCAAAAGGGAATGCATGGAATATTGCGTTAAAGATTAGCCCAATGTGAGACTCCAACAGTTCTTACGGACCGAAACGCAAATTGCGTTACTCACCGAGGGGAAGCCGCCAGTCGTTTGGTGGTTAGTGACGCTCGCTCGTCTCACCGGAACGCCCCCCCTCTCTCTCGCTCTCTCTCTCTCTCTCCCCCTTCCCCTCCCCCCCACACCTTCGGAGAGAAGGACTCATCCATGGCATAGGGTATATCAGAACCGTCGTCTATACTGTGCCACCGAGAGACTCCCCGAAGCAGTCGCGACGAGGGGTCCACCACCCTGGTAATCCTGTGTACACTTTGTCCTGTAATCTTTGGTAATCACATGGTAGAACTGGATATTTTTACTGTTTTTATCGGCTTTTTAGAGTTTTTCTTAAGAAAATAGGCAAAAAATGCACTTGCTGGCTAAAATTATAGTTTTTTGAGATTTTTTGGTAGGTAATCACTGGTAATCGGTAATCCTGTGTACACTCCTGAGCTGAGTGGTGGACCCCTCGAGTCGCGAGCTTCGACGGAGACTTTTTGTTGAATAATGCGCAGCATAAGCTAAACTAATTTATACATTTAATACAAATCTAATACACCCTATTACACCCAATACAGCGCTATTACCTCTATTCCCAGTAAATTACGGCCATTAAGCAACTATTACCTATTACAGGCGTTATTACAGACCTATTACATACCTGTCAACCAACCATTCCATTACCTGAGCGAATTCCCCCTCGGATAGCTCGGTATCTGGGGACCATCCCGTCCATTTTGCCCAAATAAGCGATAGCGAGGCCACTTACTCAACTGGAGTGTGAAGACTGTGTCTGTTTCATACATTCCACTAAAGGTTCGGTTGATTCACATCTACGTTTTCGATTGTGTCACATGGTCAGAGATTTGTGTCTGACCCCAACAGTGCAAGCGATACCTTCGTCTGACCATTAAATTATAAGTGGAGAATTTTTTTAATCAAATTATCAGCGGAAATGGAGAAAAGGCGCTCCCCGCTGGGCACCGTACACCGGGGTAACTTGAGACAGCAAGGGATGCTTGAGACACTTCCGCTTTACTCCCTGTTTGGTGCTGCCACCTCAACGCTCAAAGCTCAACGCCGCATTTTTATTAAATACTTGTTCGGGAACGCGTTTGAGATTGTAAATGGCGGGCTAGAACAAAACAGGTTGGTTTCATAACGATTTGTAGATTTTAGTAAATTCAACAAATTTGGAGAAGTGTCACAAGTTGCCCCCTGGTGCTCGAAATACGTCTTGCTGGCACCCAGATGATTACAGAATCCTTATTCTACATTGCTTCACCGTCCCAAACCTGACTTTGGTTTGGAGGGTAACCTATCGTACAAGTTTTTGCATTGACTTTTATAGCAAATGGTAACTGTACGGGGTAACTTGAGACATCCAATTGTGTTCAATTTGATGAAAATCGAGTGGGGCAACTTGAGACAGGCACCTCCATGCCCAATGAGTTCTTTGTTTAATAGTTTAACTTTTCTTTTGTTTATTTCAAGTGATCAAATATGAAGGTCAGACAAAGACCCGTTATTTTTCCTATTAAATTTTAGAACAGTGAATTATTCTCCTCCTGTTGCTTCATGTATAAAATCTTTTCTTATGTATCAAGATGTCTCCCAATACATTCTGCAACCTTCATATTTCATTGGAAATAAGTTAAACCATTCAGAAAATAAATATGGACCAGCAAAAATCCAATTTTGGTTGATAAAACCGAGTAAAAGTTGAAGTGTCACAAGTTTCCCTAAATTGTGCGGTAACTTGAGGCAACTTTGGAGGCCTGAAGCTCCCATCTTAGTCGACCCAAAAAAAATTCATGGGTGTAAAACTCATGGTAGACATGTCGAATTCAACATAGTTGGAAATGGGGTTGGTGAAAAAATTATTTTAGACATACGGCCAAAAAAACGTGAAATTTTGTCTCAAGTTACCCCGGTTTACGGTTTATTTGGAGTCCGTTACCCCTGTCTCATGTGCAATTGCTGCCAGGGTACAGTCAGAGGTAACTTTTTGATTTCAAGTTAAAAATCCTTTCCATGTTCATGCGAGGGTGCGGTATGGACGAAATCAGCAATCTATTTGACCCCGATCTCTTCGGACACCTTTTGGGTTAGATGAGAAATATCTGCTTTGTCACCGTTATGCAACGAATGTGACGTCATATTCGTTCAAATGTGAATTTTGGCACGTCCGTTTGAATACGATGTCACATTCATTTGACCATGACACGGCCGTTGAATTAGGGTTTGATTCGAACGAATATGACGTCACATTCGTTGAAAAACAGTGTTATCATAAATGTACGCGTCGGTTTGGTATCGTCACTTTTTCTTCTGTTTCTCATAAAGTAGTGATAGGACCTTCGATGTTGCCTCAAATGGAAAAAATTGTTCCTTCCCCTCGAAGACGAGGTTAACGGACACTCACTGTCACAATGTCTTCAAGGTTCAAAGAAAGAAGATTTCGGAGTCTTTTAATTCTAGTTGCTGTAGCGATTGTAACTGCTTACCTGGTGCCTGAACCTCTTATTTGGCGGTTGAGACATTTGGAAGGATCTCATATCGTCCGACACGGCTCCGAACGTTGTTCCCAACGGCAGTCAGAACTTTTAGCATATCACGCCAGGATTCCCCAACAAAGTGACGCAGCTTTTTGAATATTATCTGTGACAAAACGTCTTATCATATTCACGCATAAAATCCTGCAAAGAACTGCTCGTTGCAATACAAATAAAACGGCGGGTTCAGGGGGCTGCAACGACCATGCCCGGGGCGGGGGCAATGCGCGAGACCCCCCACCACTCTCCTCCATCCCCACGACTGACGTCACTTCCGGCGCAGCAGACGACGCACGGGCAGTGTTTCGAGTGACGCTCTGTGAACATATTTCAGTTTTCAGACCTTCAAAACTAACAAAGCACATGAAAAAAAACATTTTCAGGTGAGGCAATTTTCGCCACGTCTCAAAACACACTTTTCAAGCATGGATTTCGACCGGATATGTACGGCTACACCGAAAATTTCGTCAGGAATCCAGGTCTGTGTTCGGATTCGAGTTAAGAGTCTTTGTTTCGTCACAATTACACCCCCAATGACTAATGTAGACGGACCGGGTCACTCGAACGTCTTTGCACCGATTTAGTTTTCATTAAAACACAATTCACACATGTTGGCACACCAAATCACAGTTCAAAACACTTAAAACCTCACCTGAAAATGTTTTTTCATGTGCTTTGTTAGTTTTGAAGGTCTGAAAACTGAAATATGCTCACAGAGCGTCACTTGAAGCACGGCCCGTGCGTCGTCTGCTGCGCCGGAAGTGACCTCAGTCGTGGTGATGGAGGAGAGTGAAGAGTCTCGCGCATTGTCCCCACCCCGGGCATGGTCGTTGCAGCCCCCTGGTGGCTTCGTGGCCTACGAAGCAAATACTTTGGAATACGAACGATTTTGTTTGTAATTCAAACAAGAAATTCTTCGCAGGATGCAAAGACAAAGGTTTTTCCTTTATAATACAAACACAATCGTTAGTATCACAAAACATTCCCTTTGTAGGCTGCGAAGCCGCCGTCGTCTTTGTATAGCAAAGACCAGGTCTTTGTAGGAATATGTCTGTGTTGGATACGATGGAGCGATTCTTTGTAACTTGGATGGGTCTTATTGACGAAGTGTGATCTCCAAAGCGGGCGCGCGAACAGAGTTTGATCTTCAATGTCAGGATGTACGAAGTTCGACGCGCGCAAACACGGGGTACGCAAATCTATTTTTAAGAGGTCGTATGAAATATGTTCATATCTTTATGTTGTTCGCTATAAGCTTGATGTTAAAGCTTATTTTATAGAAATGCGCAAATCTTTTTAGCACAGTAACTGTTCCCTCAAAATGTTGACATCTCGCTCAAAAAGATAAAGAGAGCAACCAACATAACCTTAAATCTGGGTTACCCAGATTGGGTAGTCCCGTGAAGATCGCACACTCTCAGACTTGTACTGAGTTCGATTGATAACGTATTGACGTTTGTGCACATTCATGAGCTTTTTAAAACTTTGGGCTGAGCGATTAGCGAAGCCAGTTACTCTACTGGAGTTGCAAAACTTTTCCTGTCAGTGTGTGTGCGTGTGTGTCCGCACTACTCCTCCTGAACGGCTCGGCCGATCTGGCTGAGATAATGCAGGGTTATTAGGTGTGTCCTTGGCTCGCCACACGCCAAAATGCAGCTATCTATCGCAATCCATTTAGTCGTACCAACGAAAAAACACTAAAAAAAACGGCAGAAAAAGTGCAACTTTTTTGAGACTCTTCATTTTAGAGACATTTTTACATGGTTTCGCATGGTTTGGAAGGTGCTGATGACGAAAATGAAATCCATTATGACCCCTGACCAAAGTGTCAACCACGTAGGGGCTACCTCGAATAGAATATTTTAATATAATATACTTCGACCATTCATCACGTAGTGCACTACTCATTGCCTCAATGAACCTTAAGGGGGTATCCACGTGTATTTTTGGCGAAAAATCGAATTTCTTTTTTTGGCCTAAAAATGTTCTCAAGGGTCCCACTAATACGGTAGAAGATGACTGAACACATAATTCGAATTTTCCTGAACATGGCATGCGCTTAAAGTATAAGATGATAAGGGTAAATCCCTCCCGATAAGAAACTTTAAATGCGTTTATCTCGAAACGCCATTTTTGAAATGGCTGGAGTTCTCCAGGCCAGAAAAATTGAGATAGAAGTCTGAATTTTTTGGAGACGTTCCTCTTCCTATGCCCTACGCCCTGAACCTCAAAAATCAAATATACCTCTTTTTGAACTTTTCGAAAAAAGTGAAACATAGTGCCAATTTTACACTTTTCCCCAAAAAACCAATTTTTTTTTTTCAAAAAAAAAATTTTTTTTTGAGGTTTAGGTCTTGGAGAATTTAGTTGGCCATAACCACCCGCCGGCGATTTTTTTTCTAATGAGCCGTTTGGTTTCAGGAACACCAGCCATTTTTTGCGGTCGTCTCCGAAGAGGTCGCTTTATTCGGAGACGGCCCATCCAATCAGCATTTCGGAGGGGGGGAAAAAGCTAAAACCATTTGTGATTAAGGGGAAAACATTTCGATTCAATAAAATTTATAGTTCTGTATACATGAGCGACGGCGCAAACCTCTGTTTTAAATGTCGACACACGTGGATACCCCCTTAAAACGGCTTGCCGAAGGCAAGCAGGTAGCGCTGCAGGCCAAGGTAGGTGTAACGCAAGGCGTGGATTGTCGAAACTGGCGTAGCATCGCGAAGCCAGTTACGACAAGACACGGTCTGGCGTAAACCTACCTGGTAACAGTAACATTATAATCAATTTTGTCTTGACAAATCTGTAGAGGTTCTTAACGAAATCCTTTATATGTGCACAAACGTCAATGATTATTAATACAAGGTAGGTGCACCACCATATTAAAGACAATTTTCTCCATAATATGGAGAATCTTCACCATAAGACATTTGCGATGTGCAATTGACACCCGCAACCTCAAACCGAGCAGAAAGCGAACCAGAGTTAATTTACTGTGAGTCGAGAGACCAGCTCCACTGGCAGGTCCGGCACAGTCACTGCGCGTTGGCTTTTCGTGTAGGCGACATGCGGGCTTTGTTTTGCCGGAGAAACGCGGATGTGCGATAGCCATCGGAAAGTAATTTCGCTGCACCACTGTATTTACTACAACGACATTGTATGGAAAGCTTTCAAAGATTCGGTCTGCCAGCTGCCAGTTATGTCAAACATATAAGATGTTTTATCTGCACTATGCGATTTCAAGCACAGTTTCATCTCCTGTTTGGTAACTGAAATATGATAAACCTGTGTGCCTAAGTGTGCGGTTTCGGACATCATCTTGACATTTAGTCCCTAGAACGTGCGATTAACAGTATGTTTACTAAATTCACATTCTGACGAATTTGACGTCACACTCATTGTATAACAGTGAAAGACTCAGCTGTTGTTGAAGTGTGTATGAAGACTGAGTTGTTGTTCAAACTCTTCTGAAAGACTGAGCTGATGTTGAAGCCTCCTGATAGACCGGCCCGTTCTTCTTACGACGTATCGACGAATGTAACTAACTTCGCACGCAGTGGCTACGTAGACCCGAAATGGATCCACGTCGTTTCACCCAAAGGGTCATTCCGTTATGCTCGGGTTTCTCTTTTTGTTTTTGGTCGACTCTCTAGATCTCTCCAAGGCTTGTCAAGGGTTGGTTCGCCCCGTGTCGTTTTAGGAATGCAGGGTAATTAAAGGCTTTGGTATTTTAATACATATATTTGATCTTGGCAATTTTGAAGTCCAGCGGTCTTTGGATACTGACTATCACACAGGTACAAGAAGTCTCAGGTACAAGTTTCAGAGAGACACACCATAGAATATTTCTAAGTCCGATAAGACTAGACGGGCCCGGCCCAAGAGTACAAGTCCCGTAATGGTACACAGTAGAATATTATAAGTCCGATAAAGCTAGGTGGGCTCAAGAGTACAAGTCCCGTGATGACATACAGTAAAATATTTTAAGTCCGGTACACTGTTAAAAAAATTCTGAAAATTTAGACCAATTTTGTTAGACTATGCTGTCTGAATCTCGATTCAGACTTTTTTCTGAAAAATCGGAGTGCTTGTCTGTGTTTTCGGACCCTCTGTATGAAAGCTCGGCTCAGACCTGGAGTGTCTGAATATTCGCACTTTATTCTCAAATTTCAGATGAACTACGTCAGACTTGGAGTCTGAATTTCCGTTTCATACGATTTTCTGAAAAATTGACAAAACAAAAGAGAGCAGTATACAACTTCCGTCCCACCTTATGCTGGGTTAACTGATAATCAGTCCTTGGAGTCAAAATAATGTGACTTCCTCTCTGGGACTTTAGAGGAAACGAAAGTATTTGTTTGTCCGCTAGATGGCGCAGGTGGCAGTCAAAAAGCTTGCTGCTGTTAAAAAGGCTCCTCCTGATAATTATTCAATTATTTGAACTCAAAATACATAACACTTCACCAGCTTTGATGAAAGACATGCTCCCTTGCCAGATTTATCTCTGTACTAAGAGTACGAGTTGAACAATTGACATTTGTATTTACCTCTCGCGGGAGGCTCCGTGTCGCCATTCCCTTGGGTGCATCAGGCCAGCTCCTGTTTAAGTAAGGGAGAAGTTCCCTAAGGAACATTTCCCTTCAAATCATTTTTTGCTAAGCCGCTCTCCTTAGGAGCATGCCTCTCTATTATAGTTCATATGTCTTTATAATCTTTAGACCGAAATAACTCAAAAAATACTAATTCAGACCTGTGGTCTGAATTCTCGGGTCAAAATTCTATGGTCTGAATTTTCAGGCAGCATGTTTCTGAAAATATTGGTCTGAAAATTCAGAGTGCCTTATGCTAAAAAAACTTCAGTTCATTTAGTCTGAATTTTCAGATATTTTTTTTAACAGTGTAAGGCAAGGTGAGCTCAGGAGTACAAGTCCCGTATGGTAATTACCCAGGAGTAGGCCGATGAAAAGGCTGCGGACGGGGGGGCCGAAAGGGAGGGAGAACCGCACCGGTCAAGCGTTGGCTACTTTCTGGTCTTTCCTTCGCGCACTCGAAGGCGCGACTGCCACGGTGCGAGCTCCCACTACACGGCCAAACTAGTCCACACCAATCAAAGGGTTACTCGTCACCCGCAACCAATACCGAGCATTCAGGGTAGGGGAAGCGCTCAAAACGCGGACCAGGCGCACCAGGGGGGGCACCCGTGACGCAAGTGGGACGTTAGCGCGGGAACTTCAAATCCAATAATAAATATCCTAACGATTCCACATCAAGTCAACCAGGCCCAAAGCCTTCATGCCACCGATTTGGACCAAACTTGGTGGAATGTCATAGCTTAGTACTAGTAACTTTCATGCAAAATTATATGGGTGTCAGACCACCCGTTTGGCAGAACTAGCACACCCCCATTTTGGTAATTTTTTAAATTTTTGTTGCAAGTGTTTACAAAAACAGCCACAGTTTCTAAACGGCTTGACCGATTCCTGCGATTCAAAATGCATTCAAAAGAACATGAATCAAGGGGAAATAACTCTTCAAAATATGTACACTGAAATTCTAATTCATGAATTTTGGCCCAAAATTCATTGAAATTTATCCGGAATTCATCTGAAATACACGTGCACAATTCGTCGAAATTCGATGAAATTCATTGGAATTCAGTAGAATGTGGTAAAATTCATTGAAATTCAATAAAATTCACCAAAATTCATGAATTTTGGTCAAAATTCATTAAAATTCACGAAATTTTCCAAAATTAGACGAAATTTATGAAATTTAGTTGAAACTCATTCAAATTAAGCAAAATTTTCGGAATGCATAGCAAAGCAAGGCTTTTTATGCTAGTTTTCTTGATATTTAGTACGTTTGGAACAGTTTTGAAAGTTTTTATCAACCGCAGGCTACAACTGGCTTGCTGCTCGGCTGCTGTGAGCTCTACTAGAATTTAGCTCGTTCTGAAAAAATATTTTAGGAAACTTTTTGGTTCTTTGATTCTTCAACACCGGCCAACAACGAAACAAATATCAAACCTCGCGCCACTTCGTCGACCCTTTAAACTTCACTGTTAAAAAAAATATGAAAATTCAGACCGATTTCGTCTTACTTTGTGGTCTGAATCGCAAATTCATAAAATGAAACGAATATTCAGACCAACTGTCTGAAAAATGTGACTTGCTGTCAGAAATTTGGATTCAGACTGGCAAGTCTGAAAATTTACAGCAGCGAATATCAAGTTTCGTACCGGTGGACTGAAATATTGTACTTTGTTGTCCGAAATCTAAATTCAGACTTGTGAAGTCGGAAAACAGGCTAAAAATCGCCATTAACCTTAAACATTTTGCGGTATTCTTAAAAATAAAGAATATACTATTGTTTTATTTCAAATAATACTTTCGTTTATTGTAGTACGAGCAAAGAGAGTGTTTCAGAGCTCCAAAACGGATACATTTTGCTATAGCCGCTAGGTGGCGCTAGTGTCGCATTATTGATATCTTGGAGTTAAAATTGCCTCTGCAGCCAAAATGAGGTGAACATTTAGTTAAAAACCTATTTCAAGTCATTATATGAGATGGCACGAGTGTACTACAGCAAGATTGATTTGAATAAGTAGAGTATTCGCCCAATAACAGAGAATACAACTTCGCTCTCGCGCATGCCCACGGGTCGACGTGTGGTTGGGTTCGGGTCGATCTCTCTTCGGTAAGTGCAGTTGCGATTCGGTCGCTTCTTGCAACTTGCAGTAGTTGATTACACCTTTGAGTTCACATCCTCGTCCGTAGGAAAAGAATGCGTTGACACAATACATATTTCACTCTATGGAGTAGGTAATGCAAGTGAGACTATCTCTGTTATTTCTTCTTCGGACAACAAAGTCTGATAAGTTAGACCGATAGGTACGATTTTTTACACAATACATTGATCTGAATATTAATAATTACGTTGTCTGAATTTTAAGACCTTGTAGTATGAAAATTTTAGTATGAAAATTCATACTGCAAGTAAGTAAATCGGCTTCTTACAAAAAATTATGAATTTTCAGTAAATTTTTTTAACAGTGTTTCTTGCGCCAATGACCATTTGTTAATGCCTTCGTGTGCTGTTGACAAATCTGATTCTCCTCACTTCATCCGCGGCAGCAGCAGGGACAATCCCCGACCGACAACTGGATGGTTCCGGTAACGCACTTTAGGGACGAACCCTTAGAGTTCAGCTGAGACGGGTCCACTGTTTCATATTAGTGCGCGTCCTCTGCGTTGACCTTGAGCAGTGCATGCGATGACCATGCCTGCTCCACAGACCCGGAGGAAAGGCCAAAAAAGAAGGGCGGGGACAAATTTCTCTTTACTTCGACGAACTCTTGGTCTGATGCATTTCTTTCTTCATCTTCCGCACTGTGTTTGACGCATCTCGATGCCCTCAATTCATTAATTTCGGCTAAAATTCATTAAAATTGGTCGAAATTCATTGAAATTTGTCGCAATTCATTGAAATTCACTGAAATGCATCGCAATTTATCGAAATTCATTGAAATTCAAGATTTTGTACACCGAAATTCACAGTTATTTCCCCTTGGAGCGCATTGTTATCAATCCATGACGGCTTGACTCACGTATGCCGTTTTTAGGCGTTTCCTGTCACGCCTGTTTTGTCGTGACTTTTTGTCACGCCATAATTTGGCCATGTGTTCAACCATAGCATTTCCAGTGTATCATCTGATATCAGTCCAGCTGAGAATTAGCTGCACTCACTGAAAATGGAAGACTTTTAATTAATTCCCAATTTTGGGCGAGGTGCACTTCATCACCCGACCGGATTTGTGAGAAAGTTTCCTAGCCCGAATTTGGTTGAGGAAGGATTTATCAGCGACCTATGTGGCCACACAGTATTCTCACCTAAATTTGGGTGCGGAAACCCTCCTCACCCAAATTTGAGCGAGTAAACCCTCCATATCCAAATTTCAGCGAGGAAACCTTTCTCGCCCAAATTTGGGTGATAAAGAATTCCTCACCCAAAATTTTAGTCCTGATCATGACTCTTTCATTCTCAGTGCTCATGTACTATCGCCGCAAAAAGAATTCGCCCCACCTGGTGGCAAACTGATATTTGTGTTTTTTAAATCAGGACTGCCCAAATAGGTCATTTTGACCCACATGGCGTATGTTTTAGGGGCAGAAGTTGAGTAAAAGACTAACGCTACCACGCTTTAATCCGGTTTACCTCAGTATACTCTAAAAAGAGGGCCGGTATTTCCCTGAACGCAATGACATAAGGACGTCCCAAAGTAAAGGCGTTAGGCAATAGTGAATCCGTTACAAGTACCCGCCTGTGGGAGGGCAGTGGAGTACACTGCACGGGTCGAAGTTCACCTAAAAATGCTTGGGGCAGCCGGCTGGTGGTGCCCTGAAAGCGCAAACACCTCGGGCGCCTCGGAATAAGGTCGTAGGGAAGTGAGTACCCGTCAAAAGTACCCGCCAGTCGGAGTCCGGTGGAGTACACTGCAAGGGTCGAACTTCACCCAAAAATGCTTGGGTCGGCCGGCTGGTGGTGGTGCCCTGAATGCGCAGACACCTTAGGCGCTTCGGAGTAAGGTCGTTAGAGAAGCCCTTTTTCGGGGGAAGTCGTTGTCAATACTCATGGAAGAACTGGCCTGGATAGAAATTGGTTTTTGCAATTTTTTAGGCACGACGTAGCCTTGTGAGTTTGATTTTATTTTGCTTCCGTCGTCTTGATACTCTTTTTTTCCCCAGTCGATCTGCTTCGTTCCAGAACGCTGTCGCAGTCCCTTCACATTGAACATAGGGTGCTTCTCGGGATTCGAGAGTGAGGCATCCGGTGACGTTATGGAAACACATAACCTCTCACATTACCGTTTTCACTCGAATAAACTATCCCAGCCAATACGCGGGGTGTGAAGGTGAAGGGGCCGGGGCGTTTCCTGCCGAGTATCGAATGCTCTCTGGACTCGTCTAGGCCCGCGTGTGTGGCGAAATATTGAATGTGAATTGAATGTGGAAAACAGGTTGACTGCCGCTGGGAAGCAGAACAGTGTTGCTGATTTCTATCGCTAGGGGGTGCCACTGTACTGGGACCTCGGACGTGGGGTATCGCCACCATAGGTGGGGCGAATCCTTTTTTCGGTGATAGTACTACAAATACTAGCCAGGGGGAGGCCTTCGGCCTTGATGCTGAGCTATATTTTTCTGTGGCCGAAAATGCATTTTCGTCGACATCTAGGTGTACCTAATTTCAGTAGAGATTGATTAAGAAATATTTATTTCTTAAAATGAGATTTTTTTAAGAGTGTGGTATGTGGAAGGCGCATGCGCGGGACGATTTGATTTGACAATGGTTGGATGGGTTAGATGAGGTGGCGGTGAAAGGGGAGTCTGAAAATTAATTTTAAGTGTTTTTTCAAAATGCTGGAAAGTACGTTTGTCTTTATTTGGCATTTTCTGGAGGAATAGATTGTAGGAGTATAGGTAGGAGTATAGTATAGGATTGTATAGAGCTTGGACTACAGAGCTTGGACTACAGACTTTGCACTATGGAGCTTCGACTATCTATACATATATGAATATAGTAAAAATAAAAAGAGGAAGATACCACTAGTAAACTAAAGGTATCCAGGGGGGGGGGGGGGTCGGGTCGGACAATTCGGCTATTCAAAATCCCAAACAGGGTGCTTCGCTTCGCTCAGCAATGAGCAAAGGAGCAACATATATGTTGCATATATGAATAATATCACTGCATATAGAAGCGATGTATGAGAATATCCTTAACGTATGATATCCTCAGATTCGTATATGAAGCAGGCGGGGAAGCAGGTTAATACATATATGATCCGTATATGCACGTATGCTCTATTTATGTCCATGTGTTTTCATATACGATTATTCACACTCCATATACGGTGCACTTGAACCCATATAATACATTTTTTTTCCATACATGGACCATATACGAAAAGTATGGCTCAATATTTGTTTATCCCTGCTCCATTTATGGCTTACCTTGCCTCATATATGATACAGTTCTGTTTATATACGAATCATATACGAAAAGCATCGCTCCATATAAGTTTATCCCTGCTCCATATATAGCTTACCTTGACTCATATATGATACTAATCTGTTTATACCAACCAAATACGAAAAGCATCGCTCCACATGTCACTGGTTTTCGGACATACAGGCTTAAGTCCACAATTTTGATGAATACACTTTATAGCATAGCAAGAACCAGGACGGCACACTGAATGAGCTGGTAAAAGCGGGGGTCAAATATCTGTGATAGTTTCTGAGATACAACGGTGTACCAAACAACGCAAGTCCAAACACATTCGGACAAAAGAGTGCAAGTCCACTGTAAGCTCACTTAACAACGTAAGTCCATGGTGTCGATCTGATCCAAGGAGCTTAAGTCCACTAAGGTCTGACAAAGGGACGCAAGTCCAATAGCTTGATCAGACCAAAAGGACGCAAGTCCACTGCGGTCTGACTTATGAACGTATGTGCAAAAACCTGGATGGACTTACGTCTATAGGTCAGATCAAGCAAAAGGACTTGCGTCGATACATTAGACCACTATGGACTTGCGTTCTTTAGTACTATGTCTTTAGTACAAATCCATTTAAAAAGCCGCACCTATTAGTAACCTTTTTTTTATTATACGTTGAATTAATAATTTCCAAGTTCAACATCTAATTAATCGGTTTAGTGTTGTCAACTTCCTTATCTTTCTCATGGTTAACTAAGAGGAGGCTCTTGTTTTGTATTGCTTGCAAGCTAGATTGCCATGAGAAAGATAATGGTGTTGACAACACTAAACCAATTAATTAGATGTTAAACTTGGAAATTATTAATTCAACCTATTATAAGAAAGGTTACCAATAGGGTTGTGCGGCTTTTTAAATGGACTTGTACTAAAGAACGCAAGTCCATAGTGGTCTGATGTATCGACGCATGTCCTTTTGCTTGATCTGACCTATAAACGTAAGTCCATCCAGGTTTTTGGACATACGTTCGTAAGTCAGACAGCAGTGGACTTGCGTCCTTTTAGTCTGATCAAGCTCTTGGACTTGCGTCCCTTTGTCAGACCTCAGTGGACTTAAGCTCCTTGGATCAGATCGACACCATGGACTTACGTTGTTAAGTGAGCTTACAGTGGACTTGCGTTCTTTTGTCAGATTAGAATCACTGTACTTAAGAACGTAAGTCCTGGTATTTCTTGGAAGAACCCTTCTTAGGTAAAAAGTAATTATATGTCTTGATTTGTTACATCATTTGCTTTAACCAGCAGAAAGGAATTTTGAAAATATGTGTTAGTTTCAAAGTAGTGATAAAAAAAAAACTCCTGAAAAATTAGAGGTCGTGGACTTAAGCCCGTATGTCCGAAAACCAGTGATGGTTAACCCTGCTCCATACGTGGTTTAAACGTTTACACACTCAATTCCTCACGAAGAAAGGCTGTGCAAACATATTATAGTGCGGAAAACGTTTGTGTTACAGAGAAAATACGTCAGTTTCTTTGTAACTTACAAAGAATTTGACTTCGTGGGTTACGAAGCCAGCACTACAAATGCAAAGGTCAGACTTCTCGCCCCTCCACAGGCGAGACATAAAGTCTTGTCAAGTTCTGGTAAGCCCTGAAAATCTCGCCAAAATTTGGTCAGACAAAAATGTTTCGCCACAAAATGGCAAGACTTTTCTGTCTGACACTTTAAAGGCCGTTATTACGGTCCGCCCCATGGGCGTTCATTAGCGCCTTTACTGAGGTCAGACAGAAAAGTCTCGCCATTTTGTGGCGAGACATTTTCGTCTGGCTAAATTTTGGCGAGACTTTCAGGTCTAACCAAAACTTTGCGAGACTTTTGTGTCTCGCCATATTTAGGCGCGATATCTTTCCACGTAATTTGCAGTGAGCCCAGCAGCCATAATAGGAAGGTTTTGCACCATACGAAGATTTGTCACCATAATACAAAGAGTCACCTTCGTAAGAAATGGAGCGTGTACCTTGTGCCAAAGTACACTCCTAATCATGTGTACTTGCCAAATTACACGTCTACAGATGTGTACTTGATAGTACACTCCTATAGATTTGTACCAAGTACACAGTGGCTTTTGTAGTGTGCACACGCAGACGGACAGACGGACACACAAAACTTCCGAATCATACTCAGGGACGATACCAACACCGAAACAAGTCCGGGCCGTTACGCGGACAGTTCGCGTTAAGACCTTGGTTTCGAAAGTGATTTTGGACAGGTTTCCGTTCCGAGGACGATCGTGAACGAGACGAGAAATAAGTTAGATCGTACCCGGTCCTAGGGGTGGTCGAATGGACATACTTTTTCAAACTCAAAGAGTTTAGCCCCTTTATTTTGTAGCATTCGTTTTGCAGAATTCGAATCTGTATGTGTGGTTTTCGTACGTACGCACATCTAGGGTTTTTCACCGACCTTTGCCATTTTAAAATATCGACTATTCTTAGCTCTGCACGAAATTTTGACAGTGTTCAAAATTAGTTTCAAAGTGGTACAGTAAAGGCAACGCGGTAATAGTGCACTTTAGGGGCTCCACCGATCTGGAGCCCCTAAAGTAGACCAAAACACGCGGAAACGCCGTAGAACACGAATATGATTACCGTGTTGGGGGCTGTGGAACGGTTTGGCTTAATTTTAACAAAACAGTGACTCACCATAACCTCAAATGACAAACTTTAACTCTATCAAAACATGGTCTTTGCAGAATCGTTTCGGATAACGCGAGTCTGCAAACGTAACTTGTATCGCCGAGGAATGTTTATGTCCAAGCTTGAACCGCGGTCAACGCTTCGTAGGTAAATATTGCAAATGTATTGAGGCGGGACATTGAGGCGTCCTCGGGCGTGATGGCACGGGCGAGCCTTGCTCCGAGGCTAGCAGGGCCAGTGCCATCTCTCGTAAGAATGTGCATTTAATGCGAGACGAATCAGAGACGAAGTTTGTTGTGGCTTTCGATTTTTATTGTCATTCCCACATATTTTCTCTTCTATCAATGCGAGAAACAGTTTAAGCAGAAAAGTGTTTATGGAATCTTTAATTAAGGGGAAAATGCTTTAGTGCCCTTTTTCGCTGTCAGCTTGCATCTATTTTCCTTTTTATTAAGCTGTCAGTGGTTGTCGGCCCTTGCTGCTGAAAATGAACAAAGAATGTAACTGCAGTTTGTGGCTTCGTGGGGATTTAGTTGTTACCCATTTAGCAAATTTCCCTTCCATTCACGGGGAACAATTTAAATAATTGAAGGTTAAGTGTCCATGTTGCCTTGGTGGTAACATGCCATGTACAGTAATCAGCCAACGGCAATTCTTGACGGCCTTCCATGAGGCTCAGGCTTTGAGCCCTCCAAAGTCTGATGGCTGAAAGTAACCCAACAAAATTTCAGACCTCTACCTACTATACAAGGGCGGCTACAGACAATTGAAACTTAGAGACCAAACTTGCGGATATACTAACCAAGAAGAAATTGGTTTTAGTGACACCTAATTTAAAATCTTTGCTTGTTTCGCCCACATATTCTAAAAGAGGGAATAAAAATAGAGGTTGTGAAATCAAAACTATAGGACCTTTACATGTCAAATTATTATCACAAAAGTATCGACCGTCTCAAAAAGATGAAACTCTTTTCATCTCACTTATTGATTTGGTAAGAACCTCTCCTTTTCAACTTTGCTTCTAAATGAATTCAATTAAGAAAAGCATCCTGACAACACAATCTCTATGAAAAGAGAACTGAAAATATGATTTTCCTATAAAAGAACTAAACGTTCACCATATTCTTTTTTTCCTAACTTATTTTTTTTTATAAAAAAAAAACACTCTTCCTTATAAAAGGTAGATGAAGCTTAATGTTAAAACAAGAAAAGAAAGGCAGAAAACCAAAAGCTAAAGTGGATGCATCCCTGTCACATTCCCCGATGGATTCAGAGTCGGAGAAGTTGTCAACCTCTAACACAATAAATTAAAATTGAAATTCTTCTTTAACAACCAAAATGACCATCTAAAAAGCATCAGCAATACAAAATCTCTATTGGAAATCAATCATAACTTCATCGAGTCAGTATGATGACCTGGACATGGACTTTAAGGAGGGTTAGCTGTTGACAGCTTTTCCGTCTCCAAATCCAACGTAGAGATACTTGAATAAAGTTAAATTTTCTATCTCTCCTATAAAAGTGTAAGTTATAGACTGAATTTTAAATTATGGAGAGTGGCCGCTTCTGTTTTGGTGTGGGTTTCCAGACATACAAGACTAGGATAGAAAATAAAATCAATTTAAGTCACTTTATAGGAAAATCATATTTTCAGTTCTCTTTTCATAGAGATTGTGTTGTCAGGATGCTTTTCTTAATTGAATACATTTAGAAGCAAAGTTGAAAAGGAGAGGTTCTTACCAAATCATTAAGTGAGATGAAAAGAGTTTCATCTTTTTGTGACGGTTGATACTTTTGTGATAATAATTTGACATGTAAAGGTCCTATAGTTTTGATTTCACTCTTTTAGAATATGTGGGCGAAACAAGCAAAGATTTTAAATTAGGTGTCACTAAAACCAATTTCTTCTTGGTTAGTATATCCGCAAGTTTGGTCTCTAAGTTTCAATTGTATGTAGTCGTCCTCGTATAGTAGGTAGAGGTCTGAAATTTTGTTGGGTTACTTTCAGCCCTCTTGGAGTGCTCAAAGCCTGAGCCTCATGGGAGGCCGTCAAGAATTGCCGTTGGCTGATTACTGTACATGGCATGTTTAGGGATGTAAAGGCCGGTAATATTACCGGTAAAAAACGGTAAAATACGGTAAAATACCGTATTTTACGCAGACCCGGGTAAAATTGGTATTTTTCGGTATTTTTGAGATATTGGCATATTTGAACAATTAAAACACGGAAACGGGTATTATTCAAGATACAACGACTTTTAATTGGGTTTTTGAGGTGCTCTTGGTTCGAATTTGCCGCTCGCACTTGTTTTCTTTCCTCCCATTGGGCAACGGCTACAGCCGTGCGCATGCGCCTGTGCCTCGGCCGTGGGGAATACACCGGCGCGGCGCAGCGACACACGTGCAACCCGTGCATCCGTTGCCAGCATTAATGCTACAAACTCCACAGGCAGTGGCACCACTGGTGGTAATAGGTCTTCAAAAAGAGTGAGGCGTAATTAGGAATTGGGTTTTTTAAACTTTAATTTGACTGATTTTGTACCCGATGTGGGCTTCCTGTGGAACTTTTCCGTTCTTAATTGTAATTATTGTTCCTTTTTTGTACTCGTGATTGACATATTGTGACCGTCAATAAATAATTCATGACGATATCCTTATAATTTTGTGTAGTTTCCTCACAAAACACCTCCCAACGACGAATATTTACAGGGAAATACACGCAAACATCGTTAAAACAAAAATAGCCAATTTTACGGAATTTTACCGTAAAATACGGTAAAATACCGTATTTTACCGTATTTTACGTAACTTTGAATCTTACCGGTATTTTTGCATCCCTAGGCATGTTACCACCAAGGCAACATGGACACCTAACCTTCAATTATTTAAATTGTTCCCCGTGAATGGAAGGGAAATTTGCTAAATGGGTAACAACTAAATCCCCACGAAGCCTCAAACTGTAGTTACATTCTTTGTTCATTTTCAGCAGCAAGGGCCGACAACCACTGCCAGCTTAATAAAAAGGAAAATAGATGCAAGCTGACAGCGAAAAAGGGCACTAAAGCATTTTCCCCTACCTGACACATCTGCTTTCCCACAATTTATCTCGCATTGATAGAAGGGAAAATATTGGAGTGCTGGTAGCTTCCTCTGCTTTTACATAACTTGGACACGCATCGTACATAGAAAAATATTTGGATAAGTATAAACAACATTAACCGTCCCGTCGACGTGAGTAGCTCGGGCTGGCTACAACTTTTCCAATTTTTAGCCGACAGTAGGTCGACGGCAAAATTAAAGATTCCATAAACACTTTTCTGCTTAAACTGTTTCTCGCATTGATAGAAGAGAAAATATGTGGGAATGACAATAAAAATCGAAAGTCACAACAAACTTCGTCTCTGATTCTTTTCGCATTAAATGCACATTCTTAAGAGAGATGGCGCTGGCCCTGCTAGCCTCGGAGCAAGGCTCGCACGGCCTCAACCTACTGTTGCCACTCGCCCGTGCCCTCACGCCCGAGGACGCCTCAATGTCCCGCCTCAATACATTTGCAATATTTACCTACGAAGCGTTGACCGCGGTTCAAGCTTAGACATAAACATTCCTCGGCGATACAAGTTACGTTTGCAGACTCGCGTTATCCGAAACGATTCTGCAAAGACCATGTTTTGATAGAGTTAAAGTTTGTCATTTGAGGTTATGGTGAGTCACTGTTTTGTTAAAATTAAGCCAAACCGTTCCACAGCCCCCAACACGGTAATCATATTTGTGTTCTGCGGCGTTTCCGCGTGTTTGGTCTACTTTAGGGGCTCCAGATCGGTGGAGCCCCTAAAGTGCACTATTACCTGCAACGCTAGGGCACACTCACTCACACACACATTTAAGAAGTATACATTTTATAGGGGAAAAACTGTGCGAGGACTCATGCTCTACGGCCTTGGAATGATCTCGCAATCGACTTCCAAGCAGGCATTGAGCAAGCGAATGTCTTGGTTCCTGCTGCTTCGCGCTGACACTCGAAACTTGTATCGACCGTACGGCATAATAGGGAAGTTGGGAAACGACCAATTCACAGGTTCATTCCGGAAATGCCAGACACCCTGTCAAGGAAAGATACAAAAATAAAAATGAGAAGGATGGTTTGACACACTGTCTGAACAATTATCGAGTCACCGTCGAGGGGGTAAACACTCGCGTAAAACCCTGTACACAATAACCGTGTATTAAGCGTAATACACGTGACCGTCATGCCATTTTTGGTCAAATGTGCCAAAATTTGGCATTTTAAGGCCGTAATGCACGAGTATTATCTCCGTAAGACAGCGTAATACCACGTTTTGGCGAGTAGTATGTACACGATTTCTTGAAGAGTTTATCCCCTCGGCTACCGTTAATTCCGTTTCCAGAGATATAGTCTTGATATCATTCAGCACGGTGCAAACCAGTCCAAACTGGGCTCAAAAACTACTCTCAAAATGTCATACAATGAAATTAGACCTTTGTTATTCGTATGTTACAGTGAATTCGGCGCAAGCATAATACGAAGCAATATTTCTTCGTAATACGAATCTTTTCAGCTTTTTGTTTGTAAGATACAAAGAGAAACCTTCGTAATACAAAGAGAAACCTTCGTAATACGAAGAAAAACCACCTTCGTATTATGCTTGCGCCATTTCCTTCGTGATAGGGGAAATTTCTTCGAAAGACATTTAAAGTGTATCAAAAACGAAAACAATGAGCTCGAACCCTAGTGTGGCCATCGCTGGGCCAGAGCAATGACCATCACTGGGCAAAAGGTGCCCATCATTAGGCAAACTACACTTATAATTTAGTTAATTTTCCTCACATTAAATTTAATTTTGCTGTTTTTTAAACCAGGGGCCCTTTACCCTAACCTTCTTGCATGTGCCTAAAAATTTTCCTACCGGTGCCACGTACGAGTGACTTAGTAAAGGGGTTGAAGGCGCAACTATGCGCTTAAAGTGGCCACCACCCTACCCTAGTTACTACGAAGAAGATTAAGGCATTAGCAGTGTGGAATTGCTACGTATGAAAAAATGCTCATTTACGAAGGATTTTGCTTCATAATGCAGTGAATTTTTTGTTAATTTTACGATACCGTTTTCTTTGTATGGGAAGGCGTGGACTGTGGAAGGACCTTCACTCTCAGACTCTCTACTGACATTTTATTCAGTATACCTGCGGTTACTTTTTTTCTGCAATTGTAGTATTTTTTTACTGTAAGTAAAGAAAAAGTAATAAGCACCACTACAGAAAATTGGTCTGTTAATTATTGGCTGAGCGATAGCTCAGCCAGTTACTCGAGTGGTGGTCTGTCTGTCTGTCTGGACTACTCCTCCTGAACGGCTCCGCCGATCCGGCTGAGATTAAGTACGGTCACTAGGAATGTCCTTGGCTCGCCACACACCAAAATTCAGCCTTCTACCTCAATCCATTCAGTCATATGAACAAAAAAACACTTCAAATACGGCAGAAAAAGTGCAACCTTTTTTGTGACTTTCCATTTTAGAGACATTTTTACATGGTTTCGCATGGTTTGGAAGGAGCTGATGACGAAAATGAAATCTATTATGACCCCTGACCAAAGTGTCAACCACGTAGGGGCTACTTCGTCTAGAATATTCTAATATAATAAACTTCGACCATTCATCACGTAGTGCACTACTCATTGCCTCAATGAACCTTAAAACAGCTTGCCGAAGGCAAGCAGGGAGTGCCGCAGGCCAAGGTAAGTGTAACGCCAGGCGTGGATTGTCGAAACTGGCGCAGCATCGCGAAGCCTGTAACGACAAGACACGGTCTGGCGTAATCCTACCTTGTATTCATGCGGCGCGCAGTGTTTTTTCGTTGGTACGACTAAATGGATTGCGAAAGAAAGCTGCATTTTGATGTGTGGCCAGCCAAGGACATACCTAATAACCTTGCAAAATCTCAGCCAGATCGACCGAGCCGTTCAGGAGGAGTAGCGCCAACACACACGCACGCGCACACGCTGCCAGACTGACAGGAAAAGTTTTCAACCCCAGTGGAGTAACTGGCTTCGATAATCGCTCAGCCCAAAGTTTTAAATAAATTAATAAAGTATGTGTATATCTGGTTGGATTTATGCTTTTTGGGAATCCGCGTAAATTAAACAAGGTAGGTGTACGCCAGACCATGTCTTGTCTTAACAGGCTTCGCAATGCTGCGCCAGTTTCGACAATCGACGCCTGGCGTTACACGTACTCGACCTGCGGCGCTTCTTCCTTGCATCCGGCAAGCTGTCACAACGTTCATTGAGGCAATGAGTAGTGCACCACGTGATAGAAGGCATAGATTTTGTTAAAAAATTCGGGTCGAGGTAGTCCCCACGCGGTTGAAACTTGGGCCGGGGCCCGAAATTTATTTTATTTTCGTCATTAGCACCTTTTGAAACGTACAAAACTATGCAAAAATGTCTTAAAAATGAAAAGTCACACACAAGGGTTACTTTTTCTGCCGTTTTTTAAAGTGTTTTTTCGCTTGTGTACGACTGAAAGAATTGAGATAGACAGCTGAATTTTGGCTTGTGGCGAGCCAAGGATGTAGCCAACAACCCTGCTAAATCTCGCCTCGATCGGCCAGGCCGTTTGGGAGGAGTAGTGCGGACACACAGACAGACATACCGACCGACAGACGGACAGGAAAAGTTTTTCAACCAGTGAAGTAACTGGCTTCGCTAATCGCTCAGCCAATTAACCCAATTTGTTCCGGCTACTTATCTGTATCTCATGAAAACTTATCCACTGCAATTCCATTGGTAAGTTTGCTTGCCACTCCAGTGGCGCTATGTTTTGAATGCCAAGATTTGGCATTCTGGGCCGGATTGGCCTTTCAAAATGTCAAAATTTGGCGTCCAAGTTCACCGGAGTGCTAAATTTTGGCATTCAAAGAGGCCAATCCGGGCCCAGAAGGCCAAATTTTGGCATTCAACACTGGTAAAACTAAAGCGTAACTCTATGCTTGAGTCAAGCATAGAGTTACGCTTGAAGACGTTACGCTTGAAATGAAGCCTACTCTGGAAATTCCCCCATGCATTTAGATAGGGGACCTCTTGGCGGATGAGCCTGTTACGCTTGATTTCAAGCGTAAACAGATTACGCTTGAAAACAGAGGGTAATACTACGCTTTAGCTTAACCAGTGAAAACGGAGCGCAACTGGAGTGGCAAGCAAACTTACCAATCTAATTGCAGTGTTCAATAAGTTATAGAAAATATTTTCTTTATTACAGTTACGGTCGAAAAACACTAAGCTGCGGAGTATTTTCTACAATACAGAAAAAAATCAGTCAAGTCCTGAGCGTGTTGTCCAACTGCAGAGGACTTGACTCCTGACTGTACTTAGAGGACTCACCGCTGGGAGCCGACAGGGTCTGGTCTTGTCCATAGAGGCTCCGCTTTTCTTCGCTAACATGCGGTAAAGGTCTGGGACTTGGTCCCGAATCGCAGAGCAGCCCACTTTGGGAAAATTGAAGATGAAGGCGTTTTCTTTCCATTGGTTGTTAGATCGAACGGCCATGACCACTCGAGACTGAAACGTTTTGAGAAGGTTGTCACACTGCAAATCGAAAGATGATATTTTGAGTACCTTTTTAGGCGATACAATTTAGTATTGCCAAAAAAGATTTTCAAGTATCGCCCTTGGATTTGCAGTGCAGACACGTTAAAGAATAGTTGATCCCGGAGGCGAAAGAGAGAATTTTCCTAATATGATTTCAACGCGCTGAAAACCTGACAAAGCATTTTGAGCATATGTAAGGCACAAGCTATTATTTTGTTTTACGGAAAATAAGTCGTATATGACGAAGTATTTTCCTTGTAAGCGCATGTATGTTGAAAATACATACTTTGTTATGGCAAGCTACTTTTGTTCGTTAACCCTTGAATAGTTTGTTAGCTTTTCAGAGTTTTTCCTGTCTGTGTGCGTGCGTGCGTGTGTGTGTGTGTGTCCGCACTACTCCTGAACGGCTCGGCCGATCTGGCTGAGATTTTGCAGGGTTATCAGGTGTGTCCTTGGCTCGCCACACGCCAAAATGCAGCTTTCCATCGCAATCCATTCATTCAGTCGTATCAACGAAAAAACACTAATTAAACGGCAGAAAAAGTGCAACTTTTTAGTGACTTTTCATTTTAGAGACAGTTTTACATGGTTTCGCATGGTTTGGAAGGTGCTGATGACGAGAACAAAATCCATTAGGATCCCTGACCAAAGTGTCAACCACGTAAGGTCTACCGCGACTAGAATATTCTAATTGCTGAGCGAAGCAAAGCACCCTGTTTGGGATTTTGAACAGCCGAACTGTCACCCCCTCCCCATACACTGTGAGAAAAAAACACGGTAAATCCTGGTTAACTTTTTGGCACAATTGACCGTACTTCCTAACAGTCAAACCTGTACTCATTAAACAGTCAATCCCGTACTTAATTGACTAGAATTACCCTTTTCTTTTAACAGTCATTTCTGTTCTTTCTTCACAGTCAACCCCGTTATTTCTGATCAAATTGTACCATACAGATAAAACGCAAATTTTCATAACCCTCAAAATCGATTTTTCTAAACGGAAATAGGTTTGTCTCGACAAGACAAACAAAAAATGTCAATACATGATAAACGCTTGGATGGAAACTGAAAAAGTTATTAAACTTCAAAAGTACTATAATGACCAAAATGAGGATTGAGTACATTGACAGTGAAATAACTTTGTTATTTCGCATCTTAACCCATGACATGTGAAAACATTTTTTGTTTGTCTTGTTGAGACAAATCCATTTGTGCAGCAAAAATTTAATTCAGACACTTTTCAAAAATTTACTTTAACCTATGCTCAGTATTGACCGCTTGAATAAGTACAGGAGTTACTGTAAAAAGGCAACGGAATGGACTGTGAAACCCGGCCGGGCGCGCGCGCGGCTAGTCGTGGCCTATAGGCATGCCTAATAGGCAGCTAATGTATGTTACCGGCCCCGAAACTGCATACGATCAATATCGTGGTCCAGTCTTGGGTGTAGCTGTAGCGCCTGCATGGTAGGCCGCCCGCGCGGCCCGCAACACACCGGTGTAGCGACGGTGGCCTACCTTGCAGATCGCAGGCGCTACCGGCCATCCGGCATGCGTTTCAGTGTAATCTCGAGTAGTCCCACGTAATCTCACGTCATCTTGCGGAATCCTTCGTAATCTCGCGGAATCCTGCGGAATGTCACGTAATCTCGCGGAATCTTGACGCTTGCGGAATCTCACGTAATCTCGCCGCTTGCGGAATCTCACGTAATCTCGCGGACGTATTCCAGAGGAATCCAAGTAATCCCGTAGTCTTGTGTACGCCAAAAACCTGAGTGGCGGCCCCCTCGCGTGTAAGTCAGGTCCCCGAGGACGTCGACGGGCACCTTATACAGGGTGGTCCCCGATGACGATGTTCACATCCTAGACCTAGGTTCCGACCATGCGTTGAAAAGGTTTCATCAAAATCTTCTCGTATCAAGACTTAAAAAATGATTCTTGGTCAACCCCCTTTTTTCAAGATCCCGTTCAAGGAACGTATTTTACCGCAAAGTTGTCCATGACGTCTTCCCTAAATGTTGCATTTCCTTCCAGAACCTGCAGGTCATATGGTCTGGCGGGATTGAAGTGGCTGGGTCGAATATAAAGCACCGCAGTGTTGTCTGATGGGCATGGGTCGAATGTATGTCCAAATGCGATATACGGGCCCTGAAAAACACGAAATCGGGTCACTTTACTGGTTAAACAAAGCATTAAAATTATGCCTTCAGAGCAGATTCATTGAAGGAAGGCTACCTAGCATCGTTTTAACGTCGTCGGGAATTGTTTTGTGGAAATGGCCAATCTTGGATTGATCGCAAAGAGTTTTAATTTTGAGACAGGGTGCGTGCTGTGTTACTTATTGTTCCACTGACCTAGCTTTTATCCGAATAAGTTCAAATAGGGCGCCCAGATGCATAATTCGAGAAGAAACCAAAATAAGACTTTGGACCAACGGATTTACTTTACACCTCATAAATTTTAAGATGTTCGCAAATACGTTCAAAAAATTACAGAGTTAGTGTCATTTTCGTTACGCTGTAAAGGCCTTTCAAACAACTTCCAGAAATACTTAAACAGGGGTGTTGTCTGTTGTTCGACATCAATTATTGGACACCAGTATCAGAAAGAGAAAGAAATTCCACGACCAGGTCACACGACCAGGAAAAAAAAAAAAAAACAAAAAAAAACTCCGACCAAATACAATAAGGGCCTCTGTCGCAACCCCTAAAAAAAGAAACTTCGACCAAATACTATAGGGGCTCCTGTCGGAACCCCTAAAAGAAGCAAACAATATTGCAAACGTTTCTCTTGCAATCTTACGGCCTTCAAAAGTGCCCTTGACACCGGCTCTTTCTAGTACGCGAGGTTGACGAAAAGATTTCAATTTTAAATGTCATATTCTTTTGATCAGTCAATTTTTATAGCGGTGCTGAGCTTTTCCTCGTCACTGACATTGGGGGTCATTCCATCCGATGATACGTACTGCAAACGTGTTGATAGTTTTCCCTTGAACGCGGTCTAACCGCAGCAGTATCAGGACCGTCTGTACAACGATGGTGAAGAGCAGCGACGGGCTAAAGCACCTTTCATGTAGTACCTATCAAAGCAAAGAATACGCCCAAATCAAGATTTAACCAAGATTTTTATTGAAAAAGGCGATATAGCCGGGAATTCACTCCCTAAAATGGGCAACCGACCATCACCTTTCAAAAGTATTACAGCTATTACCTTGACAATACCCACTATTACGTCACTACCATGGTATTAGGTCCATTACCATGAAATTACACCTATTACACACCAAATACACCCTATTTCATGGCAATTACTAAGCAAATACACCCTAATACACTGCTAAAACGCAGTGGATTTTAATTAAATTACTTTCAATTGAATTCCTTGTGCAAGTAAGTCACTTGTTGTACACTTGAGTGCATTTTTCATTAGAAGTCAATTACTTGAGATGTTACTTGTGGTTTTGTGAGGTGGTTCGGGTTAACTTTAACTTGCATTTGTTTGAGAAGTACGCCCCAGGTGTTTTTAGACAGCATGTTTTCATATGAAGCACTGTCAGAGCAGCGAGGTCAATGAAGCACTTATTGAACAAAATAACATGGGACAATATTAGTCTTTTTAATCACAACTAAGGTAATAAATTATGACTAAGTCACAACATAATAACTATTAGTAAAACATAGGTGCGGAACGCAGATTTGACGAATTTTGCCATTTTGGTGACACTATCTGTGTTAAGTTTACCGCAGAGTGAGGTCACTTAACACACATTTTGTAGGGGTCGATATGGGGTATACTGCAGTTTTCTGCGGTGTACAATACAGGTTTCATAGGGGTCAGAATTAACGACAGTAATTTGAGGAGAACAACGCAGTTATTATAGGGGTAAGGGATACACCATAGTTTTTTTGAGGTGTACAACACATTCTGAATCACAGTGTAGACCAGCAAAAATCCAATTTCGGTTGATAAAACTGAGTAAAAGTGGGAGTGTCTCAAGTTTCCCCAAATTGTGGGGTAACTTGAGACAACTTTGGAGGCCTGTAGCTCCCATCTTAGTCGACCCAAAAAAAATTCATGGGTGTCAAACTCACGGTAGAAATGTCGAATTACACACAGCTGGGAATGGGGTTGGTGAAAAAATTATTGTAGACATACGGGCAAAAAAACCGTGACATTTCGTCTCAAGTTACCCCGGTTTACGGTATATTTGGAGTGTGTTACCCCTGTCTCATGTGCAATTGCTGCCAGGGTACAGTTAGAGCTAACTTTTTGATTTCAAGTTAAAAATCCTTTTCATGTTCATGCGAGGGGGCGGTATGGACGAGTAATCTCTTTCACTCCGATCTCTTCGGACACCTTTTCGGTTAGATGAGAAATATCTGCTTTGTCACTGTTATGCAACTAATGTGAATTTTGGCATGTTCGTTTGAATACGATGTCACATTCGTTTGAACATGACACAGCCGTTAAATTAGGGTCTGATTCGAACGAATATGACGTCACATTCGTTGAATAACAGTGTTATTATAAATGTACGCGTCGGGCCGTGGTTCCCCTTTGGTATCGTTACTTTTTCTTCTGTTTCTCATAAAGTAGTGATAGGACCTTCGATGTTGCCTCTAATGGAAAAAATTGTTCCTTCCCCTCGAAGACGAGGTTTACGGACACTCACTGTCACAATGTCTTCAAGGTTCAAAGAAAGAAGATTTCGGAGTCTTTTAATTCTAGTTTTTTTTTAGCGATTGTAAGTACTTACCTGGTGCCTGAACTTGTTATTTGGCGGTTGAGACATTTGGAAGGATCTCATATCGTCCGACACGGCTCCGAACGTTGTTCCTAACGGCAGTCAGAACTTTTAGCATATCACGCCAGGATTCCCCAACAAAGTGACGCAGCTTGTTGAGTATTATCTGTGACTTAACGTCGTATCAAATTCACGCATAAAACCCTACAAAGAACTGCACTTTGCAATACAAAGAAAACGGCGGGTTCAGGGGGCTGCAACGACCATGCCCGGGGCGGGGGCAATGCGCGAGACCCCCCACCACTCTCCTCCATCCCCACGACTGACGTCACTTCCGGCGCAGCAGACGACGCACGGGAGTGTTTCGAGCGACGCTCTGTGAACATATTTCAGTTATCTGACCTTCAAAACTAACGAAGTACATGAAAAAACATTTTCAGGTGAGGTTTTAAGTGTTTTGAACTGTGATTTGGTGTGCCAACATCTGTGGATTGTGCTTTAATGAAAATTAAATCGGTGCAAAGACGTCCGAGTGACCCGGTCCATTGACGTTAGTGTAATTGTGACGAAACAAAGAATCTTACCTCGAATCCGAACACAAATCTGGATTCCTGACGAAATTTGTGGTGTAGCCGTACATGTCCGGTCGGAATCCATGCCTGAAAAGTGTGTTGAGACGGCGAAAACTGCACTGGTCGTCTCTGCCATCACGATGCAGGCATTAACAGGGGGTCTTATTGTGAGAAAACGGTGCTGTTGATTACAGATCGGTGACTTAACTCTAAAAATAGGTGAAATTGTTAATATAATACCCCGAGGTATTTGACGGGGTGCCGGTACGTTTTGAAAACTATTAAGTTCAATAACTTTTTAATTTGCCATCAAAACTTATCGCTTATGTTGACACTTTTTGTTTGACTCGTTGAAACAAATCCATTTCTGTTAAGTAATGTCAATTTGGACAACTTTAAAAATTCACTCGAACCCCTTGGAAATTAAAACAAGGCATCCCCTTGGATTTCAAGGCGGCACATTAACCGTGTGTTGCGCCTCGCAGGATAGGTAGCCGCAAGAACCTACATTCTCCTTTATGACAAGTGAGCAATGAAGAAACCGAGCCATCGTCACTGTCGCGAAAGTGGGTTGGCTTTCTCGCCGTACCTTGGTCGGGATGCGCATTCCTGTAATCCTACCTACTTGCACCTACTTTCAGAGTATAGTCACCGATTTTTAATCAAAAGCACCGTTTTCTCCATACCGTGAAACGGGGTAATTTCGGGCACCCGGGGTAATTTCGGGCATCTCTGCCCGAAAGCATTGCGATGATGCTGCCGTCTAGCGGCGACCTCGGAGGCTTGTCCCGTTGCGCGCATCGCATTCGCCACACTTAAAACCGTCGGATCATTCCTCTGGAGACCAAAACAGATCCAATCTTTTCGAGATACAGTGATTTTCTTTTTTTACACTTTTTACGTAAATTCAGTGTATGCGTGAAAACTTCGACTGGCAAGCCGAACTTCTTCACAAACGGTTCATAAGGTATTTTTTTTTTTCGATTTGGACATGTTTTGAGCATGCTGTGTCAAATTTTCAATCACCTGCGGCAAAAAGTATGGTAAATAGGGGCTCAAAACTAAAAAAATGTTACTTTTAGGGGCAATTTCGGGCACTGAAATGGCATGCAAGGGCAAGCAGGGTTGTTCTGAACACTTTGAATTTCGCAGGGCTAGAGTGGTGTAAGCTTCTTCCAGCTCTTCAGAGCTCTTCTGAAAGATGGAGATAATCCATTAACACAGATAATACTCAACTGCCGCAGCAGTCGCTTTGTGGAACTTTGACTATTATAAAAATGGGCCAAGGCTACATCTGTACTTCTTATGTGTAGTATGTACACATCTTATCTTAGAGTCAATTATTGGTTCGTGACTAAAATTTTATCATGTTTACCGGGACTGTGACTTTAAGAACGGCCGCATGGCTTGCCAGGTTGCTACGCAACGCAGAGTTTTCTAGGAAGCCACTGTATCTTCCCAATTGTGCATAAGACTTGCCTCCTATGTACGTCAGATTCAAGAGGAAGATCCACGACTCATCTTCGCGAAGATCACGCGCGCGTGATATAGTGTGGCTCGGAGTTGCACCATTATCAAAAACAAAAAAGGATAAAGGTTCAAGGTTAGAAGTTCAACAAGAAGCGTCCTTAATAGCTCCACCCCACTCTCCCAAACATCAAAGTATTTGTTCCAATCATGACTTCAAATTATGTAAAAATGACGACCCCTACCATCCCTCCACATCTACATCCTTAAGAATTTCACATTTTATCACATAAGCTCAAAAGAAAGAGACAATTATTGATTTTGAGACCAAAATCAGAACGACAAGTCGTTTTTTCCTGGGGTGCCCGAAATTACCCCAAAACACGGGGTAATTTCGGGCACTGCTTTGGGCCCTCCACTGTTAAAACGGTTAGGTGTAAATATCTGGAATTGGCGTCAAATTGAAGATAAAGGTGGGTAGATGATAAATTTTAACCCTCAGGTCCATGGCAACACCACGACCTTCACAATTTTAAAAATACCTCTCAAAAGTGCCCGAAATTACCCCGTTTCACGGTAAATGCCTGCATCGTGATGGCAGAGACGACCAGTGCAGTTTACGCCAAGTCTCTAAACAAACTTCTCAGGCATGGATTTCGACCGGACATGTACGGCTACACCACAAATTTCGTCAGGAATCCAGATTTGTGTTCGGATTCGAGGTAAGATTCTTTGTTTCGTCACAATTACACCCCCAATGACTAATGTAGACGGACCGGGTCACTCGGACGTCTTTGCACCGATTTAATTTTCATTAAAACACAATCCACAGATGTTGGCTCACCAAATCACAGTTCAAAACACTTAAAACCTCACCTGAAAATGCTTTTTCATGTACTTTGTTAGTTTTGAAGGTCTGAAAACTGAAATATGTTCACAGAGCGTCACTTGAAGCACGGCCCGTGCGTCGTCTGCTGCGCCGGAAGTGATGTCAGTCGTGGGGATGGAGGAGAGTGGTGGGGAGTCTCACGCATTGCCCCCGCCCCGGGCATGGTCGTTGCAGCCCCCTGGCGGCTTTGTGGCCTACGAAGAAAATAGTTCGTAATACAAACGATTTTGTTTGTAATCCAAAAAAGAAATTCTTCGCAGGCTGCAAATACAAAGGTTTTTCCTTTGTATAACGAACACAATCGTTAGTATCACAAAACATTCCCTTTGTAGGCTGCGAAGCCGCCGTCGTCTTTGTATAGCAAAGACCAGGTCTTTGTAGGAATATGTCTGTGTTGGCTACGATGGAGCGATTCTTTGTAACTTGGATGGGTCTTATTGACAAAGTGTGATCTCCAAAGCGGACGCGCAAACAGAGTTTGATCTTCTATGTCAGGATGTACGAAGTTCGACGCGCGCAAACACGGGGTACGCAAATCTATTTTTAAGAGGTCGTATGAAATAGTTCATATCTTTATGTTGTTCGCTATAAGGTTTATGTTTAAGCCTATTTTTTTTTAAAAAAAATTCGCAAATCTTTTTAGCACAGTAACTGTTCCCTCAAAATGTTGTCATCTCGCTGACAAAGACAAAGAGAGCAACCAACAAAACCTTAAATCTGGGTTACCCAGATTGGGTAGTCCCGTGAAGATCGCACACTCTCAGACCCGTACTGAGTTTCTGTTTGATAACGTAATGACGTTTGTGCACATTAATGAGCTTATTAAAAAAATTATTTGTTACAGTAACATTATAATCAATTTTGTCTCGACAAATCTGTAAAGCTTCTAAACGAAATCCTTTTAGTGTGCACAAACGTCAACGATTATTAATAAAATGTCTATTGAAGGATGAGAGTGCACTTGTGCGCGTTAATAGAGATCCTGCGTTAGTGTGGCCCATCACTTAACACCTTCGCGCCGAAGCCTAACCTAATTTTCAGCCGGTACAAGAACATGGTTCTCGTACAGGCGTGAAGGTGTTAAATAGAGGCTGAGAGTATCGAGGAGAGTATGGCCCCTCCCCTGCTAGGCGTAGATGGTCCTGAAACAATAGAACCTGCAGTCGTCTTTGCTCGGGTATGGTTTCGAAGGGAGTGCCAAATTTTCGACACACCAGAAAAAAAGAACATTGCAGATTTCAAGTTTTAGGAGGCACCCCCTTCCCCTCCCCAGGTCATCAATAACCGCCAAAGTACCCTGTGGACCCAGAGACTTGCGTGACACCTTCCCTATGTTACCAAGCGGCATCAGTTGCCATAACTTTGTTCGGTGATGATCGCACAGTAAACTGAAATGGCAGGGTCTGTAGTGGTGGGGGAGCCAGAAATCGGAGAAACTGACAGGTAAATAGATCCGTGGTGGTTTTGCATCGAAACCGCCAACGGCAAACCCCTTCTGCACAAGTGACTGAGTCCAGCCGCACTACACTGTTTTCGTCTGTTATGATTCGCTCCATCCTGCGACCTTGAGGCTTCATATTATTGGAAATAAGAGGGGTGTAGATGTACCGCTTATGTAAAATATTACTTTATAGACTTTGCAATGCAAGAAATAGTATGCACACGCTTCACAGTATGTAAATTTTGTCCAAAACATCAAATGTGTTCAAATACGCGGTGCCCCCTTGTAAAAAGGAAAATATATGGAAAATATGTGGCAATATATGACCCTATATATGTTTTATACATTATCAATATAATTGTATCTTGCTCAATATATTGCAAATTATCTTGCACTATACGTCTTTTATATATGGGGGTATATCTTGGTGCCCGATAATATATTGGGAATATATTTCCCAATATAATATTACCTTTGCAACATATATGTCTGAATATATGACACAGCACCTGTCATAGTGCACTCCACCCCAATTCCCTCCACATGCATTCTCTGGCGTGGAATGAGGCAGAGTTAAGAGGGCAGACTTTTCAAGTAACTTTTCTGAAAACCTTGGCACTCGATTTTGAAAGGCGGCTATTTCTCAAGATCATTAGATCTTGTAAAATATATAGACGCCATATATTCATCAGGGGAAAGGCTCTTTCCTATGCGTTTAAGTCTCCGGGAAATTTTGAGAAATCCTCTTAAACAAGTTATATGGAACAGTTCGGAAATTTTAACCGTCTTATTTGGGTGTAGCTCGAAAAGTTCACTTGGGCGTCTGAGCGTGGCGCCCCACCGAAAGTCCTGGCAAACCGCAAATTGCATTCTTGCAAAATAGAAAAGGAAGTCGTTCCTGGACTTCATAGTGCTATTCACACTACTTTGCTTATATAATAGAGCAATGTCTGAAATTTATATATTTCCCACATATTCCTTATATCGGAAAAGTATCTTGCTTAATTATCTTTTCCACATATTTCACCAATACATGTTGAGCAGTATATTTTGTCAATATAGTGGCCATATATTTTCCTTTTTGCAAGGGCCCATTGATCCGTAACCACTTTGCCGTTTTTGTGAGCCCATTTCAGTGTCTGTGACTAGCAAATCCAGATCCATTAACTGGCGTTTGCTGTGCAGAACCGTTACGACTGTGCGCGAACGTGCTGTATGCAAACACGCATTGGGGTCGCTTCGAAGGGTGATTCCGTGCGAGACATCGTTTTAGACAGCCTTTAAAAGTGAAAAATAAATTAAGTTTCTTGACCAGAATTTAGTGCAGAGTTACATTACAGGTTACTTAACGTATCGTGAGACCACGTAAGTAAAAGGCCAAGTGGGGACATCACTGTAAAACGGTCCAAAAATCGAACTTATTTAAATTTGTTGATAATATATATAGTTCTTTTCTTCGTTGACTGCCGAAAACCGCATTCCAAAATTCGAAAAACTGCAGCGTCGGAAGGCTGCGAGACACTAACATGTTCAAGGGAAAAAGCCAGTTTCGCAAACTTTGATCGCGTCGTTCTCGGGACATGAAATAGCACACTGTCCCAGGCCTCCAGGGCGCAATATTTGAGCTATAGCGGTGAGGTTTTGCGTGGTCCATCCTACAATATGCCGGACCATAGCCACACATTTTAGGAATCCTGACACCAAATTATATTGATGTAGGTCAAACCGTTTGGCGTCCAGCCCTGGGACAGTGCGGAGAGGTCCTGCAGGACACATCAGGATGTTAATATTTCTTTTGGGCCAAAGTACCATGGTAAACTTATTGTTTGATATGTTGTGTCGAAGTTCCATATTTTGATTTGTATTCGTTGAGTTTGTATGGCGGTTTTTCGAAAACCCTGTTATTAGTGTGATGTCCCCCCCTTTTATGTATGGATTCCACAAATAAATTCCTGCTAAGGACTGCTCTTTGTTTTTTGGTACTTTTCATTTTTCAAATATTTTTTTCTTAACCTTTGCAAGGATAAAAAAATATTGAAAATTGACTCAGCCAAAACATTTTGCTACCGACCATAACGGCATATTGGAGGGGGTACAGCGCAAAGTCTGACCTCAGTAGCTCAAATTATGCGCTCTTTGGAGGCGAGGGACAGTGTGCAATTTCATGTTTCGAGAAAAACGAGATCAAAGTTTGCGAATCTGTGTTTTTCCTTTAAGCATGCTTGCGGCTCGCAGCCTCCCGACGCTGCAGTTTTTCGTGTTTCGGAATGCGGTTTTCAGTATCCGATGCCTGAAAGAACACTGAGAAAACCTAACAAACTATTTCAGGCCTAACAAAGAAAAGTAGCTTGTTATAACAAAGTATTTTGAGCCTACATAAGCTTACAAACAAAATACTTCGTAATTTACGAACTATTTCTTCGTATAACAAAGTTAATTAGTTTGTATTATGTGCGCTCTAAATACTTCGTTCGGTTTTAAGCGTGAACAATCTACATTATCAACAAATAAAAAATGTTTAATTTTTTAGCTGTTTTGAAGTGACGTCCCCTCTAAAGGAAATCTTAAGGCCTCTTATGATGTATGTTAGGGATCTCAGGTGGCATCAATGGCAACACAATCTGACTCTCTGGGAGTGGGCGAGATACAAGTTGTCTTCCATTTTCACCAGCTTTTAAAAATAACGGAATTCACCAAATATATGACGGAAATTACGCATGACAAACCTAACAAACAAATGTTTCTGACTCACTGCACTCTGAATGTCTTATGGTGAAAGGCTGCACCAACATATTATGATGCAGATTTTCTCCATATCACTGGGACAATTCCACAAAATATCGATAAGGTACGAAGAATTTTCAAAGGTATGTTACTAGGGCAGCTGCACCACCATATAAAAGACAATTTTCTCCATAATATGGAGAATCGTCACCATAAGACATTTACGGTGTGCAAATTACACCCGCAACCTCAAACCGAGCAGAAAGTGAACCAGAGTTAAATTACTGTGAGTCGAGAGACCAGCTCCACTGGCAGGTCCGGCACAGTCACTGCGCGTTGGCTTTTCGTGTAGGCGACATGCGGGCTTGGTTTTGCCCGAGAAACGCGGATGTGCGATAGCCATCGGAAAGTAATTTCGCTGCGCCACTGTTTAACCACAACGACAATGTATGAAAAGCTTTCAAAGATTCGGTCCGCCAGCTGCCAGTTAAATCTAACATATTAGATGTTTTATCTGCACTACGCGATTTCAAGCACAGTTTCATCTCCTGTTTGGTAACTGAAATATGAAAAACCTGTGTGCCTAAGTGTGCGGTTTCGGACATCATCTTAAGTCCCTAGAACGTGCGATTAACAGTATGTTTACTAATTCACGTTCTGCCGAATTTGATGTCACACTCATTGTATAACAGTAAAAGACTCAGCTGTTGCTGAAGCGTGTATGAAGACTGAGTTGTTGTTTAAACTCTTCTGAATGACTGAGCTGATGTTGAAGCCTTCTGATAGACCGGCCGGTTCTTCTTACGACGTATCGACAAATAAACAACCTCGCACGCGTTGTGGCTTCGTAGACCCGAAATGGATCCACGACGTTTCACCCCCCAGGCTAAGATTACCATGATGGCCATTGCCACAAGGACTAGTTTACTATGGCCACGAGCACCTATACCATGGCCACCGGCCTGGCCATGGTAAAAACACCCATGGCCATCCAGTGGCCATGGGCAAGTCCGGTGGCCATGGCCGTCATTACCATGGCCGCCATGGCCAACCATTGGCCATGGCAAAAATGGGCATGGCCAACTTATGCCCATGGACACGGACCAGGTGGCCATGGCTACAACGGCCATGGCCGGAAGCCCCCTGCAGGGTAGGCAATTATGTATGACAAGTGCTTCCTGTCCGCGCGTTGAAGTCTCCACCTACTTTTCACAACATTGCGATAACATGTAAACGGCACTTTCTTCCATTTATCTGGAAGCAAAATTGGATGTAGTGCGAAAAGTATCATCAGTGCAATTACCTTAGTACACGACACCGACTATCCGATACTCTGACGGAAAGTCAACTTAGTGACGTTGGCCATATCCCAACCTATGGCCACTATGGTCAAGATGGCCATGGCCACGCAGACCATGGCCACGATGGCCATGGGCACGATGGCTACGGCTATGATGGCTATGGCCAGGATAGCCATGGGCACGAGGGCTATGGCCACGATGGGCTATGGCCCCCGACGGCCATGAGGATATTACAATGGCCATTTTACCCATGGCCAGAGACCATGAGTGGCCATGGCCTTGCGATGGCTATGGCAACCCTCATGGTAATCTTAGCCTGGGCCAAAGTATTTCTCCCACCGCAGAAAACCCCACTTCTATTTTGATCCACCAATTTAAGACCCACTTCTTGTTATCAATAAATAGTAGACCAAACAACCGTTCAGCCCACCTTTGTACCCGAAAGTCCCCTAGTTTTTCTCGCAGGCTCGCAGGATGTCCGGAAACCACAACAACTACACCTTCACCAACGAATAATGATGTGATTCAGCGTAAGAAGAGCATTAAAACAAGTCGACACAAAGCCCTATTCTCCACCACACTTTCTTGCAAATTTTGTCAGAATGTCAGCAACCTGTCTCAAATCCAGATAAAAATTCGCGCACCTCTGAAAGCTAATAACTTGTTCTGACAATGTACAATATTAGAAAACAGTTTTCAAAACTTCAGCTTTTAGAGGTTTGCGAATTTTGATCAGAATTTCAGACATGTTTCTGACATCCTGACAAGATTTACACGAGTGCAGAGGACTGCGCCCCCTGTACTGCCTGGACCGACCACCTCAGACGTCTCAACCTTTCACAGTCCCAGTTCAGCCATGGATCTCTCACTCTCACTGTTTTCTTGCTCCTATTGGACCTCCACTACAACGAAGACACTTCATGTCAAAAGTGGGGAAAGTGGAAGTACACTGGGCCATACACCGGTGGGCTTAAAAGGTGGTGGTTCAAATGAGGTGGATGTAAAACTAGAGGGCAAACATTAGTTGGAATTTCTGTTTTGGGTAAAAGAAATTGTGTGAACCGTCCTGATACCCCCGAATTTTCTAACATTATCTACTCTGAACCTACATTACTTGGTGCACTTCTCATAGCCTCAACAAACCTAGAAACGGATTGCCGAAGGCAAGCAGGGCGCGCCGCAGGCCAAGGTAGGAGTAAACGCCAGGCGTTGATTGTCGTAATTGGCGCAGCATCGCGAAGCCTGTTGCGACAAGACACGGTCTGGCGTACACCTGCTTTGTAATTTTTCACAGTTCAAAACGCGACATTTTAACATTTCTGTTGAATGACCCAACTACACTCTATTTTTAGTGTGCTAGGAGTACGAAGGTTTGTCTTGTTACTTCGAAATCAGTTTCTTCCGATTAATCTTGTGCGTTTCCGATTGCCGATTGTACCGAACACTGCTAAAAATCCAGCTGTTTCAGAATTGAGAATTAACGCAACGTAAAATAATGATCACCACCGTTGACAAACAGCCAATCACTGATTTTAAACGGAAATGTATATCCCGGAACAAAAAAAATCCCGTTTGTAAACGGAAAATGCGTGTTCCTAAACGAAGCGGTAGAAAAATTTCTGAAAACAAGAGTTTTGTGCGCCCAAAGAAAAAATATCATTGGCATGACGCATTGTTTCTAAAATTTGCGTCAATTTTTCCACTTGAAAATGGTCTGAACACTTTCCACCTTACTCCGCGAATTTCACAGAACAGGTTACTGTAACTTATGATCTGACAATTTAAAATGGCCGTCCGGCCTTTTGTTGATCTAAACACACTCCCAAAAGATATCTCAGACTCCTTGTTTCGCGGGAAAAAGCATCAGCGTTTTGACTGCTTTGGGCTGAACCGCTCTGAGAACGGAAATTTCTAACTGTGAACCGCTAATCGACAACAATCGCGGTTATTTTCTTCATAGACCGATCACGATGAAAACCAATGATGACCAAAGCGTACTTTTGGTACCAATGATACTCTTGATTTATTTGATATTTTCAAGACTCCATGGCGTAAAGAGGCCTGTCCTCCTTGTCAGTGGCCCGCCCCGCACACTCTCGGACTCCTACTGAGTTTCTCTTAACGTATTGACGTTTATGCACACTAATGAGCATATGACCATTACTATTTGTTCTATGAATTATATTATCAATTTCGTCTTGATTAATCTGTCAAGCTTCGTTACGATATTATTGGCTGAGCGATCAGGAGTTGAAAATTTTTGTGTGTCTGTGCATGACTGCACTATTCCTTCTGAACGGCGCGGCCGATCTGTCTGAGATTTTGCAGGGTTTTATTGGGTCTATCCTTGGCTCGCCACACGCCAAATTTCAGCTTTCTATCTCGATCTATTCAGTCGTACCCACGAAATAAACAATTCCAAGACCACAAAATTTGTTTTAAAAAAATTCAGTGACTTTGCACATAATATGAAGTGATAAAACACTTCGTGGGTTCTGAAAGGTGCTGATGACGAAAATGGGGTTCCTTTAGACCATTTCGAACCGGATGTCCTGGGGAGCCCCCCTGCTGAAGGCAGGCAAGCGCCGTTGGCCAAGGGAGGTGTCCGTCAAGCGTGAACTGTCGGAACTGGCGCAGCATCGCGAAGCCTGTTAAGGCAAGAATCGGCCTGGCGTACACCTACCCTGTATTAATATGCACAAGCAGCGTTAATCAATGTTAAGACGGTGTCTATTAAGGTAGAGAGTGCAAATGTTATGTACAATTTTGTACGAGACATCACAGTTTTTTGTGCAGATGAACTTTTCGTACAATTTTCGTACGAAAATCTGCACAAATTTCCCCATTTTTATACAAAATCTCGTACAAAATTGTACGAAAAGTTCATCTGCACAAGATACTGTGATATCTTGTTCAAAATTTGTACCAAAACATTGAGTGTGCACCATTTGTGAACGTGACACGATCAGTGCAGTGTACTGTAGGAGCACTCAGACAACAGAGACAGGCACTAGTCAACTCAAGCAAGACATGCATACACCATCTCTTTTACCGCAGTGTGGCCGCGGCCCGGCGTGGATATCTCGCCGCATGAACACCGTGCAGTGGCTTCCGGTGTCACGGGCCAGGGAAACGGGCAAAGGGCTGTTGACAGGGGTCTCTGATTTCGCGGTTGGTGCAGGAGATTGGATTAGACCGCGCCTTTTGTTTTCTTTTTTTCACACGCGCCGTGAATAAAATTGGGAATTGATATCGTGGGAATGGATAGGAGATGGTGTCCCAGGATGCATCCGCCGCGGGCACGAAATAAACAAAAAAAAAAAATACGATTTCACGAAATCCTGGTAGTCACGAAGTTAATTTTCATTTATGTTCTGGTTTAACAAAGATAGCTAAGGCTAGGACTGCGTTGTGTGTAGTTCTGTTTATGTTTGTCAGACTATTATAAATAATTCTAAAACTTACGCAAAGACCAACTGGGTATCAATTTGTGTCAAAAACAGACATTTAAGACAGTCTCATAATACCTGATGGACAATTTATTCACAGAAACGTGCAGTAAAATAGTCCAGTTCACCCAGTTCAGCCAGCTTTAAGGTTAGAAAAAAGCACAGCCCCCGTGTCCAGATCGTTTGTCTTAGATTCAGAAGTACCATCAAACCTCGCTACAAAGTGCAGCTACACGACCACTGTTTTCGAAAAGGGACTTATAGTCACACTCAAACTACGTTAGGAATAGTTTTTTCACAAATGCATTTGCACAGACACGCAGTTTAATGTCCTATTTCACTCCGATTCAAAGAGTTTAGAACATTTAGGGTTGGTATTTCTGAAAACAACAGGGCCTGCGCGCAGCGGCGCGGGACACTCTGGCCAACAATCACCGACCGACCGGCCGATCCAAATGGCCACGTTCGAAAACAACGTCTATACCATTGTTGGAGCTCTTCTAGCTGCAGTAAAAGACAATTTTGATTCGAACGCGCTTTTTCAAGGGAGCGAGCGTTTTTGGTGTAAGCTGTACACTCTGCAAACTCAAGTGTGTACATAGTACACTCTTATTAGAGCATGCTTCCAAGCACGCTCTTATTTACAGCATACTTGCTAGGTACACGCTAAATAAGAGTGTGCCTGGCATGTACACGCTAAATAAGAGTGTGCCTGCAAGTACACGCTAAAATACACTCGATTAGTCCTATCTTAAAGCATGGGTCAGTTTAAGTGTACTTGCAGGTACACTCTTATTTAGCGTGTACATGCCAGGCACACTCTTATTTAGCGTGTACCTAGCAAGTATGCTGTAAATAAGAGTGTGCTTGGAAGCATGCTCTAATAAGAGTGTACTATGTACACACTTGAGTTTGCAGAGCAGAGGCGAAAAGGAGCGCTGCTATTGGTCGGATTCCATTTCCGGTGGCTCGGCTCCCCCCTCTCCCTCTGTTTTTCGCTGACGAGTCGAGTTTTGCCATGGTAACGGCGATTTCAACTCAAAATTTCTCAAAATTGGCCCTACACTTTTCAACCACATTTCACCACTGAAATCAGGGTACAAAGTTCTACCACTCTGCCAAATCTCATCAAAATCGTATAGAAAATTTCGGATTTGCATAAGGGGCCAGACTGACAATAAAAAAAAAAAAAAAACCCAACCCCGGTGAGGCTATAAGGCTACTTCGTGCCTAAAAAAACCCCACCGGTGACAGATTCTTACATACTGAAAATCTATGGGCGTGACTTCGTGCCATCTTAAGGGCATTAATAAAGTGTCATACCAAAAAACGGCATGACAAAGAAGGCATGCAAAACATCGGCGAGACTCAGAAATTTACGCCAATATTTGGCATGAATTCTTTGTCATGCCGGTCTTTGGCATGACCTTACTCATAGAGCGCATTGTTATCACTCCATGACGGCTTGACTCACATGTGCCGTTTTTCGGCGTTTCCTGTCACGCCATTTTTTGTCGTGATTTTTTGTCACGCCATAATTTGGCCATGTGATTAACCGTAGCATTTCCAGTGTATCATCTAATATCAGTCCAGCTGAGAATTAGCTGCACTCACTAAAAATGGAAGCGTTTCAATCAATACCCAATTTTGGGTAAGTTGCACTTTATCACCCGACTTTGGGTTCGTGAGAAAGTTTCCTCGCCCAAATTTGGTTGAGGAAGAATTTATAAGGTTTGTTGGCGATACTCAATTGTATCGACAGAAAAGAAACTCAAGTATCGCCTTTGGATTTGCAGTGTTTTCGACCAAGGGGGTTGTGCACTCTTAATGTCGCAATAATAATGATATAATATTCCTGAGGAAATCGCATATTAGTGAGCGTTAGCATGAAACGAATGTAGTTCTTCGTATTACGCAGGTTTCCCTGCATCTTCCAAGGATAATTATGCTTGAAATGTTTCGTCAGTCCCTATGGATAAGCCAACTCAACTCTAACGGTGCCCACAGCAAGGCATTTCAATTGCAAGGTGAAAGCATAGGTAAGCGATCAGCGATCATCTGTAAAAGAATGGGCTCCTCAAGGCGCTCCCCTAGCCTTGCGGTTGCAGTTTGCCATTTTGGTTTCTGGATGCGACGATGCGACCAAGCATCGCTCACACGGAACCAGCGGAATCTCGAAGCCTTGCTCCAATTCACTGTTATTCAACGAATGTAACGTCACATTCGTTAGAATGTGAATTTTGTCACGTTCGTTTTAATACGATGTCACATTCGTTTGAACGTGACACAGCCGTTAAATTAGGGTGTCACATTCGTTCGAACGTGGATCACACGGCAAAAACGGTACCGGGTTTTCCCAGGAAGTCCATACTAAAGACATAGGCAATATCCAGGACTTCCTGGGAAAACCGGGAACCGTTTTTACCGTGCAGCACTCAAACGTATGTGACGTCATATTCAAACGAACGTGACAAAATTCACATTCAAACGAATATGACGTCACATTCGTTGAATAACAGTGAACACTTGCTATGCGGGCGGCTGACGGCTCCGCTGAGGACGCAGCGTTCAGTGCGTGTCACGTCACAACCCGACAGCCAACATTCACCCTTCACCCCGCGCGTATCACCCTTCACCCCGCGCGCATCACCCTTCACCCCGCGCGCATCACCCTTCACCCCGCGCGCATCACCCTTCACCCCGCGCGCATCACCCTTCGCCACGCCTCACAGTGGGCCAGAAGGCCGGCGCAGGCGGCATTTTGACGCGTTTTGAGCTCCGAAAACCCTTCATTGGACTCGAACCTAACGTGTGTTCACACCAATAGATTTGCACACCGAACGAGAAATCCATTAGTGGTGTCATACGTTTAGTTTGAGTCATGTTCAACGACTCTGGAGCTCAAAACGTGACGAGAGTCTTCTGACGCCGGCGCCCCCGGTTTTCTGGCCCACTGTGAGAACCCCGCCGCGCCGCGCCCCGCCCTCCGCCGCGCCCCCCGCCCTCCGCCCCGCGCCCCGCCCTCCGCCGCGCCCCCCGCCGCGCCCCCCGCCGCGCCCCCCGCCGCGCCCTCCGCCGCGCCCCCCGCCGCGCCCCCCGCCGCGCCCCTCGCCGGGTCGCTGCCGCCGCTGTCGAGTTTGTCAGCTGAATGGAGACGGGCTGGGCGGCGCCGAGGCGGGCGCCCCTGGCGGCGTCCCATGAAGGTGGTTTTCTTGGAACAAGCACGGTCATTAGTGCCCGAAAGTTGCGCTCCCCTGCCTGGCGGCCGGGCCACACACAATTCGGGCGCCTGCCCCAGAAGTGGGCCAGAAGACCGGTGCATGCGGCCAAAACTCAAGACGCCTTTTGAGAACCACAGTCGCTAGATGGGACTCGAACCTAACGTGTGAGTCACACCAGTAGATTCCTCGTTCGGAGAGCAGTCCATCGGTGGGTACACACGTTTGGTTCGAGTCCTGTTGAGCGCCTCTGGAGCTCAGAACGCGTCTAGAGTTTCTGTCGCCTCCGCCGGTCCTCTGGCCCACGGTGCGCCTTGCCCCGCTCAGAGCCCCGCCCCGCCCCGCCCCGCCCCGCCCCGCCCCGCCCCGCCCCGCCCCGCTCAGAGCCCCACCCGCAGTCGTCTGCTCCACGCCAACTCTTTACCCCATAAACCTCTAGTAAACTGGCAGGCCCTGTTGAGGAAGGCTGCCGCTGAGGCCGCCTCGACGCCGCGTATTGAATCTGCAGCGCTTAGTGCACTGCAAATCCAAAGGCGATACTTCACTGTACAAAAAAGATCCTGTAAATGCTGTTAATTTATTACCAATGTTTGCTGTTATGCAATTCACGGCGTTTGCTGTGAACTAGTTCACGGCGTTCACTGTGATCTCGGCCACAGTGTTCACTGTGATCTGGCCACAGTAAACGCCGTGAATTGGAGCCTGATTTGCAGTACTTCGGTGCTCAGCGGCGTCAAACTCACAGTGTTTACTGTGAACCCGATCACAGTAAACACCGCGAACAAGATCACAGTGAATCGCGTGAGCAGATCACAGTAAACGCTGTGAATTGACCTACAGTGAAAACTGGTAATAAATTAACGGCATTGACAGGACACTTTTTTTTAGAGTGTTGAGTATCTTTTTTGGCGATACAATTGAGTATCGCCAACAAACAGCCCCACCGAAATATCATGCCTTCAAAACGGCGATACACAAAAGTATCGCAAAAATTTTGCGATACTTCGGAGTATTGCCAGGATTTTGCAATCAACTTTGAGCAACTCAAGGGGAATACTTCATTGTTTATTGCTAGATTTTGGCAATAATACCCCAAAGTATCGCCTAATTTTGGCCATACTTTTGTGCATCGCAGTTTTGAAGGCATATTTTGGTAAGGCCGTTTGTTGGCGATACTCAATTGTATCACAAAAAATTGTACTAAAAGTATAACCTTTGGATTTGCAGTGTGCACGCCGTACACTCTCGGATCGACATTGACTTTTTGGACCGCCCTTCTATTTAAAAAATAGCATATGCATTTACCTCTGTGTACCAGTGTTGTTGTTATTGTTGTTGTCATCTGTGTACAAGGAAGGGGTTAAGCTATAGTAACCAGATTTGGAGGGTACTTCAGGAGTGCCGTCCGAACAAACAATTCGGCGGTGCAAACCCTGTCCGAGCCGCAGAAGGGCTGCTGCAGGTGGATCATAGTTTACATTAGCGGGAGGAAGATTTCCGCCATTATTGGTGCTAGCAAGGAACATAGGGGTATTTTTGGAAACAGGGCGAAATCGATTGGGCCTGATCTCAAAACAATCGGCCGCTTTCATGAATTGACCAGATCCGAGATTTGAAAAAAGGGGCTCGACGGACTAAGAAAAATTATTGCAGATTTCGATAGGTCTCGGCAAGGCCGTTTCAGAGAGGGGTCGGAAGGGGGGGTCTAGGAGCCCGACTTCGTCAATTAGCCTAATCAGGATCTTGAAAAGAGGGAGTCGACCGACTAAAAATTTTCATGGAGGTATCGATAGGTCTCGGCAAGAACTTTTCAGCGAGGGGCCGGAGAGGGGTCTTGGAGCCCGCCTTCATGTGTTGTGAAAATCAGTGCAACGGACATGTTTTTGGCTGAGCGATTAGCGAAGCCAGTTACTCCAGTGGGGTTGAAAAGTTTTGTCTGTCTGTCTGTTTGTCTGTTTGTCTGTTTGTCTGTTTGTGTGTCCGCACTACTCCTCCCAAACGGCTCGGCCGATCGAGACGAGATTTTGCAGGGTTGTTAGGTATATCCTTGGCTCGCCACACGCCAAAATTCAGCTCTTTATCTCAAATAATTTAGTCGTACCAACGAAAAAACACTAAAAAAACGGCAGAAAAAGTGCAACTTTTCAGTGACTTTATATTTTAGAGACATTTTTACATGGTTTCTTATGTTTTTGAAGTTCCTGATGACGAAAATGAAATCAATTTCGACCCCTGACCAAACTTTTAACTGCGAATTGGCTACCTCGGCCCGAATTTACTAACATAATCAACTTCGACCCTTCATCTTGAAAAAAAAGGGGTCGACCGACTAAAAATTTTTATTGCAGATTTCGATAGGTCTCGGCAAGACCTTTTCAAAGAGGGGTCGGAAGGGGGGTCTAGGAGCCCGACTTCATTAGTTGGCCGAATCAGGATCTTGAAAAAAGGGGATCGACCGACTAAAAAATTTTATTGCAGATTTCGATAGGTCTCGGCAAGACCTTTTCAAAGAGGGGTCGGAAGGGGGGTCTAGGAGCCCGACTTCATTAGTTAGCCGAATCAGGATCTTGAAAAAAGGGGATCGACCGACTGAAAATTTTTATTGCAGATTTCACGTGGTGCATTACTCAATGCCTCAAAAATCCTTGAGACAGCTTGCCGAAGGCAAGCACGGAAGCGCCGCAGGCCAAGGTAGGTGTAACGCCAGGCGTGGATTGTCGTAACTGGCGCAGCATCGCGAAGCCTGTTACGACAAGACACGGTCTGGCGTAAACCTACCTTGTGCACTTTAACTGTAGCTCAGTGGGAATAGAAGGGCGGGCCTCAGTCACGATGTTACATCGATAACTTTGCGTTTCCCCTCCACAGGGTGTGTGTGGTCCGAGAGCCGAAGGGCCGAGAGATGGCCTCCGATTTAGCCCTGCGAGGTCTGATGCGAGGGCCGAAGGTCCGAGGAGAAGCCGCTGGCAGGCCAAGCTGGGCCTGGCCCCTGTCGAACCGAGTTGTCGGCGTAGCAAGGCGGACGCACACTAAATGTTTTGTAAAATTTTGTACAAGACATCATAGTTTTTTGTGCAGATGAACATTTCGTACAATTTTCGTACGAAACTCTGCACAAATTTCCCCATTTTTTGTACAAAATCTCGTACAAAATTGTACGAAAAGTTTATCTGCACTAAAAACTGTGATGTCTCGTACAAGATTTGTACAAAAACATTTAGTATGCAGAAGGGCGGGCCCTAGCTTGTTGTACATGGTATTGACATTTTGTTAGTAGCACCTCTAGTAATTTGTGCGATAATAATACGTACTTTTCGCTCTTGTAATAATTATCTACATATTTGTTAGTACTTATTGACTAAAAAAATTTCCTCAATTATTACACAAGGTAGGTGTACGCCAGACCGTGTCTTGTCGTAACAGGCTTCGCGATGCTGCGCCAGTTACGACAATCCACGCCTGGCGTTTCACCTACCTTGGCCTGCGGCGCTCCCTGCTTGCCTCCGGCAAGCTCTTTCAAGGTCTGTTCAGGGGACGAGAAGTGCACCACTTGATAGCGGGTGGTAATAGATTATTTCAGAAAATTCGGGCCAAGATACCGCCTACGCGGTTGAAACTTTAGTCGGGGGTCGAAATTGTTTTCATTTTCGTTATCAGCACCTTCGAAAACATACAAAACTATGTTATAATGTGTAAAATATGTCAAGTCACAAAAAAGTTGCACTTTTTTTTTGCCGTTTTTTCAGTGTTTTTTCGTTGGTACGACCGAAGGATTTGAGATAGAAAGCTGAATTTTGGCGTGTGGCGAGCCAAGGACATACATAACAACCCTGCAAAATCTCGCCCCGATCGGCCGAGTCGTTTAGGAGGAGTAGTGCGGACACACAGACAGACAAACAGACAAACAAACAGACAGACAGACAAAACTTTTCAACCCCAGTGGAGTAACTGGCTTCGCTAATCGCTCAGCCAATGAAATAAATTGTACTTAAAGAAGAAAATACTAAATATTATTGTTGTATTCTATAGTACCTGGTAACTTACAATAAAGTCAGGGAGATGCTGAGAGAATAAGACCGAATCAAGCCGCACGGTGGCGGGGCGTGGCGGAGCGCGATAGGGTGCGGCGCAGGCGACCAGAACTCCACACGCGTTTCGAGCTCAGGACTTGAACCGAACGTGTGACCCCACCAATGGCTCGCTCTCCGAACGAGGAATCCATTGGTGGGGGTCACACGTTCAATTCAACTCCCACTTAGCGACTCTGGAGCTAAACACGCGTCCAGAGTTTTGATCGCCTGCCCTTTCTTCTGGCCCACTGTGCGGCGGGGCGGGGCGTGGCCGCCCAGGACGGCAGCGAGGGCCATTGAAGGCGCGAGGAGGGACCGCCGCCGGATTTGTTGAGGAGCCGCGCGGACGGTCGTGGAGGGCCTCGGCCCGGCTCGGCCTGGCTCAGTCTGGCTCGGCCCCCAGTGGGCCAGAAGACCGGTGCTGGCGGCCGAAAAACCCCAGACGCGTTTTGCGGGTCGGCAAATAGGTCTTGAACCGAACGTTGTGACTCCACCAATGAAGTTCTCGTTCGCAGAGCAATCCACATTGGCGGGGTCACACGTTCGATTTGAGTCCTGTACAGAGTGACTCTGGAGCTTACAACACGCGTCCAGAGTTGAAGCCGCTGGCGCTGGTCTTCTGGCCCACTGTGCCCCGGCCACGAGAGCCGGACGACGCCCACCAGCAGCAGCAGCAACACAGCGGCCCCACCTCGGCAAAGAGGAAGTCGACTTCCTTCCGAACATCCGCCCATTCCCAATAACTTATTTCTTTTAGTATATATTTTCGGCTCGCGGAGCGGGAGAAGGAGAGAAACGAAAACACGATGCGGCGCGTGGTGGGGTCGTGGCCTGGCGGGGCGTTGCGTGGCTTGGCGGTGCCAGGCGGGGCGTGGCGGGGCGTTGCGTGGCAGGGCGTTGCGTGGCTTGGCGGGGCGTGGCAGGGCGTTGCGTGGCCTGGCGGGGCGTGGCAGGGCACGCCGTTTCGTGTACAGGTGAATGGCGATAGCTTGATAAAGCTCTCGATGAGCCTCGCACCTTTGTGGCGCAGCGAGCACCGATCCGCCCCGCTGTGGGCCAGAAGACCGGCGCAGGCGGCCAAACCTCTACACGCGTTTTGACCTCCAAAATCGCTAAATGGGACTCGAACCGAACGTGTGACCCCACCAGTGGATTGCTCTCCGAGAAAGGAGTCCATTGGTGTGGTATCACGTTCGGTGTTTGATTCCCGTTTTAACGAATGTGAAGATCAAAATGCGCCTGGAGTTTCGGCCGCCTCCAACAGTCTTCTGTCCTACTGCGCGCCTGAACTGGCTCCGCCCCGCCACGCCCCGCCACGCCCCGCCACGCCCCGCCACGCCCCGCCACGCCCCGCCACGCCCCGCCACGCCCCGCCACGCCCCGCCACGCCACGCCACGCCCCGCCACGCCACGCCCCGCCACGCCACGCCACGCCCCGCCACGCCACGCCCCGCCACGCCACGCCCCGCCACGCCCCGCCACGCCACGCCACGCCCCGCCACGCCCCGCCACGCCACGCCCCGCCACGCCACGCCCCGCCACGCCACGCCACGCCCCGCCACGCCACGCCACGCCACGCCACGCCACGCCGCGCCACGCCCCGCCACGCCACGCCCCGCCACGCCCCGCCACGCCCCGCCACGCCCCGCCACGCCCCGCCCCGCCACGCCCCGCCACGCCCCGCACGACCACCGCGACGTCCGCACCGCACGAGGGCACTCCCCGAGAAAAATAGCCAAATGAAGGACGCCGCTACAGAAATCTGATAAATGCGGATGGATATCGAGGCGGCCATTCCGGCCAGGAGGCGGGGAGAGGGAGGGATCAGCTCGTCATAAATTAGGAAAACGGCCCCACTTCGCTCGGATAGCCATGCGTCTGTCGTCACCGCCGGCATGGCCGGGGTGGAGGCGCACAGTGGAACAGCCAGAAGACCGGCTCAGGCGGCAAAAACTCTACACGCGTTTTGAGCTCCAGAGTCGCTGAATGGGAGTCGAATTGAACGAGTGACCCCACCAATGGATCCCTCGGTTGGAGAGCAATCCATTGGTGTGGTGGTCACACGTTCGGTTCGAGTCCCACTTAGCTCCTCAGGTGCTCAAAACTCAAAAAAAAGGATTCTGACCGCCTCCGACCACTGTGAGGCGGGGTGAGGGGCGTGGGCACGTGGTCGCCGGCGACGCCGCCAAGGGAGCACTGCGAAACCAAGTGTAGAGAAGTCGAACGCTCGAATTGCTGAGGTGTGGAATTTTCTGTCTCCGCACTTAGAGCCCGAGTTTGCAGTATACTGTTAAAAAATTCATCTTGATTTTAAGAAACTTTTTTATGAAGCAGTTTACAAAATATTTTTGGTAGTAAAAGTAAGAAACTTTTTGTCCTTAAAAGTAAGAACCAAATTTGAAAGGTATTAAAATGTTTCTTACATTTTATGCATATAAGGAAATTTGAAGAAAAATTGAGATAAAGTAGATGCCAAATCTACATTGAGTTACTCAGAGCATTGTACTAGTCGGTCTAACTGGTGAAGTCAGACGTAAGGCTGTACGTCAGAGTGGGAGGCTGAAGTTTTCACTCAAAATTTTGGCCATGATCATCGCCTTCTCATTCTCATTGATGGTAATATTGTCACGTCTGTCTAGTACCGTGAAACGGGATAATTTCGGGTGTCTCTGCCCGAAAGCATTGCGATGATGCTGCCATCTAGCGGCGACCTCGGAGGCTTGCCCCGTTGCGCGCATCGCATTCATCACACTTAAACCGTCAAATCATTCATCCGGAGGCCAAACAGATCTTAACTTTTCAAGATACAGCTGATCGAAAAGGTGAAAAAGAGCCCGCTCTTCGCTCTGCAGCTTGATGAGTCAACATATGTCAAAGCTATCGCTCAGCTCATGTGCCTTATCAAGTACAGCTGCACTGACGAGAAGGCCTTATGGAGGAGGATTTCTTCTTTTGCCTCGAACTTACGGGGAACGCAACAGCTGCCAATGTTTTTGTTGCGGTTGATTCGTACCTGGTAGAAGTTGGTTTGGTTTGGCTTTACTGCGTTGGTGTCTATACTGATCGTGCCCCTGTCATGCTGGGTTCGAAGTCTGGCTTCAAAGGATTGGTTTAAAAGGCCAACCCTGCAATCACGTTTACGCACTGCATCATCCATTGAGAGAGCTTGGCAGCGGGACTTGGCAGAGATTCGCCCTTCGAGGAGGTTTTAACAGTGGTGGTTAAAATTGTAAATGAAATTATTGCGCACCATCTTCAGACAAGACTCTTCAAAGTTCTGTGCGAAGAGTTGGGGGCGGCCTACACAATTCTTCTGTTTTACTCCAAGTCACGCTGGCTCTCTCGAGGCAACGAAAACATGAAAAACATTTTCCATAGCAACAACTCCAACATTGCCGATTGACAGAATTAGAAACGCGAGAAATTCAAAAGGTTCGAAGTTCAGACACTTCAAATTAAAATAAAATGCATACCAACTTTAAAAAATTAATTTCATTTTCTTCCTTGTACTAGAGAACTACAGAAATGTAGTACTGAAACGCCGTGCAATGCGTTAGAATAAGGGTTTCTTTTTTCTTTTCTTCGGGGCCCACCCAGATCGAGGGTGTTCTCGTATGGCAGGAAACGTGTTGAAAATTAAGAAATGTGTCATTTTTGTAGCAAAGTGACCGACTGTTTTATTTCGAGAATTTCGGATGTGCTTCCTCGTGGCTTTGCTCTTGGGGAAAAGCGGTACGTTCCGAGATGGTCTCCCCTTTGAGGGCGCTCCTCGCGTTCCTGTACCTGGCCAGACTGTGCCATGCCACGCCGTGCCACGCCGTGCCATGCTGGCGGGTGGGCCAGACTCGCGTTCCCGTCGGCCTCCGCACCGCGCTTCGCCAACGGAGCTAACCACACTCGCATTCCCAAGCAGAACGGCCAGTCAATAAAAAGATGATAAACTCAATTTCGATCGCGTCCCTTTTTTCCCTCTTCCCGTTCTGCCTTTCGGCGCCGCACCACGCGCCTCTCTGGGCCGCGCCTCTTTATGTCTCTCCCTTTCCGACTCTCTTTTTCTTATCCTCACGGACTATGCCTCTCTCAAACTCGCTCCTTCGCTTCTCCACTGCCACGCACATCCTAACCTGACCGGCGGTACGCAACGCAACCGCGGTGCAGGTTCTCAGGTTTCATTCGCTCTTCTTATCCTGTTTAATTGCAAGCCTATGAGGGGTTTCAACAAGGAAACGGAAATTTTATTTCTGATAGCCTTCTAAGTGAACAAACACGTGGTTTCAAGTGTGTACGGTAATAACAGTTCCCGGTTTTCCCAGGAAGCCTGTAGAGTAGAATAGACATAGGCGATTTTCAGGGAGTTCCTGGGAAAACCAGGAACCGTTTTTACCGTGTGTTCCAAGTTACCCCAATTCATAGTACCCTGTACAGTTCACAAAAGTACCGAGTAGTCTGTATACGATCCATCAAGGTGTTTACCCCCTCGGGCGGGTTTCTCTCATGTTTCATGACAGAGAACTAGGCTTCGGTTACTGCGGACGAACCACCCAGTAGTGCGTCCACCCGTTTATCCGTCCTCCGTCAGAGGAGGAATTTTTCATCGTTCGATCTTCACCATATTTGGTATGCGCCCACTGGGCAGCCTATGTTACCGAGTTCCAGGCGCGCTGCAGCAGGTGCATCAAAATCAACTTAAGAAGAGGGGTATATTCTTACCTGACCATAATTTTAAAAAAAATAATAATAAAAAATAACATGTTGGGTTATTAGTTGTATTGCAATTGTGTGTATTTAGAAATAGTGTTACGGGAGAAAGTAAACGGCTCAATTCGAAAAAAGTTTGGCCCCACGTCGCTTACTCAGTCTCTTAAGTATCATTGTCCCGGCATGTGTTCAGAACTCCGCACTTCGTTGTGTGGAGTATGTCTCCACATTTGCAAATGCAGAGTTGGCAGTCTCCACACTTAAGTGTGGAGTAGCTCACGGAGCCCCTATCTCTTGCCATGGCCAAACGTGGAGAACTCTACACTTGAAGTGTGGAAACCGGGGGAGACTGCAAATTCTGAACCCCCAAAAGTGGAGACTGAAAATTCCACGTTCCCACGTTTCAAGTGTGGAGTTGTCCACATCTGGTTTCTCACCGATACCACAACAAATTTGTAATCCAACCTTTCCTAACCTGCGTAATAAGTATCTATCAGTATAGGAAGTGTCTACGGCGCCCAGACCGCTCTTTTCGGTGCCACCTTTCACTGCATTTAGACCAGGCCGGACTAGAAATGCAGCGCCTACGGAACGAGATATTTTATTTTCCAGCATTTCTTTGGTCACAACACAATCCCATTGTGCACTAGATTTACGGACGGCCCACAGAGGGTCGGCAGGAGCACGCAGGCCGCCGCCGCCCCGCCCACTGCACTATACCACAGGCCTGGCCCGGCCTCGCCTCTCCGGGCACAATATTCCTTGAAATTCCTCGAAAACCTTTAGCCAGACAGACTCACCCACCCCCTCTCGCCCGAGCCCCAGTTTCCTCTTGACATTACTGCCGGCCATGATTCTTGCTGTCACCACGGTGGGACGTGTTGCCGAGGGAACGACGGCAGAGAGATGTGGACGCCGTTGGCCTCGCCGCGCGTCGCTGCGCAGCGCCGGCAGGAGGTGCTGGCCCACTGTGGGCCGTGTCGCCGCCGTGCCGGAAGAGGTACGCGGCAGCGAGTCGCAGACCGGCGGGCGGCCCGTCTCGTCATGGCAAAGACACGCGGCCAGCGCACAGTGGGCTAGAAAACCGGTTGAGGCGGTCACAATCCTGGACGGGTCCAGAGAAGCGGCCAGGGGGTAAATACTCGCGTAAAGCCGTGTACACAAAATCCAAGTAATACGCGTAATACACGTAATTGTTGCACCATTTTGGGGGTTAAAAAGGACAAAATAGCATTTCAAGGCCGTAATACAGCGTAATACCGAGTGGTCGGTACACGATTTTTTGAAGTGTGTACCCCCCGAGTAGCAGTGTGCGAAGCGGCTGTCTTGTTGGATGGTACGGTGGCTGACGGGAATCCAGGGACAGTGACAGACAAGACTCTCAGATAGACTGATTGGATTATCGGAAGCGAGTCCTGCTTATATACTCTCGGGTTACATGGGTGCCAACTTACATGGCAGCAGGGGTGACAACCTGCATACACAACACCTCCCTTTTTTAAATACAATATAAAATTAAGGAACATTACATTTAACAATGCCTACTTTTCCCCCTTTTAAAAAATTTAAAACAACTTAAACATTTATAAAATATACCATTAAAAATATATATCCCCGGGGTTCATCTTTCCGGAGGCTTAGAGACTCTGTTACTCAGAGTTCTAATGACTGCGTTGTCATTTTGGCTTGGCCGTGCAATGACAACGGGAATTTCTTGGGTAACTGGAATAACAACTGGATTAACAATTGGATTTACAACAGGAGTAACAACTGGATTACTGTTTGACTTAAACATTTCATGATACACTAACAAAGCACTAGAGGAATCAGGACCAATTAGATGCATAAGAGCGTCACATTGCATGGGCTTGTCCCACTTACGAGTGCTGTCAAACGATATGTAGCCCTTGAACTGCCATTTGAAAATCTTCCACTGCTCCTCTGGATTCTCGCCCGGTTGTAAAGGGCCTGGTTCTGACCTGAACTCCATGCTCGAATCCTCCCTGCCAGGCACACGCACATGTTGGGCGTTCAGTGCACTTCCTAACCTCAACCCGTCACTTGGCGGAAGCGATGCTCACCAGCAGCAGTTGGTAGCGTCCACTTCCAGAGATTCACAGTAGAAGCAGGCTGGCATGATCTCTTCCTCGCCTCGCCACTCAGGATGATACCGGCTGCGCCATGTCGTGTTCGATGGTACGGTGGCTGACGGGAATCCAGGGACAGTGACAGACAAGACTCTCAGATAGACTGATTGGTTTATTGGCAGCGAGTCCTGCTTATATACTCTCGGGTTACATAGGTGCCAACTTCAATGGCAGTAGGGGTGACAACCTGCATACACAACAGCGACATCCTACTATCTCTCTCAAAACGAATGTTGGAAATTATTTCCGAATCGAATTGAATCATGGCACATTTGATTCAAATACGAAGCAAAAGAATGGGCCATGCACATTTATGCTGTTTTGGTCCAAAATAATTCGAATGCGAGAGTCAACCCAAACTCTTGTTTCGTTTCTGAATCGAATGGGACCTGATTCGATTTGGTTTCGAAGCATTAGCACACCACTAGTCCAGAGTTTTAAATGGGACACGAAGCGAACGTGTAACCCCACCACCGGATTGCTCTCCGAACAGGGAATCCATTTGGTGGGGTCCTTTTAATGAGCTTTTTTTTTTGAACTGAGAAAAATTTCACTTAAAATATTCACTATAGATCACAAATAAACCAATACAAAGTTATCTATGAAAGCAAACTTTATTTACTACATTTGCAAAAAATAAATTCTTTGATTGAAAACAAATTTGTCTTTATAATTCTACTGACATTGTAAATTTTCTGCACTATAGTAAAAGATTTCCTATAATTACTTAATTTGTTCCGGCTAATTATCTGTATCTCATGTAAAAATTATTCCACAAGTTATTGAAAATATTTACTATATTACAGTTAGGCTCTAAAATAACTATGCCGCAGTGTGAATTTTCAACAACAGAGAAAAAAAAATATCAGTTAAGTTCTGAGATTGTTGTATTATGTATGCTCCAAATACTTCGTGTGGTGTTAAGAGTGCGTCTCTTCATGGCAAAGACACGCAGCCAGCCGGGCGATCGCTGCTTATAGTGCATTCGTGCAGGCCATGGCAGCTGCGGCGCGGGCTCTGCAGGCGACCTTCCTCCTCCTTAAAGGCGCACGGCGAGACGGGCCGCCGTGCCCGGCCCTGCCCTCTGCCGCCATAGAGTGGCTCGAGTGTCCTCCAAAACTGTTCAATATTCTATGAGCCCGGCAATGCCTGGTCCTATGGGCGCCCATTATCGATTCACTCAAGCCCACCGCGCTGAAAACGTGAGTAACACCGGGACGGACCCGTCAGGGAGGAGGGGGAAGGAGGGGCGCAGTGGTCCAGAAGACCGGCGCACCAGGCGGCCGAAACTCTAGACGCGTTTCGAGCTCCAGAGTGTCTAAACAGGACTCGGACCAGACGTATGGCTCTACCAATGAATTCCTCTTTCGGAGACTTCACACGGTAAAAACAGTTCCTGGTTTTCCCAGGAACTCCCTGGAAATGGCCTAGGTCTTTTCTACGGGCTTCCTGGGAAAACCGGGAACCGGTTTTTATCGTGCGGAGAGCAATCCAATCGTGGGTTCACACGTTCGGTTCGAGTGCCATTTCGGGACTCAGGAGCTCAAAACGCGTCTAGTGTCGTGGCCACCTCTAGGGGTCTGTTGAGGCCTAAAAGCGCTGATGATGATGACCGGTCTTCTGGCCCACTGTAGGGGAGGAGAAATGGGGGGGGGGGGGAGAGGTCACAGGACGCAGCCATGCACGCGAGGCGTCGCAGGGCGCGGCGACAATGTAGACACTTTGTGCATCTGCATCAAGGCGCGGGTGAGTGTCACAGCGAAAGGGCGGTAAAGGCAAACTTCAGAGGACAAAGCGTAAAGTGTTGGGTCCGCGGCCCGGCCGTCCCGGCATGGCAGCTACAAGTGCGGGGGAGGGACGAGGAGCGAGGCCGGCAAACCGGAATGACAAAGCTGGGCTGGAAAGTTTGCTGATTCATTTGCAGCCGTCGAAGCGAGGGGTCCACCACTCAGTCCAGGAGCGTACACAGGCGGATTACTGATAACCGGCGATTACCTACAAAAAATACTCAAAAAAACTATATAATTTTGGCCGGCTAAGAGCATTTTTGCACACTAAATCTTATGTACAATTTTGTACGAGACATCACAGTTTTTTGTGCAGATGAACTTTTCGTACAATTTTTGTACGAAAATCTGCACAAATTTCCCCCTTTTGTACAAAATCTCGTACAAAATTGTACGAAAAGTTCATCTGCCCAAAAAAAACTGTGATGTCTCGTACAAAATTTGTACAAAAACATTTAGGGTGCGCAATAACGCACAATTTTCTGCATACCCGCGCACTAAATCGTGCATCGTCACGTACAAATTAGTGCGTTACAAAATGCATGTTTAATTTCGTGCACGGGCGCGAATAACAACCTACATAGTAATTTAGTGTGAATATGCTCATTAATGTGGAGAACGAACGTCATTACGTTATGAAAAAAAGTCATTACGAGTCTGAGAGTGAAACTGTTTCAGTTTTTGTGCAAGTCTGCAGGGGCAACTACTCTATGCAAATGACGAGAAAATTTTCACCTAGTCCTAATCGGCCTTCGGAAAAGCAAAACAACGTATGTCCGACACTCTAAATGTCTTACAGTTAAATTTGAGCTACGCATTGCGCATTCGGCGCAAGCATAATTTTCTCATAATACAAACCTTATTTGGGTTTTCATCGAAAGGTACAAAGAAAAGCCTTATTTTTACAAAGAAAACCTGCGCACAGATTTGAGAGGCCACGTTCATTATCGTTTGCTGATTGTAAATGTGGTTTAAAAGCTCCAAAAATAAAAACCATATTTGGTTGGAGAGGATGAACTGCCTTCGTCAAAAAATAGTTTCTAAACTTTGCGCTTCTCTGTCCCGTGTCGCTTCCAGAACTATAAAGAAATTTGTCTTTCAGCTCAAATGCAAAGTATTGGCAGTCACAAGACTAGAGCGATAAACCAGAGAAATCGAAGCCCCGTCACGCCGTCTGTCATTTAATTTTGTAGAACGAATGATGCGCTCGAAGACGCTTTCATAGTATTAAACAAAGAGTCTTATCCATCTAAGGTTAATGCGGCCAACTTCCTCAGAGAAGAGGAAGGTGCACAGCGAGAGGAACGGCAAAGATAAATGACTCGGGGTATAGGAGAAAGAACAAACAAACTCTGTACAAAACAAATCCAAGCCGCGCTGGTGTGCGGGCGAGCCCAAGCACAGTGGGCCAGACGACCGGGAGGCGGTCAAAATCCCGGACGGGTTTTGAGCTCTAGAGTCGCTGAAAGGGACTCGAACCGAACGTATGTGACCCCCATCAAAGGAATGCTTTCCTAACGAGGAATCCATTGATGGGGTCACACGTTTGATTCGGCTCCCATTAAGCGACTCAAGAGCTCAGGAAACGCGTCTGGAGTTCGGGCCGCCTGCGCCGCTCTTCGGGCCCTCTGTGCCGAGGCCGGGCACTGAGACCCTAGCAGCTCACAGGCCCCGCCCCCTGCCCTGCCCTGCCTCCAAGGCCACTCGAGGGGATTCTCATAAATTTTATTCGAAGCATAAAGTAGATTTTAGTGTGTTCGGCAGTCAGAGCTGGGCTAGCCTGAGTGTTGGGCGGCACATGGCGGCGGAGTAAAGGGCGGCCAGTCGCTGATTGGCAGGGAAACGCGTCGCGCTTGTAGCATTCCTCACACTGCCAAACAGTTTAGAAATCCAAATCACTGTAAATACCGTAAGCCGGGGCAAGGTGAGAAAATGTCGGGCAAATCACTGTAAATACCGCAAGCTGGGGCAATGTGAGACAATTTCGGGGTAAGGTGAGACAATGTCCGGTTAAGTATGATATACTCTAAACCCCAATATGGTCACTGCTACCTTTAAAACACATTCACTATCCTTGATTACACTATTTTTTTCGACGCGAAGTTTGACAGGGAAGTGTCATCAAATGCAAATAGAATTATAAGTCTATCATGTGCACACTAAACTCTTGTGGACTTTTTTAATGCATAATTATGCACTTTTTGTGAATAGTTATGCATGCACAGATACATACGTCAGGTGTGTATAATATTATGCATCATTGTGTACATTTTGTGCATCTTCTTGCATAAAATGTACACAGTCATGCATAATATTATACACACCTTACGTACGTTTCTGTGCATTCATAATTATGCATTAAAAAGTCCACAAGATTTTAGTGTGTGTCTCAAACTACCCCGAATTAGTCTCATATTACCCCATCTTACGGTACCCTTTAAACAAGCCAGGTACGTATTCCAGACCGCGTCTTGTCGTAACAGGCTTCGCGATGCTGCGACAGTTCCGACCATCCACACCTGACGCCATTCAGGCGTTCACACCTGCGGCTTACTGTCGATCAGCAAAAAAATAAATTATGCGTCTACGAAGTCTAGAAAAAACATTCCTAGAGGTTCCTTCATAATTTTACGAAGATTCATTTTTTTAAATCCACGAAAAACCTTCGTAAATTTACAATAAAAATAACTTCGTAGCGGAGAAAAAATCGTCGTCAGTTACCAAGAATCTTCGTATACGTACGAAGGTTTCCGTCGGCAACATTTTTTCGATTGGTGCCTTCGTAAATTCCAGGTATTCATTTTACAGTGTGCTTTGGTGCAATGAATAGGGTATTTCCGTGAATTGAAACGGAAGTAAGAACACAAGTAAGTGCACAACTTTACACTAAATCCTTACGTACTTTTTTGTACATAGCTAGGCACGATTTTGCACATGCGTTTGTTATGTACAATATTATACGTTGTTATGCATAATTTATTCATAACTATGTATAATTTATACGTTTTTATGCATAATATTATGCAGAAGCATACGCATGTGCAAAATCGTTCATAACTATATACAAAAAAGTGCATAAGGATTTAGTGTGTTCCGTCCCCTCGCCTTAGGAGGGGGTTGAAAGGGCAGCCATCTTTATCCCCTCCGCGGGCGAGGGGACGGAAGTTGTGCACTTGTGTTCTTTACTTCCGATTAAGATTCGCGGAAATATTCTACATCTTTCATGTGTCAACCCTTAAATTTCGTGATACAATGGTGTTTTGTGATACCCTCACAGGTGTAGGCACGTTTTTAACTTGCCAATAAAATCGTTGAATTCCTCGTCACTCCGGCTCCGTTTGCCCCACGCTTAAAAGCCTACGAAGTATTTTGAGCATACGTATGCATATGTGCGAAGAAATAGTCCGCAAACTACGACGTATTTTCTTTGCAGGCTTTAGGTATGCTCAAAATATTCTGTTGTGTAACAAGCTACGTTTGGTGGTTAAGTCTGAAACAGTTCGTAAGGTTTTCTGAATGCCGACATTGGCGATGAGACACGCAATGCAATCTTTCCCCAATGGCTCTAATTTGCGTTACATTTAAGCGCAGCGCCCTGGGGGGCAGGCCTCCGACACGCGCACGGCGCCCAGCCTCGTCCAGCACCAGGGGCCCATCATCGAGCCCCGGAGAGCGATCCATCTTGAGGGAAGTCGAGGCGTCCGTCCAGTGTTGCTGCCTCCGAAGTTCGACGCTCTGAAAGGTGAGCAGCTGCCAGGCGTGTCAATGCACGCTCGCCTCAATGTAGAGAAGCCCATCCTGCAGAACACGTCAACCCCGTCATGGCCCACAGTCCCGTCATGAGAGGCGCCCGGAGGAACCAAGAGGGATGCCTTGTGAGCCCAATGATGAAGTGACTGGGTAGGTAAGTGATTGACCATGTAGACCAAGCTGCAGTACCTTTTTTGATACCTGTCTCCAGTGGTAAAACGAAAGTGTAGTATTACACAGTTGTTCGACGGATGTGAATTCGTTTGACTGCGAATTGTGTCCCGTTCGTTAGAATGAGAATTGTTTCACGTTCGTTTGAAAAGAAGGTAGGGGTACGCCAGACAGTGTCTTCTCGTAACATGCTTTGCGATGCTGCGCTAGTCTCGACAATGCACGCCTGGCGTTCAAGAATGCTTGGGCCTGCGGCGCTTGCCTGCTTTCAGCAGGCTAGGAGTAAATAGTTTGAAGGTGACAGGGTTGGATTTCACCTTTCCGAGGAGCCAAGGAATCCAAATCTGTGTCCAGAATTAAGATACGGCTCATACTTTGGGAGATATTGGCTGAAAACGTCTCAAAATTACCTAAAAAGTCCGAAATCGTGGGGAAATTGTCAAAAAATCGTTTGAGAGGCTTACCATGGGGTATAAAAAATAGTTAATGATCCAAGGAATCAAATGATCACAACCCCATATTTTTCTGATGGACCGGATCTGATACTCCGGCTTTTTACATGTCTCTAAGACACTAAAACGCCCACCAAAAATCAGCCAAATCGGAGAGGTGAAATCCAACCCTGTCACCTCATATATATTTATTTTTACTCTAGGCCTCTTTGCTAGAATCCTTATTAAAAGCGGAATGATCGAAAGGGGGCTAACTGACTACACTGTGTTTCTCTACGTAGCACTGCCTTTCCACCACGAAACAATATTCGAGGCTCTCTTTTGCTGCCTCGGCGCCACGGCCTGCCATGCCAACACCAACAAAGGAGGCAGTTATTGCCGCTGATGAATCGAAGCCACCATGTTTGTCTCGGCCCGTTCTGTCCATTAGAAATGAATAAAAGGAAGGTCGGCGAAGAAAGGGTTGGAGGGGGGGGGACCCGAAAGTTGGGGCGCCCTTTTAACCGTTTTCCGAGCGACCGGCGAAGGAAAAGCACACATTTGTGACGGAGGTGGGCGGGGCTGGGGGACGCACAGTGGGCTAGAAGACCGGTGCAGCCGGTCAAAACACTGTCGACACGTTTTCAGCTTCCGAGTCGCTAACGAAAACTCCAACCAAACGTGTGGCCGCACCAAAGGATTCCTCGTTTGGAGAGCAATCCATTGGTGGGGTCACCCGATCGGTTCGTGTCCCATATTGCGACTTTGAATCTTGAAGTGTGTCTAGAGTTTTGGGCGCCTGCGCCAGTCCTCTGGCCCACTGTGTGAGTGGGATGTCCCGCTGAGGAACCGGACGTTTGCCCATGACAAAGACTCCAGAAGAAAGGCATAAACATACGAGAGGAAGGAACTAAGTTGTTTTCCTCCGTCCTCGGCTCGGCCGCCGCTGGAACGGCTTTAAAGCGAGTCAAACAGGGCAGCCTGGGCGGCCACGGCGCGAGGTGACACAGCTTAATGTTTCCGCGTGGAAAGGATTCTTCCGGATTACAGAGTTTTAATCGAGCTTGTAGTTGGCGAGACTGGCGCCAAGCCTCCGCACCGGTGACTTGAGATATTAAAATGACAATTGTGCTCAGTGGACTCAATTACCGTGAGTGACGTAAAAAGTTGCGACAGTCTTTTGCCTCTTGTTTTGTTTTTTCCAAGCATTACTCTGCAAAGGCAAGTGTGTGCATTGCACTTTTCTAAATTTATGCATGCACATTGTTCACACTAAATCCTTATGCACTTTTTTGTACATAGTTATGAACGATTTTGCACATGCGTTAGCTTCTGCATAATATTATGCAAAACAACGTATGATTTATACATAGTTATGAATAAATTATGCCTAACAACGTATAATATTAAGCATATAAAACGCATGAATCTTGCATAACTATGTACCAAAAAGTGCGTAAGGAATTAGGGTGGTCTTAACAGTCTCCTTGTCATGGCACTCACTTTGGAACAGCGTGCCTGACCGAGACGACTGCATGGGTCCTAGGCAGAGAGCTAGAAACAGTGTGCTTCGCAAGCAACACTTTTCGGGAGTGTGCAGGCTGGTATGGAAGTGTCCATAGTGCATGCAGTCACACATTTTAGACAGTGTGCCATGCACACTCTTAAGGTTTTTGTTGGATGTTGTATGGGTCGTTCTCACGTATACTGTAAATTGAAACTAGAGAACTTGACTAATGGGCTGACCCCGACGTGTACCGCTTTGCAAAGTGTTTGCAGTTGGCAGATGATGTGAGCCACACTACACTCATGGTGTCCGTGTCCGTTTTGATGAACGCTTGAATAAAGACAAATTCTTTCTTTCTTTTTCTTTATTGCACATAACACCATGCAACGATTTATTCAATTTGAAAGATTTCTGATCCAAGAATGCTGTGACTTAGTTTGACAATCGATAGATCAAACACGTGTACGTCTTCAGCGTATGAACCGATAGACAATGATTTTCGAACATATCGTAAGTTTGTTTCAGATAAAGGAGCAACAGCAGACCAGTTGTAAACACTGAACAATCTACATCGAGAAACGAAAGAATAATGCAGGCAAGTTCCCACATTACTTTCAAGAGGCACAAACAATGTTAGAGTAAGGAGCGACAGATTAAACCACAAGATCTGTGGAGAGTCATGCAAACAGCTTTCATCAACAACCTCACACGCCAAGTAAGCTGACAAGGATTTTGTGACAGTTACTATAACTTCCAAATTTGGGACTTTTCTAACATTTGACATTCAGTAAAGCTTAAATATTTCCTTAACATTCGTCAACAAACAAGTAATTGAAAAGATTTGAAACAATTAGAATCTTGAAATCAAAAGAAATCATTACTTTACAAAAATCAAGTCTAAATTTGTTTGCCGCTCCATAGGCGCCGCAAAAAAAAAGTTTGAATTTCCGTCAAACTTTTCTGAGCCTTTGCGATGCAACCTGTATTCAGTCCCTAGCAACATCAATCTTCCTAATAAATATATCTATCAACAGTAGTGCACAACTCGCTCGTATTTGTTTTAAACTATCCCTAATTGGCTTTTCCTCTGCGCGACTGTCATGACAAATGCTGTTAATCATTTTGCACCTTGAAGTACAAAGTGTGATTCTCATCCTTAACGCATGCTCGCACAAACTGATGCACACATTTACTGACACAGACACAATTATTCACACACAGAGACACACACTCACACTCACGAAAAGACACTCGCACTCACAGGTATTTAAAATAATTTACAGTTATCCATGTACCACTCCGATGCGGTAAAACGTATCATAACATCTAGAGGAAATGTATAAGTCAAAGTTCAACTCTACTCACAATCATGCCGTTACAAGTAGATTAAAATATTTACACATTACTCTGCGTTACTTTTTTGTCCGGCACATCTTATAGGTAATAAACGATACACAGAAACATTCATTCAAAAGTCTCCTTGCAGGAGGCGCAGGCGGCGTAACATGTTTGTAAATATTGTGATTTTCGTCAGACCACAGCGCAAACCCTCAATAAGGGCCTGGCGCCGTCTCAGGGCGAGCCATCACATCAAACATAGACAAGGGGGATGGGAGAAACGTTTACGTTCTCGAGTTTGTGGAACGGCAAAACGAAGTAAATCTAAGGCCCAAAGGAGGTTATACACGCAATTCCGATTTAACGAAAGCAATATATTGACATCTGTTCAAGATCGATGCACGCGACTTGCGCGACCTTTTTCCAGAAAAAGTCTTCCAAGAAAAATAACAACAAAAATGCTATGGTATTTGGCACAAAAAAAAACTATTATGAACTGCCATCATTAATATTTGAAAAACGTATTTTGACCTTGAAACCGGTCCAGGCTAACACAGTTAGCCCCCTACCCACAGTGGACCAGAAGATCGGCGCAAGCGTCCAACGAACTCCTGAGTCGCTAAACAGGGCTCGAACCGAACGTGTGACCCCATCAATGCATTCCTCGTTCGGAGAGCAATCCATTGGAAGGTCACACGAAGGTCACACGTTCGGTTCGAGTCCCATTGAGCGACTCTGGCACTCAAAACCCGTTCGGCATTTAGACCGCCTCCACGTATTTCGGTCCACTGTACTACCCCCTCGTCCGAACCTGAAGGGCCGCATTTGTCATCACAGTGAGCAGCGAGATGGCCTCCATTTGGATGAGACATTAAAACAGAATGCGTCCGCTGCCTTAAGACCGTCCAGTCGATTTTCATCAGTCACCCTGCACACATTTACACGGAAACACACACGCACACCAAGACGCCGACGCGGAACTACCGGGCCAGGGCCAGCACGGCCAGCACAGCCAGCAGCGCGGCGTGGGGAAGCCCGAGCAAGGTGGATGCGGACGTCACTGCAACACAACATCGACGTCAATGAGCAGAGGGGACCAGAAAACTTTCCTCGGCTGATTCACTACAAATCGAACAACTTTTTCCAAGGTTCAGGGGGCGCTATGCGCCCCCCCCCCTGGGAATTTGTGAAATTCGTGAGAAACGTGCGGAAACGTGTCACGGCAAAAGGACATTGGTAGTGGAGAAAAAGAGGTTTGATTTGATTCGACTTTTGAAAAAGCGTGCACTAAGTGTGTACTGAGTACACCAGGGTTGTTGTTTATGCTTATATAGTGATAAGCGTTAGCCGCTTAACATGAGGGGTTCGCGTTAGCACGCTAACTACGCTAAACGAACTTCACGATTCGATACCGACCCGAAATTTTCTGTCATTTTATACATCTTCCCCCTATCTGTGCACCTTAGTTCGAAGACAAACCACTTAAGATTCGAAATTTCGAATTATTTGAGATCGAACTCTGCAAATTCGTGTCCGAATCGAATCCTGCCTGATTCGATTCGGTACCGAACTATTTACACACCCCACGCTTAATACGTTACCAAGTATTTTGAGCATACATGATACAAACTAATTTACTTTGTTATACGAAGAAATAGCTCGTAAATTACAAAGTGTTTTCTTTGTAAGCTTATGTAGGCTCAAAGTACCTTGTTATAACAAGCTCTTTTTCTTTGTAAGGCCTAAAATAGTTTGTACACGCTTAAAACCTTACGAACTATTTGAAGCATACATAATACAAACTAATTTACTTTCTTATACGAAGAAATAGTTCGTAAATTACGAATTATTTTCTTTGTAAGCTAATGTAGGCTCAGAATTATTTGTTATAACGAGCTCTTTTCCTTTGTAAGGCCTAAAATAGTTTGTAAGGTTTTCGCAGTGTAAGGTTTTCTCTCTTCTCAGTGCCTATGCCTCACCTCTCTCCGGGACGGGCTCGGCGGGTTTGACGCCCAGCTCCCGCAGCTCAGACTTGACGCCGAAGCCGGCCGGCAGCGAGGCGATGCACTGCAGGGCGAGGCGGCCGGCGCGGAAGTGGCGCGGCTCCAGCGCCACGTGGATGCTGAGCGCGCTCCACTGCTCCCGGTCGGGCGTCGTGTACGAAGTGCTGGCCAGCGACGGCACCTGCACACACAACAAGGACTTTGCCATTCTGGAAGCACACTCTCAAGATCCTACTGAGATTTTCCTTCGTAACACAAACAAACAGCTTAGTATTATGACAGCGACAGCACAGCGAAGGTAGTAACCTATAGTGAAGGATTCTCAATAACTTGTGACCAATTTCTTCGTATTACGAACAAATTTCTCTGTATTATGATAAATTTGTCTCGTAGAGTGCTGAAAATCATCTTAGTATTATAACAGCACGGCATTTCTCAGTAGGAAATTGGGAGTGCACCTTTTAGGGAGAAGGCGGCCACACACTAAAATGATGTGTAGGGTCAGTGCGGGGAAGAGTTGAACTCCCCATATATTACTTCAAATCCCATATGCCAGTGGTTCTCAACCCTGGGGTCGCGACCCTATTTGGGGTCGCGAAATTTTTTTGTCGGGTCGTGGGAAGCTGCCTGGGGTCGCCAGCTGACGTCTGGTTCAGCTGCAGCCAGTGCTCCAGGGCAACGCCCGGTGCATTTCCTCAGGTAGCAAAAACTCAATTCGGATACACACCCCTACTTAAATTCAGTCCAAAACAAAATTAAGAAGTACTCCATCTTAAAAACACGCAAAAACACATAATTTTAAAAATTAATAATTAAAAATGCCCAGTTTTGTCAAGAAAATTAATGGGGCTTTGCAAAGCTTTGGCCCTGGGGTCGCGAAAAATTTTGGCAGATATTTTAGGGTCGCGACCCGAAAAAGGTTGAGAACCGCTGCCATATGCCCAGGCGGAACAACCATCAGAAGTTGTTCCGTAGGATCAGCGGTTCATGACGTGATAATTGTTAAGCCTGTGCACGCGGCATCTAAAGCAAAATATGGGGTGTCCAGTTCTTCCCCGCACTGACCTTACAATGGAGTATGAGTGTTGTGAGTTTCCCATTGAATTTAGCCATGCCATTTGCGTAGGCGCTCGTCTCGTAAACTGCCTACATACTAGGGAGCTCAAACGAGCGGACACTGCTGTGTGGGTACACTGTGAAATCAAGTGTGGACAACTCAACACTTAAAGCGCGGAGGCGTGGAATTTTCGCAGTCTGCACATTGAGGGGGCCTACGAACTCAAAAGATCTTATCTGGGCGCGTTTCCGTATAAAAAATCTTATCCGGAACGCAAGCAAATTTCGCTAACTTTGATCATCTGAGACAGCTAGTTTGCCTTTGAATTCGGCCATGTCATTTGCCTACATACAGGCCTTTTTCGGCTCAATCCTACGTGAGTGTTAGTGACTGTAGGCTGGGCGCGTGCAATATGAGTGATGAGTGCAATGAGTGCACTCACAGCGCGCTACTGACTTTTTGGTCAATTTTTCAATAGTTATCCAAGTAATTTGTGCAACCATAATTCGTACTTTTCGTTTCTTAAGAAACTACTTATGAATTCAATAAAAAAAAATAAAAAAAAAATAAAAAATTGTTAAGTAATGTACTGACGATTTGGTTTTGTTACTAATTTTACAAAGCAAATTGGTCATACGTACTTAAAAAATACTAAGTATTATGCTTGGTTAAACGAGTACGTATGAAAAAGTCAGTAACGCGCTGAGAGTGCGGCAAATCCCTTCCACCTTTGCCAACTGTCATGTTTTCTGTTGTTCCTCGGCAAATCCGACCACACCCCACGGGCCACCCCGTGCCGGCCACCCCGAGCCCAGACTAAGAGCGAGGCATAGTGGGCCAGGGCCAGAAGACCGGTGCAGGCGGTCAAAATCCCAGACGCGAGCCGAACGTGTGACCCCACCAATGGATTGCGCTCGGATCGGAAAATCCATTGGTGGGGTTACACGTTCGATTCGAGTCCTGTTTAGCGACTCTGGAGCTCAAAACGCGTCAAGAGTTTCGGCCGCCTGCGCCGCCGGTGCTCTAGCCCACTGTGCGAGGGAGGAATAGGGGCAAACGAGGCGAAGAGGGGCGAGCGCGTGAAGCGGCCTGTTTCAAAGTGGACTTGTTTTGCTGATCATGCAATATTCAGGGTGGAGGGCCGCTGGCCGGAGGGCGTTGTGGAGGAGGCGGTGATGGGCAAGGAGGGCGTCGCGGAGGAGCGGCAACAAGTGGCGGCACAAGCCTCACCGCCCGGACGGCCCGGACGGCCCGGACACGGCCTGGACACCACACATCAAGCAAAAAAACATGTGGCAGCTCCGATTCAGTTTTCCCTTTGGCGCGGCTAGTAGCATCTTGCTTGCCAAGCAGGGAAACGGAACGTACACTCAAAATGTCGCACGGAGAAATTTCCCTGAATACGAAGGAAAATGGTGCAAGTATAGTATGAAGGCGGTTTTTCTTCGTAAGATTACGAAGGTTTTTCTTTGTATCTTACAATGAAAAAGCTACAATCATTCGTATTACGAACAATTATTGCTTCGTATCATGCTTGCGCCAAATTCACTGTAACATACGAATAACTGGGTCAAATTTCATTGTAAGACATTTAGAGTGTAATGCCGATCTGGTGAGGTCTGGGGGTGTGCAAATCAAGGGGGAAAAGTGTGGATTTTGGTGCATTTCGGGCAAAAGCTACTGAATGTTGAGAAGTTTTGAGCAATCTGAATGCAGTAAAGAAATTCTATCCTTTGCACCTCCATGTGTCCCTTTCTTCCACGGCCACGAAAAGGTTTTTTTTTTTTCCTGGCAAGGTATAATAATATTAGCGTCATGCTTTCTTAAACTCAAGCATCATACATAACGACGTGTCGCAGCATTTGAACGCGGCGGAAATGAGACTGGGAAAGGGGGTCCGGAAGGGGTGGACTTGGGCGGGGCGAGGCGGGGCGGGGTTGGGTGCGGCAGGGCGGGGCGGGGTTGGGTGCGGCAGGGCGGGGTCGGGCGAGGTGGAGCGCACAAAGGAGAATCCCTGACCACTTCATTGTGAATGCGGGGAGTAAAAGTGAGGCTAATAGGCCCCGTGACCGCAGCCACTTTTGTGAGGCTGATCCCCGGGAGGGGAACAAAACACTGCCTCTGGACCCAGGCCTTGTTTAATTCCACGAGCGGACCGGGAGCTGTAGTCCGCACTGGGCTGCAAAGTGTGCCACAGTGGGCCCGAAGGACGGCGCAGGCAGCCATATCTGTGGACGCGTTTTGAGCCCCAGAGTCGCTACATGGAACTCGAACCGAACGTGTGACTTCACCAGAGTCGCTTATGGAACTCGAACCCAACGCAAGGGGTTACCCACTCCGGGAATCATGTGTACACTCAACCAGGGAATCATTCGTAATTTTTTCGAAATTTCATAGAAAATTTTTATGATTTCAATGGTATGTCGTCGTAATCTTCCAATAGTGTCCCAAAACACTAAGAATCAAAAGAATTTCCTCAAATATCCTTACTTTTTCTATGGGATTTGTTCAGGAATCGTGGGAATCCGGAATCATGTGTACACCAAAATAGGAAGTGGGTAACCCCTCGACCCAACGTGTGACTTCACCTATGGATTCCTTGTTTGAAGATCAATCCATTGGTGGGGTCACACGTTAGGTTCGAGTCCAACTTAGCGACTCTCGAGTTTTAAACTAACGCGTCTAAGTTTTGACCGCCTGCACTGGTCTCTTTGCCTGCACACAGCCCCTGTCGCGGGAGAGAGGCTTTGGAACAGTGCGGAAGCAGGCGCGTAGTTACACTCGAAAAAAAAGAAGGGGGTCATGGCGCACTTTTTGCCGGCTGCAGGCGGATTGTATACGACAAATTGCCTATCCTATTAAGGAGAAGAGAGGAGGGGGATCATGGTCGCCGTGCCCCTAGCCCGTCGTAGCGTCACCGGTTTTGGGTCGGCGCGGGGTTCCACGAATGCACCGGTTGTTGCACCTCATCCAAAAAGGGGTGAAAAATGAAGGGGACTCTGGCAGGAAATAATTAATGGCGAGCCTAATCTCTTGCGCACCACACCGCGCGTCGATCATCGATTTAAAAACCATTTGGGCACCATGCTGCATTGACGGATGGCACGGGAATGGGTGACACTTGTGGGTCATCCCCCTCCAACCCACCACCACTACCACCAAACTCTCTCTCTCTCTCACACACACACACACACACGCGCGCGCGCGCGCGCGTTTGGTTTGAGTGCAATTTATCGAGTTGGAGCTCAAAGCCCGTCTGGAGTTTTGGCCTCCTGCGCCGGTGCTCTACGGGGAAATAACTTTGAATCTCAGTGTACAAATGTTTTTATTCCATGTGAATTTCAGATGAATTTTTATGACTTGCAGCGAACTTTCTTTAAATTTTGGTAAGAGCGGCACTGACTTTAGAAGAATTTCTACGAATTTCGGCTACTAAATTTTATGAATTTTGAAGAAATCTGACTAATATTCAAGATTGTCTATGAATTTCGTTGTGCAATTATTTTTTTTCCAGTTGTTTCCCCGCACGGGCACAAGGTCTCAATAAACCGTGGGGGTGGCCAAAATACTACACACTAAACTCTTGTGGACTTTTTAAATGCATAATTATGCACTTTTTATGCATAGTTATGCATGCACAGATACAAACGTAAGGTGTGTGTAATATTATGCATCATTGTGTACATTTGTGCATCTTCTTGCATAAAATGTACACAGTGATGCATAATATTATACACACCTTAAGTACGTTTCTGTGCATGCATAATTATGCATTAAAAACTCCACAAGATTTTAGTGTGTAGACGCGTTTTCAGCTTCAGCGTAAATAGGACTCGGATCGAACGTGTGACCCTCACCAATGGATTCCTGGTTTAAAGAGCAATCCATTAATGGGGTCGCTCGTTCGATTCGAGCCCTATTCAGTGACTCTGAAGAAGAAAACGCGACTAGAATTTCGGCTGCCTCAACGGTCTTCTCCCCCACTTTGGTAAGGTCTTCTGGCCCAGTGTGCCGCGCCAAGGTACTCACAGTGCGGTTGTTGATCTGGAAGGTGAGCTGGGCCGGCGGCGTTGAGGGTGGGGCGGTGCAGTTGGCCAGCAACGTGTCGCCGATCTCGTAGCGCTCCTGGTGCGTCCACACCTTGGGTGGGCTCCGCGGCAAGGCTGCAACAGGAAACAAACGGCTACTCTGAAAAACATGCCCCGTACGGAAAGCAGACTCAATCTCTGTTCGTTGCGTCGCAACCAGAAACAAAACCGGCCCGAAAATCGAACGAGATCCCCCGCAAAATCCATTTGTCGCTAACTTCTTGGATGATGACGTCATGCGCAAACTGAAGCCTGCGCCAGCGCATTCTACCTGACCGTCAGGGACGCTCCACAGTGTGGGCAAGAAGTCCAGTAGAGGCGGCCAAAACTAGGGAGTGGCAATGGCCTAGGAGATCGTGAAGTCATGTTCGCGCAGCTGGGGTTACGGCGTTCCGCACTCTTTGGAGATTGTGAAAACTAGGCCTTTGTTCAAAACGGTTTGCACGGATGGAAAGAGCATGAAATGAAGGGTCCATTAGGCTGATTGCCTGCCTCGAAACTTCCTGTTTTACCCACAGTAAATACAAGGGTTTGCACCCAAAAGCACAAGAAATCGAAAATATAGGGAAAATATCGGCCGCACCATCTCATTGTAAACATTGCTTCCCTTCACTGATTTTCAACGAGTGTATGACGTCATGTTCGTTCAAATGTGAATTTTGTCACGTTCGTTTGGATACGATGTCACATTTGTTTGCGCGTGACACGGCCGTTAAATAAGGGTGTCGGGTGTCACATTCGTTTGAACGTGCGTCAACATTCAAACGAATGTGACGTCAAATTCAAACGAACGAATATGACATCACATTCGTTGAATAACAGTGTTGTCTGGGCTAAATTAAGGGGACTCCAGCAGGCCACTGGGCCTAATGCACCCTAAATTTCAAGCTCTTTTGATATGTGTGAAGCGTTTTGCACACACCTGCCTAATTTTCATAGTCCCGAAGAAGTGCGTAACCGCTGCACCTCGCTCGCACATGGCTTCACGCACTTCCTTTCGACGCTGCCACCCCCAGCCAAAACTCGATACTCGTTTACCCTTGATAAAGGCCAACTCCCGGCCAGTCTGGCCAACACATGGCCTGCACCGGGTCAAGTCCGGCCAACACACGGCCCAGGCCCAGCCAAGTCCAGCCGCGGCCAGCAACCCGCCATCGCTTGGCCAGCAGCCGGCCCAGCCCGGCCATCGCTCATTAAACGGCAAAACATGGTATTTTTGCTGGCTAAAGCGGTAGAAATCCCCCCCAAAATCACTCCCTGAGCGCCGCGGCTTTCTCAGTCTTGCGAGCGCCTGATGGGTGGGCACTCCCGCAGGCACGCCTGTTCAGCGGGCTGGCCTATGCTGGTCCCCGGCAGGCGCGCGGCCGACCGGCGCACAGTGGGCCAGAGGACCGGTTATTGGCGGTCACATTGCCGGACCCGTTTTGACCTCCAGCGCTAAACAGGACTCAAATGGAACGTGTGACGCGTCTAGAATTTTGGACGCCTGCACCGGTCTTCTGGCCCACTGTGCAGCAGCAACTTGGGCGGAAGGGTGACCAGAAAGAAGTGGTCTTGCCGGGGATCGACCGAGGGGTTACTCACTCCGGGAATCATATGTACTCTCAACCTGAGAATCATTCGTAATTTTTTTGATTTTTTTTTTTTTTGGAAATCCTTGTAATTTCAATGGTGCGTCGTCAAAATCTTGCAATAGTGTCGCAAAAGAGTAAGAAACAAAGAAATTTATACAAATATCCTCACTTTTTCCATGGGATTTGTTCCGGAGTCGTGGGAATCCGGAATCGTGAGTACCCCAAAATAAGAGGTGGGTAACCCCTCGCGAGCGACAGGCTATACTACTGTTTTTTCTTCCCTAAATTGTGTTTTCTTTCCTTTTTTAAGGGGGGAACCGCATAGCCCATCTGGACCATAGCCTGGAGTTGACTAAGCAGCTGGGCCGGGAGTTGGCCGGACTGGCCGGGAGTTGGCCTTTATCAAGGGTAGTGCTCGCTAGGCTAATAAGGTCTCGAACACGTGTGACGCTCCATTCCTCGTTCTGAGAGCAATCCATTGGTGGAGTCACACGCTCGGTTCGACTTCCATTAGCGACTCTGGAGCTCAAAGCCCGTTCGGAATTTCGACCGCCTCTTCCCGGTATTCTGGCGCGCACTGCGAAAGCGCGCGCACGTCACGCGTCACGTGCTTACTGTGAAGCCTGCCAGCGCGTCCTCCGCCGTCGCGTGCTCACTGAAGCCTGCCAGCGCGTCCTCCGCCGTCGCGTGCTCACTGAAGCCTGCCAGCGCGTCCTCCGCCGTCGCGTGCTCACTGAAGCCTGCCAGCGCGTCCTCCGCCGTCGCGTGCTCACTGAAGCCTGCCAGCGCGTCCTCCGCCGTCGCGTGCTCACTGAAGCCTGCCAGCGCGTCCTCCGCCGTCGCGTGCTCACTGAAGCCTGCCAGCGCGTCCTCCGCCGTCGCGTGCTCACTGAAGCCTGCCAGCGCGTCCTCCGCCGTCGCGTGCTCACTGAAGCCTGCCAGCGCGTCCTCCGCCGTCGCGTGCTCACTGAAGCCTGCCAGCGCGTCCTCCGCCGTCGCGTGCTCACTGAAGCCTGCCAGCGCGTCCTCCGCCGTCGCGTGCTCACTGAAGCCTGCCAGCGCGTCCTCCGCCGTCGCGTATTCCGCCAGACGGTCGTCCGGGACACTCTCCATTCCGTTACGTGATTTATGAACCGACCCCGCCACGGCGTTCAAATTACGCGGCGGCGGGCGTCTCTCCTCCCTTCCTCGTCGCGAGCCGCGCCGCACCTGCCCGATGACAGCCGCCAACACTTATTCCGCGTGTCAGGCGGCTGTCGGCCGGCTGGCGTCGCTCTTGCTTGTCGCCGTGGACGCGGGGGGTGGGGACGGCGGGCTGGGTGGGTCGACTTTGCGACAGGACTAATAATTCATATCTCTATCGCACGAGCAAGAGGGCGGAAAGCCCCACAGGACACCCCAAGCTGTGCGGCGCCATGTACCACCTTATCGTGCCAGGCCGAGGCAGGAATTTGCCAATGCCCCGGATTTGGGGCGGCGCACAGTGGGCCAGGGGACCGGTGGGGGCGGTCATAAGAACCCCGGACGGGTTTTTGAGCTCCAGAGTCGCTGAGTGGGACTCGAACCGGACGTGTGAACCAACTGATGGATTGCTCTCCGAACGAGGAGTCTATTGGTGGGTTCGAGTCCTGTTCAGCGACTCTGGAGCTCGAAACGCGACTGGATTTAAGGCCGCCTGCGCCGATCTTCTGGCCCACTGTGCTGCGTGGGGAAATAGGAGGGGGGAGAAGGGGGAGAGAAAGAAGGCCTAGAGCGCGAAAGTCTCAATACCCCGCAAGACGAGCTGCCCGGCGCATACATCACTGCCCACGAGAGTTTGAAAACATTCAAAGCCACTCCCGTTCGCTGGGCAAGAAAAATAGAAACGAAAATGGCCGGAAAAGTTCCCGGACGGATTGGAAAAAAAAAATACAGTGTTTTTCCCGGTTTTTTTCCTTAACCACTTGGAAAAATTGAAAAGGTTCATCCTGCAAAGTAGGCAGAGGCTCCGACTTTTCGCATGTCATGTGAGAAGCCGAAAAGTATATCTGTGAAGACGCTTCACTGTGATTCCAAAGGTTGTGAACATGCATTGCGACATCGCACCATACGTGCAATGCCACAGCTTAATCGCACCTTACACTGTCAGAAAATTTGTTGTTAATTTACAACGGATGTATTGCTAATTTTTTTTCTGACAACAGTTGTTTTCAAACGACAGCAGTCGTTTACGAACAGAGAATGTTGTTGATAAATGACAGTTGGGTCATTCTAAAACAACTTACTTGTTGGAAGACAACTTTTCCGTCGTTTCAGTTTTAAACAAAGGTGTTGTAGGAAAACGACCATGTTGTTGACAATTTTGTTGTTTTCGAACAATTTTTACGGACAGTGTACGTGCGATGCGTTCCGAAAATTCCCTATGTAAATGCATCAGAAGGCGTTGCACTTCACGTACGATGAAAAAGCATTGCACCAATTGGCGCGATGAAAAAGGCTTCAAATGCATTGCGCCAATGGACGCTATATTCGTAGCCTTTGTGTTCTCAGTGCATGCACTCATACTATTTGAACCCCGCTGTGTTTCTTTCTCGTACGCTTTTGGTAATTTCAGCTCCAAAATGTGTATGGAGAGTTAGAGTTGCCAGTGGAAGTGAAGACATAATGAAATAAAAAAAAGTAGTAGGTTTCACGTTCAGGAATTGAGTGGGTTTCATTAAAGGTCTGAAAACGAATTTTTTACGTTTTCCAGTATTCTTCCGTTTTTTTCCATTCTCTCGTTTCCTTTATCGTTTTCTGGAGATCTTGCAATGTACCGGCAAATTATCATATCTCCAACGGAAGGGCGTCAGGGCCTAAGGACAGGAGGGATCGGCCACATGAAGAAAAAAAAAATACTTTGCTGTCGTGATCGACTTTGATCGATAGGCTGTGAAGGGCTGAAATCAATAGCTGTAATAAGAAATCCGATACCTTTAACTGAAAGCTGGTTGCTACGGCCGGACACTTGTAAGAGGACAGCTGAAGTAGGGTTGTAGTTATCCTCTCCTCTCACAAGTGTCCGGTCGTAGCTACCAGCGTGGCTGTGGGTACTATCAGATATTCGATTCCTCGTGATGTGCGAAGCGGCCTTTTCAAATTTCGAACCGAAGTGAAGTGGAAACGAAGTGGAAAATATCTCCGAATCAAATCGAATCAATCGAATTCAATTCTATCGGACGAGGGCAGAAACGAGCTCTTTTTTGCTGTTTCGGTCCAAAACAATGCGATTTAGACATTTTACATTCTCCTACGAAACGTTCTGTTTTCGAACCGAATCAAATGGGACATGATTCGATTCTATTCGGTTTCAAAGCAATCGCCTATGTACCACTAATTTCAGCGTATCCAACAAAGTAAATCACCACAACAGCATGTTTTTTTTCCGTGAAGGCCTCCTCTCGCCGGCCACTCTGAAGGCCGCGCGGCGACCGCCGCTGGCCCTGCGGATTTAGCAAGTTCTGATCTTCACAAGACCAGTCGTTTATCTCGCGGGAGTGACTGGGGGCGGGGCGAAGCAGGGCGTGGTGGGGCGGGGTGTAACGTGTTGATTGGGGCGTTCCTGTTTGGAACGCCCGGGGGGGCCGCCCTCCGACGACCCGTCCGCCACGCACAGTGAGTGGGCCGCAAGACCGGCGCAGGCGGCCACAAGTCCAGACGCGTTTTGAGCTCCAGAGTCGCTTGATATAGGACTCGAACCGAACGTGTGACCTTACCTATGGATTCCCGTTCGCAGAGCAGTCCATTGGTGGGGTCACACGTTCGATTCGAGTCTCATTCAGCGACTCTGGAGCTTAAAACTGGTCCAGAACTTTAGCCGTCTGCGCAATCTTCTGGCCCACTGTACCCCGCCCGAGCCAGCCTCGCCGCGGATCTGAAGCGCTGCGTGAACCAAGTTGGATGGCGATGCGCCCGATTACTGGCAAGGGATCGATCTGTAGGAACTTGACTCGAGGAAAAAAAAAAGTTTGGGTGGCGGCGGTGGTAAGAGCTAATGAAATGTTTTAAAGATCCAGGGGAAAATCGCCAATCGTTGTATTGTTTCTGGTGCAAGAATAACAAACACGCCCGCACACGGAATTTAACCTGCACTTTGTAACGCAGGAATTTGTTCGCTAAAATGCACGATTTTGTTCGCGGGTTTGCAGGAAATCGTGCATTGTTGCACGCATATTTGTGAGCAACTCAACGCAGGTTGAATTACGCACGTTTCTTTAGCGCAGAAACCTAAAGGGTAATTGGTAACACTAAGATTTGAATGGTCGCACATACGGGCAAAGTGTGGCGTGTCAAGAAGTCACGTCAAAAATCGTCATGGCTGGCAATTAACGCCGAAAAACGGCAGACATGTAAGTCACGCTGTTATCTGGCGTGAATGCTCTATAGAGATTGGTGCTTGCAATGCGTTTTCTGAGAAAAGTCATGCCAAAAACTAGCAGGACAGGAAGTTTACGCCAAAAATAGGCGTGAATTTCAGAGTCACGTTGAATTATACCGTGGCTTTTCTGTCATGCCGTTTTTTTTTTTTGTTTTTTTTTTCTTTGGGGGGTTTACGCCTTATTCACGCCCTTGAAACGGCACGTGACTTTCTGCGTAGTCGCACGCCGATAGATTTTCAGTGAATTAGGTGCGCACGCTGCGTGGTCGTCGCCCCGCGTGAGGCGTCGGACCGGCCGGCCACCGGCTGACGCCCGGCCGCCAGCCTCGTCGGTCCGGCCTCCGTTACGCGCTGCTGATGATGCTTGCGGCCCTACGGCCCCATATTACGCAAGTTGGCGCCAACAAGCCTCGGCCGCTAAACTTGGGCCAGTCGGCTTGCGGTGTGTGCAACATTGATGGGCAGCCGAGCCGTGGGCGTGGGCCACGGGGCGCCCCGCGCTGGCAGCACGCAGGGCGACCCTCAACTATCGGAGGCCGTGGGTAACTGGGCTGCCACTGCCACAAGAGAGCCTCGTCAGGAGAGAGGTGACTCCCACTCGGCCGAAAGTCCCGGGACGCTAAGGCTGGCCCAATCAGTCACAGCGCCAGTGCACTCTAAAAAGTGTGCGAAGCATCTGCTTCATTACTACGAAGGAAATAAAGGCATTGTAGAAAAGCTTCGTACACGGTAAAAACGGTTCCCGGTTTTCCCAGGAAGCCTGTAAAAAAGACATAGGAGATTCCAGGGAGTTCCTGGGAAAACCAGGAACGTTTTTACCGTGTATCCATGAAGGATTTTGCTCCAAAATACGAATCATTTCTTCGTAGAGTTAACAATGCCTTTGTTTTTTTTCGTATTACAAAGCGATGCTTTGTTGACTTTTTACTGTGCGCTCGCACGGTAGCAACAGAAACGTGCTGTCGTCACTGAGTTGTCACTCGAGGGGGTATGTAGTCTCATAACCCGTGACCTGACTGTTACGTCTATTGCCATTCGTGTAAATTTTGTTAGAATGTCAGACAGATGTCTGCAATCCTGATCAAAATTCGCGCATCTCTGAAAGCTGAGATTCTGAATATTTATTCTGATATTGATGGCCTGAGTTCTGCAGAATGTCAGAATGAGTTTTTAGCTTTCACAGAGGTGTGCGAATTTAGATCAGGTTTTTAGACAGGTTTCTGACACTCTGACAGAATTTACACGAGTCACGTTCTATCACGCCTCAAAATTATCAAGATTCGGCTGAATACAGCCCAAAACAACCCACCATCGGGGGTGATTCGGAGAATTTCGTCCAACTTCGTCTGCTACGCTTCTATTACGCATACTCGTACACGACGCCTACTCCGTAGTGTGCGGAAATCAAGGATTTCGTGTCCAATCGAATCTTGAAGTATTTGAGGAACCAAGTTCGAATCGAATAAGGAAAAAGTTGAAGAATCGCATTCGAATCGAAACAGGACGATTTGATCCGGACAGGAACGTTTTTGTCATTTCCGAAATTTTCCCCTTTATCGCCTCCCCTGAGGCGTTTAAAATCCCGGACGGCATTTGAGGTCTAAAGTCGCTAAAAGAGACTTGAGCTGCACGTGAGCTTTCGCCAAACGAGCAACGCATTAGTGTGGTCACACGTTCCCATTTAGTGACTCTGGAGAGCTTACGCGTTTAGAGTTTTGGCCGCCTGCTCTGGTCTTCTCGCCCACTGTGCGGAGCAAATCAGCTAGTTCACTTTATCTTTATCGCACGGCCGTCGGGAGCGCCCATAGGCCTAAACTCGCGTGACGCCGAGGCCGCCCACTAGGAGCATAAGTGGCTTGGCTCATCTCCCCGAGGACGCCTACGCAGTGAGTGCCCTGTTATTCCACGAATGTGACGTCATATTCGTTGGAATGCACTCTTAAAAGCTTGCAAAGAAAAGTACTTCGCAGTACGAAGTGAAGTATTCTCCGGCTTCGTATTACGAACACCCTTGTAAAGTATTTTCTTCGCATTGCAAAGAAATAGTTCGTAAGTTGCAAAGAAAAAAGTTTGCAACGTTGCGAAGCATTGGTTTGTAACGTTGCAAAGCATTTTGTTTGCAAGGTGTAAAGTAATATTTTGGAATGCAAAGAAAATAGTTTGTTAGAGTGTTTGCAATGCAATGCCGGAGAATACTTCGCAGGGTTTTTTAGTGCGTGAATTCGGTCACGTTCGGTTGAATATCAAGTCACATTCGTTTGAATGTTGACCCACGGTCAAACGAATGTTACACTCTAAACAAACGGCCGTGTCACGTTCAAACGAATGTGACATCGTATTCAAACGAACGTGACAAAATTCACATTCTAACGAATATGACGTCACATTCGTTGAATAACAGTGAGAGTGAGTGGGTGAGTGCGTGAGTTGGGGAGTGAGTTGTTGGTGAGTAGGTAAGTGTGAGTGAGTGATAAGAGCCACCACCCACTGCAAGAAAAAGTGTGGATAGTACAACAAAAGTACAACAAAAATTGTACAATAACCTATATCTTTATGTTACAAACAAAATGGTTCGCACCTTACATATGCACATAATATTTCGTAAGGTTTTAAGCGTGCGGACGCACGGCCGATCGGCGGCCTGTATCCCTGGGCGGCCACCATGGACAAAGGACTCAGCTTTTCTGAACGACAGCAGGGCGGAGAAAAAAGACGTGCGCGGTGCCGTGTCGCAACGCGCTGACGGCATTAGAGTCGAGGCGAATGCAGAGGGTGCTGGAACGTGTCTTCAGAAATTGAGTTTTCGAGGGAAATTTGGCCTTCGGTCGTCCTTCACCTGGCCCCTCTCTCTCTCTCTCTCTCTCTCTCTCTCTCTCTCTCTCTCTCTCTCTCTCTCTCTCTCTCTCTCTCTCTCTCTCTCTCTCTGTTACTCTCTCTCTGGTCTCTCACTCTCTCTCTAAAAACTAAACACACTCTCTCTCTCTTTCTCTTTTCCTCTCTCTCTCTCTCTCTCTCTCTCTCTCTCTCTCTCTCTCTCTCTCTTTCTTTCTATTTCTCTCTCTCTTTTCCTCTCTCTCTCTCTCTCTCTCTCTCTCTCTCTCTTTCTTTCTATTTCTCTCTCTCTTTTTTATCTCTCTCTCTCTCTCTCTCTCTCTCTCTCTCTCTCTCTCTCTCTCTCTCTCTCTCTCTCTCTCTCTCTCTCATTTCCTCTCCCCCTTACCTCCAACCCGATCCCACCTACGCGCACGCAGGCAGTGCGCCCTAATTTTCGATCACACGTGAACAACTCGGCGGTGATCAGATAGCGGCGCCGCGCATCCAGCCTGCCGCATTAGTTCACCCTGCAAAGCAACGTGGGGGATGGCACCACCGTCGCGGCCATTACGGCTGGAGGAGTGACCTGACTATTACGCGAGTGCATACTACACTCTCGGCCCATTAGAAACTTTTTTCTCGTTAAGTACGTATTTGTTCAAGCAAGGACAATACTTGATAAACTAAGCATCACTAATTTCAATTTCTTTTCTGAAACTGACTAAAATTATTTTTTGCGCACTCTTTTACAATTTCTAAGTAGTTTTCTAAGTACGTACGATTGCAAAAATTACTTGCACAAGACAAATGGATCGAAAAGTCGGTAACGTGCTGAGAGCGTACCCCTCTCGGTCGTCTCCGAAGCGTGGTGCACACAACGTTTGGGCTATGCCAAAGGATTGGAACTTGTTACGCTAGGTCACGTTTTTTTTATGTGCATTGCACTCCATGGAGTGCGCTCGTATAGAGTCACAAGTACGCTCCTATAGAAGTGTACCAAGTACACAGTGGATTTTTTAGTGTGGCCAAGCATGCGTTTGTAAGTGTGTACTTGCAAGCATCTGAGGGTGTATGCTACACTGTTATTCGACGAATGTGACTTCATTCGTTAGAATGTGAATTTTGTCACGTTCGTTTGAATACGAGGTCACATTCGTTTGAACGTGACACGACCGTTAAATTCGGGTGTTACATTCGTTTGAACGTGCGTCAACATTCAAACGAATGTGACGTCATAGTCAAACAAACGTGACAAAATTCACATTCGAACGAATATGACGTCACATTCGCTGCATAACAGTGTAAGTAGACAGTTAGGTTTGTAGTGCGCGTTGACTAAATTTACATCGTGACCAATGTGACGTCGCATTCGTAGAATGACAGTGTGGTTCTCCTCTGCTTGTCGGACGTCTCTGAGAAACAAGTGAACAAGTTGACACCTGTCCGCCGCGTGAGTGTGCGGCAAAACTGCGGCAATCGGCGCAGCGAGTCCTCGTCGCTGCTCCCCGGTCTGCGAGACCCGGCGTATAACTCACACGATCCCCTCGTATCTTACGATATCCCGTCCGCGGACGCGTAAAACGCATTATGGCGCATATGCGTTGCAGATTTGATCCCCACGGCATAAAGTCGGCTTTCCAAACAGCAAAACGACCGGCGGCAGCCGCTATTGAACGCTTCGGCTGGTGTGTGTGTGTGTGTGTGTGTGTGTGTGTGTGTGTGTGTCCAGACGGTATAGGTGCAGTGCAGACGGCCAGGAGCTCGCAGGTGTGTTCGCTGGCTGCTACCGCACCACAGTGGACCACAAGACCGGTGGGGGTGGTCAAAATACCGGACGGGTTTTGAGGTCCAGAGTCGCTAAATGGCACTCGAACCGAATGTTAGAACCCACCGATAAATGAATCTCCGAACGAGTAATCCATTGGTGGGGAGACACGTTCGGTTCGAGTCCTGTTAAGCGACTCCACTGGTATTCAACGAATGTGACGCCATATTCGTTTGAATGTGAATTTTGTCACGTTCGTTTGAATAACGATGTCACATTCGTTTGAACGTGACACGACCGTTTAATTAGGGTGTCACATTCGTTTGAACGTGCGTCAAGATTCAAACGAATGTGACGTCATATTCAAACGAACGTGACACCATTCGCATTCGAACGAATATGACGTCTCACTCGTTGAATAACAGTGTCTAGAGCTCAAAATGCGTCAAAGGGTTTTGGCCGCCTGCGCCGGTCGTCCGGCCCACACTGTGCGCACCGTAGTGTTACAGTCCGGTGGGTCGGAGCAGCCGCGTGCGGTTCGGTGCAGTATTAGCTGGCGGACACACAGCAAACTTTATGGGCAGGGCTGCCGACCCTGCTCGAGTTAGGGGAGTGGGGGAGCCGGAACAGTGCACCGCGGGGCACGGGTGCATCTGTGCAGTGTGCAGCCTGTGCAGCCTGGGCCTTGGCCCTTCGTAAGCCCTCCTTCCCCCTTCTCCCCCTCCTACCCCCAAGCGTTATTTATTCCTAGCGTTACTTACTCCTAGCTCCGCGCAGGGGAAAAACAGACAGAAGTGGTGGAAATAGGAGTCGTACAGTGGACTAGAAGACCGGGAGGTGGTCAAAATCCCGGACGCGTTTGAGCTCCAGAGTCGCCGAACAGTGCTCGTTACTAGACGTGTGACCCTACCTATGGATTCCTCGTTCGCACTGTAGAAGTCGGTCCTGGTTTTCCCAGGACCGTCCTGGTTTCTCCTATACTAAATGCAAAGGAAAACCAGGACGGTCCTGGGAAAACCAGGACCGACTTTTACCGTGCGGAGAGCAATCCATTGGTGGGGTCACACGATCGGTTCTAGTCTCACTAAGCGACTCAAGAGCTGAAACCGCGTGACGAGTTTTGGCCACTTGTGGCTGCGCCGGTCCTCTGGCTCTTTTGGGTCGGCAGCGGCGAGGAAGATAAGTGCATGTTCGATTTCATTTGCTCTTGCGCTTCAGTCGCCTGACCGCAAAAATAATCTTATTACTGCCGACGGGCGTTGCAGGCAGTGCATCGCTCCGTCACGCTTCCCTCGACCCGGATCAGTCACGCCCCATCGGGCAAGGTGCACTTGGTGGGGAAATTATAAGCCACGAGCGCGAAACACGAAGGAAATGGAGAGAGAGAGATAGAGAGAGAGAGAGAGAGAGAGAGAGAGAGAGAGAGAGAGAGAGAGAGAGAGAGAGAGAGAGAAAGGAAGGGTAGAGCGACGAAATCGAACAAAAAAACCCAAAGATAATCAAATTCGAAGAAGAAGAAAAAAAGAGGAAGTAAAGAATGCCCAGGATAAATTTAAAACAGGTCTGTTTTCTTTTTTAAATGCCGAGTAGGTGAGTGGCTGGCTGCCGGGCTGGCCGCCATTAGCGCGGATTTATCGGGCAGCGCCACAATTATTGCACGGAAAACAGAAAGAGCGGGGAACCGGAACCTGTGCGCCGCATTCGTAATCGGGAGGGATCCATTGCCGCCAGGCGGCCGGGGCTCAGCCGTGGGTGCGCCGCGGAGACTGCCAAGGACCCCCGCGACGAGGGGGAGAGAGAGAGAGAGAGAGACTTTCTTTTTATGAGAGACTGAGAGAGAGTGTCTAGTTTTTATAGAGAGAGTGAGAGACCAGAGAGAGGAGGGAGAGGGGGGGGGGGGGAGAGAGAGAGACAGAGAGAGAGAGAGGGACAGAGACAGACAGAGAGAGAGAGAGAGAGAGAGAGAGAGAGAGAGAGAGAGAGGAAGGAAGGGGAGAGCGAGCAAGGGAGGGGGCGCACTTTGCGATAGGGCGCTACAGCTTCCGATATCGTTACGAAGCTGTGCGAGGTGCGCCGCGCCCCTGCCGCCCCAAGGACGTTGTTGTTGAGCAGGGAGGTCTCGGCGTGGTGGACGTGGGGTTTCCTGTTTCCTTCTCATGAAAATTTTGTCAGAACGTCGGAGACATGTCTGAAATCCTCATCAAAATTCGCGCACCTCTGAAACCTGAGATTCTGAAAACTTATTGTGTTATTAGTGACCTGAGTTTTGCAGAATGTCAGTGATGAGTTGTCAGCTTTCCGAGGTGCGCGAATTTTAATCAAGATTACAGACAGGTTTCTGACATTCTGACAAAATTTACACAAGGGAAGGCCAGTCTGAGGCGAGCGGCCATGTGCTCGGTGCGACGTTCACCACGGAGGGCCGCGTCTTGTTTATGTCCGGCGCGCTGCATCATTTTTATGACCAATCGCTCCCCAAACTGCAGGGCGGAGGGAGCCGCCGTCTGCTTACAACATTAGCCAATCATTGCCTTTTGCTTCTGATTGTGCCCTTCGCTGACCTTGGTGGGGGCCGCTTCGTCAATTCATTACTCTCCTTTGTTCGGCACAACAACAGTAGCGAAGAGGGGGAGGGGATGGGAGGGAGGCAACACCAGGCCTTGAGTTATGGCCAGTTTGTTTCAGATTTGAGCCGAGTCGGGCTTTTGACTGCGGTGTGGCGAGGCTACGCTGCTTTTTCCGCTTGGATCCCGGTCGGGTTGGCGCTGTTGGACCCCGGCCAGCGGAGGGTACCAGTCTGTGTCCCGCGGCCCCCCCGGCCGGCCTGGCTGGCCCGGCGCGGCATGGCATGCGTACAAGTGATATCAGACGCTTTTTTTTTCTGCCCGCTGGCGTCACTGGCGCTTCGTTACGCCCGAGGAGCGCCTGCCGCTGATAAAAGAGCCGGCTGTCGAGGCAGCCATGTGACTGCCGCACCAGAATCCCGGACGCATTTTGAGCTACAGAGTCGCTGAATGGGACTCGAGTCGAACATGTGACCCGACCAATTGATTGCTCTCCGAGCGAGGCATCACTGTCAGAAATTTTGTTGTTAATTAACAACAAATCTATTGCAAATTTTTTTTCTGACAACAGTTGTTTTTAAACGACGGCAGTCGTTTACGAACAGAGATTGTTGTTGATAAATGACAGTTGGGTCATTCTAAAACAACTTACTTGTTGGAAGACAACTTTTCCGTCGTTTCAGTTTTAAACAAAGATGTTGTAGGAAAACGACCATGTTGTTGACAGTTTTGTTGTTTTCGAACAATCGTTACGGACAGTGATCCGTTCGTAGGGCACGTTCGGTTTGAGTCGCATCAAGCTACTCTTGAGCTCAAAACTCGTCCGGGATTTTGACAGATTTTGCCTGCTTTCACCGGTGTTTAGGCCCACTGTGTGCCGCGCAAACCCGTGCAAAGCCCCGCGACACGCGCACAATGGAAACGGATTCTCCGACTCGGTGACGTCTTTTCTCCAAAAAGAGAGACTACGAGAACGTCGGCTGCTTTGGGGTTGAGGGGGTGAAAAAGGTGAGGGTTTGTTTTAAGCTTGCGACTTGCAACTCAAGTGTCTCATTCCGACGCAACACTCTCAGCCTTTCACTGACCTTTTCTAATTAGCAAATCCATTTCTGTAACCAACCAACTTTGAACTTTTTCTACGTATTGCTTAGAAATTGCCAATTATTATACTAGTATTTTCGATTCTAAAATATTTTTTTTTTTAAATACTTAAGAAGAAAATATTAAGTATTATGGTTTCTAACAGAGATGCGTCTGCTCATGAGAAAAAGTCAGTAAAAGGCTGACAGTGAAGACGCTTTTCATGTGTGCTCAGAACCAAAACGTCTTGAGACCGACAGTCATGACGAACATGATCATCGTCGTGGGGAACAGGGGCGCCGCAATGTCAACACTAATTTCAACGAAACAGTTAACTCAGTTTACACTGCGCTGCCCACGCCCTTAGATGTGTCCGGGCGCTTACGCTTCGCCCGTGCCCGGTAGGCCAGAAGACCGATGGAGGTGATCTGAGTCCCGCGGACGGGTTTTGAGCTCCAGAGTCGCTAAATGGGACTCGAACCAAACGTGCGATCCCTCCATTGGATTGCTCTCCGAAAGAGGAAACGATTAATGCGGTCTCACGGCGATTCGAGTCCTGATGAGCGACTCTGCAGCTCAAAATGCGTCTAGACTTTGGGCCGCCTGCGCCGCTGGTGCTGGTCTTCTGGCCCACTGTGCGAGGCTGCCGCATTGCCGCCACCACGGCGTTGTTCGCGCAACAAGTCCGGCTGAACATGAAACAGCTTAATTAGAGCGGGCGTCCCCGGTGACTGCTCGACTGTCGGGGATCGGTTCTTCCCCGCGGCTGGCCGCCCCGCAGCCACGGGGGACTTCGAGCCCTAACCAAACTCCCCTTGACAAAACCACTTGCGGGCTGCGCGCGCCCGAACATCGGCGGCAGGGAAGCACACAGTGGGCCAGAAGACCGGAGCAGGCGGCCAAAATTCTGGACGCGTTTTGAGCTCGAGAGTCGCTAACAGGACTCGAATCGAACATGTGACCCAACCAATAGATTCCTCGTGCGGAGAGAAATCCATGGGTGGGGTCACACGCTCGGTCCGAGTCCCATTTAGCGACTCGGGAGCTGAAAACGCGTCGAGAACTTTTGCCGCCTGCACCGGTCTTCTTGCCCAGTGTGCGGCGTTGTGGTGGGGCGCCCCTCCCTCCGGCCACGGCCAACCACAACCGTGCAAGCCAGAAGACTCGTAGCCTTCGACTGCAGTGGAACACCAAACGTGTTCTTCACCGCTCCCTGACTCGCACTGAGTTTTTCTTTAGTAACTTATTGACGTTGAGCACATTAATAAGCATATTAACAATTTATTTTGACCTTATAAACCATCTTATTAATTTTGTTTTGACAAATGGAAAGTTTCTTAATAAGCACAAACGTTAATGGATGTTGATAAAATGTCCATTGAAGGATGAGAGTGAACTGCTGCGGTCAAATGAGTACCATTATGCCCGCTTCAAAAAATGGTGTAGTCATTGGACTCCACTTCAAAAAAGGCAGTAGTCTAGGTTATTAAGCTCCCTCCTTTTACATGGCGAGAACGTGGGTTTGCACCACACTTGCACGGGAACGATCACGTTTCCAACGCGCGAAGTAGACCACGTTAAAACAGTGGGCGGTCTCTACTATGCACAGTGGGTCAGAAGACCGTTGAGGCGGCCTAAGTTCTCGACGCGCTTCGAGCTCCAGAGTCGCTAGATGGGACTAGAATCGAACGTGTGACCCCGTGTGGATACATTTCTGGACAGGTTTGTGGATGACATAATAACAACACTCTTTCTGGCATCTACACAGTGAATGATGCTTTTCTATGCAAAACTATTTTTATCAAATCACCAAACGATTATTGGCTATTTTGTCACAAATTCGCAGGAAATGGTTTCGCATGGAATCTTTGGAAAGGCCTTTCGAGTGATCGATCAGATATGTTGGTGCCCAGCCAGATTCCTCTCTGCCACATGAGACACAGGCTGCTTCAACCCTCGATGGCAACAATGCTGCACGAATCTAATTTTATTAACATGATTTCATACGCCAATCTAATATTATTAACATGATTTCATACACCAGGGGGAAACCGCCCAAGATTTCTGAAAGGGAGGAATGTCGATGGATTTTGTAGGATTTCGCTGAGTTTTTGGCCAAAATTTTACTTTTTTGCCTTTTGTTTGGGAAAGATTTCGGATGTCAAGGGTTTTCAAGAGCTATGTATAGTGGACACAGAATTTCGTGAGTGGTCGCCTTGCCACCTCGACATCATGGCATTTCCGTTTGACGTTGACCAAAAGAATGTGCCTCCCAATTTTTTTTTTTTTTTTTTTCTTTTACGTGGGGGTGCACCGCGAGGGGTGTCACTAGAGTGCCGATCCGAAGCGCGATATGATTGCATGCGAGAGAGGGGGCGGGGTGGGGGAGTCTATTGATATTCCGGCGGGCCGGCGTGCATGGCAAGTCATGGCGAGGCAGCACGGCAGGCATTGCAATATCCGGAATCGGGGGGCATTGCGCCTCAAATGCCTAAGTCGGCACGGACTTGTTTCAAGTTTCAATGCCTCTACCCCTCCCTTGCCCCTCCTCTCGCTGCACTCCGCCTGCGCACCGAGAGCAGGAGAGACGCTCGCGACAACAACACGCAGTGCTGGTGCAGCCAGCACGGCGACACAACTCTACGAAACCAAAGAGTGTGAGGAACTCCACATTTGAATTGCGGCTTTGTGATATTCCAAAGGCTACACTGCAAAAAAAAAGACCACAAGAAAGGTACAACAAATTCTGGCAAATGGTTTAGTCAGTTTTTGTTGTACTTTCAAAATGCACCAAATTTTGTACAAAGTACAACGAATATTGTTCAAAATAATGAAGCCCACACGCTTAAAACCTTACGAAGTATTTTGAGCATATGTAAGGTACAAACTATTTAGTTTGTTAAACGAAGAAATAGTTTGTAAATTACGAAGTGTTTTCTTTGTAAGCTTATGTATGCTCAAAATACTTTGTTATAACAAGCCACTTTTCTTTGTTAGGACTGAAATAGTTTGTAAGGTTTTCTCAGTGCAGTTACGAAACGGTACCCGTTCAGGTGACGTTGTACTTTGTACTTTTAACAATTCTGACTGTACTTTCCACAATCATCGTTGTTCTTTTTTTCGTACTTCTGTTGTGCTATCCCACGCTTGCAGTGAACACTCTCATCCTTCAATAGACATTTTATTAATGTCCGTGAACGTTTGTGCACATTAATAGGATCTCGTTAAAAAGCTTAACAGATTTGTCAAGACAAAATTGATAGATAATAAAGTTAATGAACCAAAGGAAAGTGTAAATAAGCTCATTAATGTTCATCAATAGGTTATTAAAGAAAAACACAGAGAACAAGTCTGAGAGTGCGTGAACATCCCGTTTGATGTGATGCGTTAAGAATACGTGAGGCCACAGCCACATGGCACGTTACATGCAATGCGTCCCGAAAATTCTCAATGCTAATGCATGGCAATGCATTGCACTTCCCGTGCGGTGCAAAAGGATCGCACCAATACGTGCTATGAAAACGGCTTCGAACTCATTGCACCAATTGCCGCTATACTCATGGCCTTTGGATTCTCAGTGCGAAGCGTAAAAATTTCCGTATCCGTACTTGGAAGTGCAGAGTGTGCGGTCTCCACACTTAAATCAATGTGGAGTTCTCCACGACTTGCACCATGCCAACTGATACGGGCTCTGTGAGCAACTCCACGCTTGACGTGTGGGAGCTGCAAACTTTACACCAACTAGTGTGGACTGGTCCGTCTACACTGGGTTTGACAGTGTGCGGCCGCCGCCATAGTTATACTGCAATCACCCTGAGTCACCAACCGACATGACTTATTCTTCTATATCCCGGGGTCACTGGGCGCTGTCGTGTGGAAACAACGCCTCACACACAACAAACACAACAGGAGTGCGAGGAAAAAACACGTTGACGCGACAGCGCGTTCATTCACACAGACACATGAACACACACACAAACAAACACAAACACGCGCGCGCACGCACCTTCAAACACCAAAATACCACGAACACAAACGCACGCGCACACACGCGCACGTGCGACAGGACCCAGGAGGACCTGAATGTGAATCTGGCGGGCAGGCCCTCGTGACACGGATCCCCTTTCCGACGGCTTTTTGGCGTTCCCTGGCTGCAGCGCCGTTGAACATCGGAATCCATGCCACGGTGAAAGCCCCATTCCGTTGGGAAGACAAGTTGACGCTCCACTGTACAAAGTATAAATCTCGGGCATTTACGAAGGTCACCGTGGTATGTTGTCGTAGAAACCGTCGTATTCACCAAAATTCTTGGTCATTTACGAGGCTTGAGAAACAACGAACGAACATTCATAGCAAATTCCAAGAGATTTTCCGGAAATTTACGAGGATTCTTCGCGAATTACGATGGTTCCTTCGGCTACATTTTTTCCGGAGTTGCCTCTTTAAATTCGCATTCACAACTTATTTCTTGCAGGGTCCGTCAGAACGACACTCGGGCCGCCGTCGCCTGGCCGCCTCTTCCCAGCTACTCTTCAGGCTGCTGGCTGGTTGCGCCCCCTTCGGCCAAGCTCTATCGCACCTCTATGGACGCCCCGCGAAGCCAAGAGAGCCTCCTCACTCGGGCACTCCATGGCCAACCAACTGGCATGGGATGAATGATACCCACTCGGTGCGGCGTTGGCCGCGCAGGGCGTGGCGTGTGGTGCATTGCGTGTGGTGTGGGGCTCCTGGAGCGGGGGGCCTGAAGCGGGGGGCATGTTGCCGGGGGCTTGAAGCGGGGGGCATGGTGCGGGGCGTGTGATGAGGGTTGCGGAGGCATGGTGCGGGGGGCCTGAAGCGGGGGGCATGGTGTGAGGGGCCTGAAGCGGGGGGCATGGTGTGGGGGCCTGAAGCGGGGGGCATGGTGTGGGGTGCGTGGTGCGGGGGGCATGGTGCGGGGTGCGGGGCGTGTGGTGAGGGTCGCGGAGGCTTGGTGCGGGGGGCATGGTGCGGCGTGCGTGGTGCGGGGCGTGTGGTGAGGGTCGCGGGGGGGATGATATGGCTCGTGGAGCGAGGCCTGCCGTGCCCTGACCCCAGCCTATTACACAACGCGCTGCGGCGTCGCGGAGCTCAAAAGTAATTTGAATCGGCGTTTTGTGTGGCACAGAGAGGCGCGCTGTTCGCTCAGGACGTCCAGATTGAAATTCCTCCTGTGCCATTTGAGTTCCGCGATTTCCCTTGCGAGCACCAAACGCCACCGCGCCACCCCGCCCCGCCCCGCCCCGCCCCGCCCCGCGGACTGCGGACCGGCGCGGCGGGCGTGGGGTGCGGGGCGGGGTGCACAGCTCAAACAACACCCAGTCGGATATGTTTTCCTCAGCCGCAGCCCTGCCCTGCCTGGCTGACTGTCTGTCTCTGTCTATCTGTCCTGGCATGCTCTGTCTGGCCCCCGCATAGTGGGCCAGAAGACCAGCGCAGCCGGCCTTCACGCGTTCAACGTGCGACCCCACCAAGGGATTCCCCATTTGGAGAGCAACACTCTAAATGTCTAACAATGAAAGGCTGCGCCAACATATTATAATACAGATTTTCTCTATAATACAAGGAAAATTCCACAAAATATCTATAAGGCACAAATAATTTTCAAAGGTACGTCACAAAGGCAGCTGGACCACCATATCATAGAGAATCTCCACCATAATATATAGAGTCCTCACTATGTAAGACATTTAGAGTAAATCCATGGGGTCACACGTTCGGTTCGAGTTCGCGTCCCACTTAGCGGACTGCACTGGTAAAACTGGGGCGTATTATAAAGCCTTTCATAAAACGTACAGTCTGTACGCCCTTCTTGAAGCGTCCAAGGGCCCATGCGCTCTTTTTCTTCTATATAAATGCATGGTGGGAATCGCCTTGAAGCGTAGTCAGCGTAGTTGTGCGCTATTCAACAAGGAAGTAAAGTCTTCAAGCCAGCGTAGTTCTATCCTTGAATGAAGCGTGCAGCTACGCCTCAGTTTCACCAGTGTGGCCGCCTGCGCCGGTCTTCTGCCGACTGTGCGCCGGTCTTCTGGCCCACTGTGCGCCGGTCTTCTGGCCCACTGTGCGCCGGTCTTCTGGCCCACTGTGCGCCGGTCTTCTGGCCCACTGTGCGCCGGTCTTCTGTCCCACTGAGCGCCGGTCTTCTGGCCCACTGTGCGCCGCTGCGTGCGCGGTCAAAGTGCCGCAGCTATGCTTGTCTGCACGGCGCCGCGGTGCGCAGTGGGCAGCCCCGCTACGGTCCCGCTGGGCCTGGGCGGGCCTGGGCGGGCCTGGGCGGGCCTGGGCGGGCCTGGGCGGGCCTGGGCGGGCCGGGCCATTGCCAGCCAGGGCCACACGGTCCGTGGCGGCAGGGGCCGCACAGTGGGACCACCAGGTTAACGGTTATTAGGGGCGACATGTTGGCGGAAAACTCGGCGCCGTTACTTGCCCTGCCGGCGCCGCCGGCGTGGTGGAGCGCGGCAGAGCGAGGCGGGGTGGGGCGGGGCGGGGCGAGGCGGGGCGGGGCGCGGTGGAGTGGGGCTAGGGTGGCGCTGCATGCACAGTGGGCCGCAGGCGGCCAAAACTCTACACGCGTTTTGAGCTCCGGAGTCGCTTAGTGGGACTCGAATCGAACGTGTGACCCCTCCAATGGGTTGCTCTCCAAACGAGGAATCCGTTGGTGGAGTCACACGCTCGGTTCGAGTCCCACTTAGCGACTCTGGAGCTCAAAACGCGTCTAGAATTGCGGCCGCCTGCTCTGGTCTTCTGGCCCACTGTGCGGCTTTCGAGCGGGGAAGAGCAGGGCGGGGTGCGGTGGAGTGGGCGCCACCGCCGCTGGCGTCGTGCGTGTTGCCTGCCCTCGACTCGGTGGGCGCACTGGCGGACTCCCCATCGCGTCACAAATATGGAGAGCACTGATGATGCCATGGGCGTGGCTGCTACTGCTGCTACCGCTGCTGCTGCTGCTACTGCTGCTACCGCTGCTGCTGCTGCTACTGCTGCTGTTGACTATGTACCTGCTTTTTTTTTTTTTTTCTTTAAAGGCTACAAGTCCAAAGGGACCTGATAAGGATTGTAATCCAAACTATTTTCGTCATGATACAAAGGAAAAATATTGTTATATTTGTATAATTTTATAACAAACGATTTTTTTCTGTAGGCGGCGAAGCCGCCGTTTTCTATGTATTATTACAAACAGCAGTCCATTGTAGGGTTTTAAGTGTGCCCACTGTTATTCAACGAATGTGACGTCATATTCGCTCGGATGTGAATTTCGTCACGTTCGTTTGAGTATGATGTCATATTCGTTACAATGTAAAACTACGTTCAAACGAACGTGACATCCTAATTAAACGGCCGTGTCACGTTCAAACGCATGTGACATCGTCCTGAAACGAATGTGACAAATTTCACATCCTAACGAATATGACGTCACATTCGTCGCATAACAGTGCCTGCTGGAAACGCAAGAGCCGTCTTTGCCGTGCAGTGTCCGCACACCTCTGTTTACAGTTGGCTTGCCGAGCGCGTGCTTTCGTTATCCCAACCGCACCAGCCGCCGCTCCGCAGCCCACCGACCGCACTGTGTGCACTCTTCCGCTTCCCAGAGAGAGGACCCCATTCAATGCCACGCACTCTTACTCACAATAACGGACCTCGCCGCCCGAATGGGCCGTGGTGATGGAGCCATGGTGATGGAGCCATGGTGATGGAGCCGTGGTGGTGGTGACGGAGACACATGGCTCCATGGCGACCATGACCGTGGTGGTCGGCATGGTGCATGGCCATTGTCGTCGGCGTGTTCACGAGTCATGAGCTATGCGTCTCTCTGCGATGGTACAGGCAAGCCGGGCGTCGCGCTGCTGCACTCCAGCTCGGCACTGCCAGCGGCGGCCGTCGCACAGTGGGCCAGTAGACTGGCGCAGGCGGCTAAAATTGTAGACGCTTTTTGAGCTCCAGAGTCGCATATATGGGACTCGAACCGAACGTGTGCCCAACAAGGGGCCATACCCATACGTACTACGTGACCATTTGGGGGAGGGGGGAGTCCAGCCAAATACTACGCCCTATCTTAATTACATAGGAAGGTTAGGTTATCCCGGTCACTATGAGGGGGAGGGGGCCAAAATGTGGCCTAGAATCGGTCACGTAGTATGAGTGCGACCCTCAACACGGTAAAAACGGTTCCTCGTTTTCCCAGGTACTCCCAGGAAATCGCGTATATCTTTTCTACAGGTTCCTGGGAAAATCGGAAACCGTTTTTCCTATGAATGGATTGCTCTCCAAACGATGAATCCATTGGTGGGGTCGCACGTTCCGTTTGAGTCCCATTTGGCGACGCTGGAGCTCAAAACGCGGCTACAATATTGGCGGCCTTCACCGGTCTTCAGGCCCACTGTGCGTATTGTTGGCGTTGGCCCGGCGTGTACAATGATTTCCCTGAATGTTTTCACGGACGCCAAAAGAAAAGCGGATAGACTGCCTGCTTTATTTAGTCGCATTGGCACGCTTTCTTTGCTCTGCAGTCTTTCTCGTTACCCCGCCTGACTCCCGTTCCCCCCTTTCCCTTCCCCTCTAGTTACCAATCCGCCATCCTCGCACCTCGGGGGAATTTGCTTTCAATTACTCCCCTCTGGGGCAGCGCAAAATCAATTAAATTGAAAAAGGTGTTTCTCTTTCGCTTGCGAGTTTTCCTTCTTTTTTGTTTTGTCGGCCCGAGTGGAGCGAGCAGAGCCGTGGAGAGGCGGGCGAGAGGCGGGCGGCGGCGAGGAGCGCTAAGAGCCCTCTCAACATTGTAAACTGCGGATCGGTTAATTGATTTCCAAGATAACAATTAGGAATCCTTATTCATGATATTCAAAGGGGGGGAACTCTTGTTTCGGGAGGATGGCAAGAGTTCAATATACAGTATGGCGACGAAGCGTCAGACCCAGCCTGCTTCGGCGGTCGTGCAAGCGCCACGACGGCGCAAACGCGCGCACCACTTTTGTTTTTGTTTTTGTTTCCAGTTGATATTGTGTTGGTTTGCATGGTTTTCACGGTTTTTGCGCAGCCCATGCACGTTATCTGGATAGAATGGCCTTGGAGTGGCGACTACTAGTGCTCTGCTACTGGCAGCCGGAGTTGCAGTCCCTGTCGCAAAGTGGGCCAGAAGACCATCGGAGGCGGCCAAAACTCAAGACGCGCTTGGAGTGTCTTCCTGACTTTATTGTCAGTAACCAGGTACTATAATTGCCTACAACAATAATATTTAGTAATTTCTTCTTAGATACGTACAATTTAATTCATGTAATTATTAAGGAATTTTTTTTAATCAATAAGTATAAACAAATTTGTAAATAATTATTAAAAAAGCGAAAGGTACGTATTACAAAATGTCAACACCATGTACAAAAAGTCAATGTCAATTCTGAGAGTGCAAGGAATCCGTTGGTGGGGTCACACGCTCAGTTCGAATCCCATTCAACGACTGTGGAGCCCAAAACGCGTCTGGAGTTTCGGCCGCCTGCACCGCTCTTTTGGCCCACTGTGCGACGGCAAGGTCCTCAGAGGCTGCGGGTGAAGCTCCTCGCAGCTCGCAATAAAAAGAATTAAATTCACGCAGCAACGACGTGTAAATATGCGGCCTAGTGCCTTGGAGCCGGTGGCGGGTCGCATGGCCTCCCCCCCCCCTCTACCCTCCCCCCCCTCCTCCCTCATCGCTCGCCACGCCCCTCGCGCAGAACCGAGGAAGGCATGCGTCCTGCTGACTTTAATTACAGCGTTACGATGAAGGCCACTTTACTTTACCCTCGTGCGAATTTTGTCAGAATGTCAGAAACATGTCCGTTATCATCATCCAAATTCGCGCAACTCTGAAAGCTTGAGATTCTGAATACTTAGTTTGATTCTGATGGCCTGTTCTGCACAATGTCAGAATAAGTTTTGAGCTTTCAGAGCACTGAAAAACCAAACGTGGTCGAGACCACACCAACTGATGCGGTCAAATTAGTGCCATTTTGCCCGCATCAGTTGGTGTTGTCTAGACCACGTTTGGTTTGGTCATATGACAATGCAATTTGCATTAAAAGAGCACTCCAAACGTGGTCTAGACCACGCCAGAGCACTCGAAACGTGGTTTAGACCACACCAACTGATACGGTCAAAATGGTACTCATTTGACCGCACCAGTGGTGGGGTCTAGGCCACGTTTGGTTTTACAGTGAGGTGTAAATTTTGATCAGGTTTTAGACAGGTTTCTGACATTCTGACAAAATATACTCGAGTGGGCCAGAGACCAGAGGATAGGCGCTCAAAATCCCGGACAGGTTTTGAGCTCCAGGATCGCTAAAAGGGATTCAAACCGAACGTGAGACCCCACCGGACCAATAGATCTGTTTGCTCTCCGAACGAGGCATCCATTAATTTGGTCACACTAGAGACCCTCCTGTCAGAGACGCGCAGAGGGGGCCCTCTTGGCCAATCACAGTCGACTGGTAGTCTCATGCGGAGCGGGCGGCCCCAATCCGCCCCGCGCGAGGCTACACAGACCAGTGTCTCGAGCGGCGCAGCGATCGCCCGCTAGCCTGACGCAGGGTGCCTTTTCCTCCACGGGACTACCGAGCGCTCGCCTGCGCATCTCTGACGGGAGGGTCTCTAGGTCACACTGTAGGTTCAAGTCCCGTGTCGACACCCTAGAGCTCAAAACGCGTTTACTCTCTGGCCGCCCACGCCGGCTCACTGTGTCCTGTCTCTCTCGTGCGGTAAGGGGCTGTCCTTAAAATACGTCTCCCGTTTTAGGTTATTTTTGACCCCCACCCCACTCCTTCCTCGTTACAACTTCATCACATCCATCTGACTCCCCCCCCCCACGTGACGTATTTCAAATAACAGCGTGGGACAACGCAAAATGCAAAAGTATGTCACAATTTTAAAGAATCATGAGGGAAAAAGCCAGAATTTAAGAAAATACGTCACATGACCCGCCACTCCACTGCAGAAAAAAGGGACATTTTTTCCGTTAATTTATTGCCAGTATTTACCGTGATTTGAGACCCAGGATTCTCCGTGATTTGGGACCCAGCATTTTCCGTGATTTGCGATCCAGTCTTTTTCCTTTGTTAGAGATTTCTGTACCATGTGAGATAGAATGAAGGCTTTGGCTGTGAACTTACATGACAGTCTACACCTTACCCTAAGAGGAAGTTTTTCAAAGGTAAAGCCTTCATTTGATTTCACAGTGTACGGAAACCTCTGTCTTACAAACGATGAAAAAAGACTGCATCGCAAGTAACGGAAAATCCTGGGTCTCAAATCGCGGAGAATCCTGGGTCTCAGAGCAAGGAAAATCCTGGCAATAAATTAACGGAAAAATGTCCCTTTTTTCTGCAGTGTCCTAGCCCCCTTAGCGTCAAAACTCATGACCACTCCCCCCCCCCCCCGCAAAAGAAAGGGAAAACAAAAAAAAACCGCAAGACGTATTATGGCCAGCTCCTTATTGCACGCCACTTGAGTGAGTGCGAGAGTGACAAAAGCGACGCCATCACCGCTCGTGATGTGGCAAGCAGTGGCCGCGCTTCAATTTTCGGTCCCGTTTGCGAGTGTCCGTCTGTCGAGGCAAGTCGGCGTGCTTGTTTATTTTGGCCCGGCGGGGGCAGCAGTCTCGGGAAGGGTCACCTCGGAAGTGAACGCGCCCTTCCCGGGCACCGCTGCTCACTTCCTACCGCCACGGCCCACCCCACAGTGGGCAAGACCGGTGGAGGCGGACAAAATCTTCGACGGGTTTTGAGCTTCAGAGTCGCTAAAATGGGACTCAAACAAACCGAATGTGTGACACCACTTATGGATTGCTTCAATCCATTGGTGAGATTACTCGTTCGGTTCGAGTCCTGCTCAGCGACTCAGGTGCTCAAAATGCGTCCCGAGTTTTGGCCACCGGTGTCGGTCTTCCGGCCCACTGTGGAACCCCGCTCCTCCCCGCCGCCGGCCCTTTGATCTCTTTGGCAGGCCCTGCCGAGGGATCCGCCCCCTAATTCCGACTCTATGGCTAGTGGTGCGCGAAAGCAGCATTTTCCAATCTCGAATCGAATGTTGGAAAATTTCTGCGAATCGAATCAAATCGAACGAGGGCACGTTCGATTCGAATACAGAACAAATATAATAAATTTGTCTAAAAAGAGGCAAATAGAGCACTTTGTTCGCTGTTAAGGTGGGGAAAAAAAGATTCGGATGTTTGACAATTATGTTCTGTTTGTCAGCCAGATAATGTTTGTTTATTCACGAAAAAACGTTCAAGGATTAACGAAAATTCACTGTATACTACCAAGAATCTTCATCAATTTACGACGGTTCCTTCGGCAACATTTTTTCTAGAGCAAGCTTCGTAAAGTCCCGGGATTTATTCACAGGGAGGAAAACAAAACTTGACATTGACACAGGGCAATCATCATTAAATCGATACTTCGGCACGAATTCAGTAATAATGGCATTATCTAGGCACAAAACTCAGGAGAGAGTTGACAGGCCCGAGTCAGTCTCGAGTGCGAGCATCGAGCAGCGTCGTGGAGTGCTCGTGGCTGGGGGGGGGGGGGGGGGGGGGGCCCCCCCGGGCCCCCCGGTCCACGTCCAACTTGTGGGGGGCTCTGGTCTGACAGTCGTCAGCCACCGTCGCTCCACCACGGCCTTATGAATGTGGCCCCGTCTCCTCCAAATAACCGTCCCTCTCCCCTCTCACGCCCCCTCCGATCTTCCCCCTTCTTCTCCACCTCCCCTCTACCCCCCCCCTCCCCCGGGTGGGAGTTTCCGACGCGACGGCGTCGCGTGCAGACTTGTCACTCAGCCACACCAGAGTCTGGGGTCGCGCGATGAAGCCGGCACTAGTCGACAGCCTCCGCACAGTGGGACAGAAGACCGGCGGCGCGGGCGGCCAAAACTCTATAGACGCGTTTTAAGGCCCATAGTCGCTTTCTGGGACTAGGAGTGGACGTGTGACCCCACCAATGGATTGCTCTCCGAACACGCACTGACAAGAAAAGAGCCTTGATCAATACCAAATGGGGTGAGGTATACTTTATTACCAACCTTTGGGTGAGAATCATTTTACCGCCCAAATTTAGGTGAGGAAGGTTTCTTCATCCAAATTTGGGTGATAAAGTGAGATCAGCTTTTATCACCCAAATTTGGGTGAGGAAGCCTTCCTCACCTGAATTTGGGTGGTAAGATGATTCTCACCCAAGTTTTGGTCATAAAGAATACCTCGTCCATAGTTTTTGTCTTGATTATGACTCATTCATTCTCAGTGTGAGGAATGCATTGGTAGGGTCACACGTTTGGTTCCAGTCCTGTTCAGCGCCTCGGGACCTGCAAACGAGTCTAAAGGTTTAGCCCCCTGCGCCGGTCTTCTGGCGCACCGTGCGCTGTTGGCTTTCCACTGCTTTCCAACTGAGTGCAAAAATGACGTGGTCCAGAAAGGCGCGGTCCCCCAAGGGTGGCCGCCGAACGCGTCACCGGGTCTGCCTTCCGTCTCCAGAGGGAGAGTGAAGGCTCCCCGTCAACGCGCCGCGTCTCCTGAATAATTATACACCGACCGCGCAGTCTCTCTCGCACTGGAGGGAGGCCCCGTAGAGAAGCGAGCTTGGCCTCTGCGGGTCACCCAACGAGCGCGAGAGGGACAGAGCGGCGAAAGCATCATCCCACGGCTTGGGCCCATTCAGTCGCGATTCAATTTCTCCGGAGTGCCCGCTGCTGCCTCTTCCTTGCGCCAGCTACGCGCTAGCCTCACCCCAGCCTCGCGCCAGACTCGCACCAGTCTCACGTTAGACTCGCGCCAGTCTTACGCTAGCCTCACGTTAGCCTTGCGCCAGTCTCACGCTGGCCTCGCGCTAGCCTCACGCCGGGCCCGCCCCACAAGATGCCCTCGCAGCACCACGCGACGAATTAGGCCTTAATTATTAAGCAAAGTGGCGGCATGTCGTCGTTTGAGGCAGAAGCACAGCGTCTTACACGGCAAGGGGGACCAGACCAGCAGGGTGCACGAAGGGATGTTGGGGTTGTTGAACCCATCGTTCGTTGACGATTAAGGTTTTATAGTTGATTCGACACATTATTAAGGTGTCAGCTAATGATAACTATGGTCGACACACTTCATGTCATGGGACTAAAGGGACTACTTTTGTCCCATGAATGATGCGATTTTAAGCATATCCGACGGTGATATAGTTTTGTGTCCACCAGGTAATACAAACTGCCCAAGGCCTGTTGTAAATTTATTAATTGCTATTTCATTTTACAATTGGTAGGACCTTGACGGACACAAAATTGTATCATCGACGGATGTGCCTAAATTTGCAGAATTCAAGGGACAAAGAAAAGTACCATGACAATAAGTGTGTGAGAACAAGCGGGTATCCAAGGAACCCCCAAAACAAATACATCAACAATAATAAACACGCACGGGGTTAGTCTGAATCATGCCTGAGCCTCCGCCCGGTAGGCCGCAAAGAACACATGGGAAACTTAGTGCGTACTTCGAACACGCTTCCGGACTAAAAGTGCTGGCTTGAACGCGAAAAACAGGCAAAACAGGCAAAAGGTTTTGTTTTGTTCTTTTTTTTTTTTTTTTTTTTTTTTTTTTTGCTTAATTCAGTGAGAAATCCGGGCCGCGTCAATGATTAAGCTTACAGGTGAATTATTATCTCGCCAAGAGGAGACTGACTGATGTGCCGGAGGCCCTGGAAACGTGACAAACGGTGGGTCTGCCTTTCGGCGAGTCTTCTGGAAGGAGGCGCGTTAGACCGCCGCCTCGTCGCTCAAGGGCGCTGCCAAGAGCCGAAACGGCCGCTGATAAAGGGACCCGACGAAATTTCGATGCCCTCAGTCTGACACCACCCCCCCCCTCCCCCCTCCCCGAATGTTGGCCAGAAGACCGGTGCAGGCGGTCAAAACCCTACACACTAAATGTCATAGGACTTTTTTTTTTGTCCCAAGATTAATGCGATTTTAAGCACATCCGTCGATGATACAGTTATGTGTCCGCCAGGTGTGAAAAATTGTACAGTAAAGTATCAATTTGCAATAGGCATTGGACAGTTCGTATCACCTTGCCCATACAAAGTTGTATCACCAACAGATGTGCTTAAAATTGCATCCTTCATGAGACAAAGAAACGTCCGATGCCAATGACTTAGTTTGTATAGAAAGGGGCAATTTTGGCGGATGAGCCTGTTACGCTTGATTTCAAGCGTAAACTGATTACGCTTGAAAACAAATGGTTATACACAATGCTTTGTAGTTTTACCAGTGCATAACTTTTATTTGCCATCCACTGCCACATTTGCCACATCACTGAGATTAATTGTTTGCCTTGTCGAGACGAGTTCCGTACAATAAGCAATATGCGCGTCATCGTTTGACTTCGACAGCGGCATTGGAGCCACTTGGTTGAGTAACCGTGCGTGGCTCGAGCCAATACACTGTGGCAAAAGGTCACAGAGAACTCTGTAAACAAGTTGTGCTAATTCTCTGTAACCCTAAACCCAGTATTTCCTGTAGCCTCTTTACAGTATTCACTGTGCGATTCACAGTGTTCTCTGTAGGACTTACAGTCGTCTCTGTGCACCTCAAGGGTCTGCGACGGGTATGCGGAGAATACTGCGCGTCGCACAGTGATTACTGTAAGGAGGCTACAGGAAATACTGGGTTTAGGGTTACAGAGAATCCTGGCAAAAAAATTAACTGACTTCTCCGTAGGTTTTTGCCACAGTGTAACAGTGTTCTTCTTTGTGGGGCCTGACATCGCAGACTGCGTGCAACGTTTTGTCTCGATATTGCAGTTCAAGTTTCACAGCAGCAGGTCTCGTAGAACCTGTCGACAGGCTCGCAAATCCAACATTCCGCGATGCAGCAGGTAGGTAGCCTGACCCTCAAGCTTAGGAGGGCCATTTCCAGCGTTTCCTTAGTGGACGACACTGTACTGTACCCTTTTCCTAAAAAAAATAAATAAAAACACTTTACACTAAAAAAAAACAAGGAACAACAAATGGAAAAGAATGGAAAAGTGGTTTAAAGGCAACTGAAGTGCTTCGTTAATAAGAGTAATGTGGTTTATAAGAAATGTAAAAAACGGGTCGAACGGGAAAAGTACGAAACATGTCCGGTCAATCATTTACCAGGTGCCCTTCCCATGCAAACTACGGCAGATTTCCTACATGTTTTCCACATCATTTTGCATTAGATGCTTAAGCGAACTACAAAGAACCAGTGCGCAAGGTACGCATTTTTTTCGTACTCATTTTACGTGCATTTTCCGCACCAAACTACGGATTTTTTTTTTTTTTTGCTGTGTAAGACGTCTCTGAAGTTTCCTTTCACATGGAGGCGCCCAGGCGGAATCCGTCGTCTGGAGGCCGCAAGGCTTGGGGCCACGCTGGCCGGGTACCGATGAAAAATTGTTTCGTGAAGTGCGGGATGATGACGGATGGACCTGTTGAGCACGGCAGCGTCAACAACTTGCGGAGTCTGCACGCTGGGCACGGGACAGCAGGTCTTCCAAACCAATGAGAGGAAACAAATTACTCTTGTAACCTGGGCCTATTGGCGGGTTCGTTAATTTAGGGCAGTGCGCTCACTTTCAAACTTCGGAAACAGTGCACCACGTCTATGGCTTAGAATCTCCACACAATGATTGGTGCAGCCTTTCGCCGCAAGACAGTAAAAAAAGAGCGCGATGCCATAATCGAAACGCCATGAATGGCAGATATGAGAAAATCGAAGCGAAGCTGTTAAGGGAATGCTTTGAACAAACTTGAAGGCACCGAACTGACAATGTGACACTGTTCCCGACACGCCCTCCTTGTCATTTCAGTAGCTTTCACGCCACGAGAGAGTGGCATCGGAATTGATATGACATCCACCTAGCACCTAATATTTTTGGCTCATTCGAGTTGTCTGTTGCTTTGCACCGACATTTCGTTCGCCATGGGGTTGATTCAAAGGGTGACCCACCGTAAAATTTACGGTTCAATGATTGAGGGAATGAATTTGCAATATTTCTGACGTATTAGCGACAAATTTTGCTGGCACAGGGGTTTTTGCTACCTGAATGAAGAATGTGTACAAAGTTTGTACATGAATGTGAAAAGTTGATCCCTTCTCATAGTTATTGTAAAAAAGAAACAAAAAAACAAAAAAAAAAAAAGAATACTGTTAATACTCTTTTTTTTTCATCCTTGGCCAATATTAGTTTTGTTTTGTCCGGACACATCGGCTCTTGATTTTTCCTAAATAATACGTAGATCCGTTTTATTTCACGTTTCTGTTTCCCATTCAGTGACCGCCTGGCCCCCTCCTACCCCGCAAATATACTGGTTCACCGGACATGACCGCGCCAGCCGGATTTGCAGCGAGGGGTCCCCGCCTCGCAATAACAACCATAAGACAAATTATTTATCAAACTGGCCGGCCGACTGGCCAGTTCGTCGTGTGATGGATGAGTCTCCACCCTCTCTCTCTCTCTCTCTCTCTCTCTCTCTCTCTCTCTCTCTCTCTCTCTGCGTAATCGACGCACCCTAGGCTCTGGTCCGGCCTCCGCTTCATCGTAACCTATTTATATCTGCCTTGTCGGCGATATCTCGCGCTGTTATATGGATGGCTGCATAAAACTAGGCCGCCTTTTCGGGTGCGCAGGCACGAGTGAGCTGGGGAGGGGGAACCCGACGAGTGATCAATCACACTCAGAAAGAAAACGGCCACAAAGCGAATGTGTGAGCATGTGTGTCGTGTGTCCGTTTGTGTGCAAACTGGAGCACTAAAGCAAACTAAAGCAAAAAATAATTTAAAAAAAAAAACAACCAAAAAAAACCATTGAAGTTTGGCCAACAACGCATGCGACTAATGGGGAAGTGTGCTGCTCGCATTGGGATCTGTGACGTTTCGTAGGGATGGAGAGAGGTGAAGAGAGAGGTGACGAGAGAGAGAGAGAGAGAGAGAGAGAGAGAGAGAGAGAGAGAGAGAGAGAGAGAGAGAGAGAGAGAGAGTATGTTTTCAGTGTCGTATACGATTTATTGGGGGATATTTTGTGTTCAATGAAGGCCAGAGGAAAAGAGGGAGAACGTTACATGCTGTTTAAATGTTTCTTAGGGTGTTTTTGTAAGGTGGTTGCGAGTGAGAGAGAGAGAGAGAGAGAGAGAGAGAGAGAGAGAGAGAGAAAGAGACAGAGAGAGAGAGGACGCAACTGACGGGGCAGGAATAGAGCGGCACACGCCCTCGCGTCTTGTGCACAACCGGTCCAATTGCCGTAAGTATGCTGAGCCAGCATGCCTCACCGGCTTAGCAGGGTCCTAAATTATAGAGCGTCTAATTGTTTGACAATGACGACCTCACGCGGGTCTCTGTGATCCCGCAAGACGCAATCGTGTGTGCGTGCGTGTGGAGGTGTGTAAGGTGTTTGTATAGGCGCGCGTGCGTGTGTATGTGAGTATGTATGCGTGTGTGCTTGGGTGTGAGGGAGTGAGACCGCGCGTGCGAGGTGAGTTTGTGAATTTCTGAACCTCCTCTGCTCTGTAGTGTATGAGTGTCGACTCTGAACAGGGCACTCGCGTAGCTGGCATGCTGCTCGGTGCCTACTCGTGGCAGCGGTACGGGAATTCCCCTCTTCGTCGGGAACAGCGGATGCAATCAGCTGAGCCGACATGAGAAGAACAGGGATGATTTCTCTCTCTCTCGCTCGCTCTCTCTCTCTCTCTCTCTCTCTCTCTCTCTCTCTCTCTCTCTCTCTTTCTCTCTCTCTGCCTTCCTGCTCTCTGTTCTCTCTCGTCTCTTCAGACAAGGTCTTATGCAAGTGCTACAGGAGCAGAGCGACGCCACGGCCTTCGAATAGTCGTCCTGTTGGAAAACAGGCAGAGTACTAGTCCGTCGGTCACGTGCTGGGGCAGTGATCGGATCGTACAAGGAAAAAGCTGGACGCATGCGGAATTCACCAACGAAATTTTCCAGCCGTTTGTTTCTCTCTTGCCAAGATTGACCTGCCGTCGCAACCGCGGATCTTGGAGCAGTGGGGCCGTCGTCGTGGACTTTAGTGCTGTCGTGCTTAAGCCGTCGTGGACCTTAGGGCCGTCGTAGACCTTAGTGCTGTCGTCCGTAGGGCCGTCGTAGACCTTAGTGCTGTCGTCCACAGGGCCGTCGTCGTGCACTCAAGGGCTGTCATAGACCTTACACTGGTAGAAAAAAGTACGGAAAAAGTACGGAACACGGTCTGGTCAACAATTTGCCTGGACTGTCCATACTTGCCAAGTACAGAACTTTCTGTACCTTTTTCCGTACCCGTTTACATGAGCTTATATGGAGCAGGTACGGACGTTCCGTACTTTCGTCCGTACTTCCGCACAATATTCTTCTGTACATTTTCCGTACAAAAGTACAGAAATTTTTACAGTGTAGTGCTGTCGCTGTACAAACTGAAGTGTGCACTCAGTATGCAGATGCATACCTACAAGTACACACCTACAGATGCATACTTCTGGCTGAGTCAACGCCTAGAACGTATGCATCTGTAAGTTAGGTGTGCACTCAGCTAAGTATGCATCTGTAGATGTGTACTCAGCCAAGTATGCATCTGTAGGTGTGTACTCAACCAAGTATGCATCTGTAGACGTGTACTTGTAGGTATGCACTTGTAGATGCATACTGAGTAGACACTTCAGTGTGTAGAGCGTCCGTAGGGCCGTCGTGGACCTAAGGGCCGTCACCGTGGACCGTCATGAACCTACGGTCGGCGTGGGCCTACAGACCGTCTTGGACCTCAGGGCCATCGTAGACATTACTGCCGTCTTAGGGCCGCGTCGAGGACTGCAGGAACCGGTGGCTGGTCGTCGCGTGCCGCCTCTCCCACGATGTCGGGGGGGGGGGGCGACCGTCAGATTCAGCCTCGCCTCGCCCTACTATCTCCATTACTTCTTCCACCAGAAAAAAGACGCCCTCTGTTTGCCGTGCTTATCACTTGGTGAGCCCCGTTCTCTCGCCGAATTCCCAGAACGCTCCGTAGGACCTGCTATGCCTGCAGGGCTCCAGGAGGGTCCGCGGCTGGCCTTCGGAGCGGTGGCCCAGCGAACGTGGGCGGAGGCGGTCAAAATTTCGGAACCGTTCTGAGCTCTAGAGTCGCTAAATGGGACTCGAACTGAACGTGTGGCCCCACCGCACTAGATTGCTCTCCGAACGAGGACGCCGAGGTAGGTGCGCATGCAAACCCACACTTACATCTACAAGGTAGGTGTACGCCAGCTCGTGTCTTGGCGTCACAGGCTTCGCGATGCTGCGCCACTTTCGACAATCCACGCATGGCGTAAACACACCTAACTCGCAAAGAGTTATCAAGAAAATCCAGATCATCGCGTTTCGAAGCTCTTTTAGAATATTCGGTATTATCGGATGCAGTTTGTTTTACAACCAGTTTTCCGAAGGTTGTTTTTTACGTGTTGGATTAAAACTGGTTGCAGCAATGTTATCATCACGCTTTTTTAGTGCCTTTTGTGACACGGTTCTAACTTGTAATTACATGCTTCCCACTCCACTCACGAGCCGAAGACGCTGGGTGAAGCACTTTTCGTTTCAGGCAAACAATAGTTTCGAAGTTACGGGGGAGGGTACCTGATCACTTCAAATTTCGACCCCTCCTTTCCAATCCCCAATCTCGCGGCACCTCCTGAACTCGATCACTGCAAAGCCGATGGCAAGTTTGCTTGACGCTTAATTGGAAAGGCGGGCCCGGAAATACTCCCCACCTTTCAAAATATTTGTATGGCATTGCAGACGGCCGAAGCGCCAAAGTAGCAAGCGGGGATGAATCGAGGTCAGGGCTACGAATTTTCGGCGTTAAAAACGGCCTGCCAATTTTGCGGAAAGCAAACTTGAAAGCGCATTTGCAGTGACCTCCATCAAAGGCCCACCTTTCCCTTCCCCTGCCCCTTCTGTCGGGGAACCGCGGAGGTTTGAAATCCCGCGGGCGCTGGAGAGGAAGCCGCGATGACATCCGATCGCCGCTCTGCGCGACGCCCTGGGCAGCGCGAGTCTGACCAGAGCGGGCGCTGAGCCGGCAGACGTGTTCCGGCCCTCAGGAGGCGCAGACCTCTTAGTAAGTGCTTGGTGGCTAGGCTTCCTTGTGATCAAGTTAGAAGTTTTTAATTACCATCTCCCTAGTTAGGGCACGTGCGTGAGAGACTCCCGCATCATTTGAGCTACGCTCAGCCGGGTGTCGGCCCCAGGTGCAGAGTCACCAAGGCCCTGAACATCCCGACTCCTTCCTAAACCCGCGGCGACTCCGAGCCGCGTGACGCCGCGACTGATAAGCGCGAGTGGTCCAAACCAGGACATCAATTGTTTTAAGGTATCGCTGATTGGCTTGCAAAATTGAGGGTGTAATCCCATACCTAAGGACTCTATACACCCTTTCGCTCATCGCCGAATGAAGAACAAAAGTTTTCAAAAAGCCCGGAACCAGAAGCGCGCCACCTAGCGGCCGTTACAGTGAACTTTCAAAAGCTGAACTGTGATTGGTCACAAGCACAGGTCTGGACGAAGTTCACAGCATCAGCCGCTACATGGCACGCAATGGACTACATGGACGAATAGCGAGTCCGGCCGGGGGATTAAGGCGCTGCAATCCCTTCCTGAGCGGGCCACCTCAGCCGCCGGCCGGTCCAGGCCTCGGGCCGAGCCTAGGTGGTGGGGACGACGAGTGGAGAAATAGCGAGTCGCAAAAGCAGGACAAATAGCAAGACTTAACTGTAAAGGTGAGTCAAGGCCGATTTCCGTCGCTGTCGCGTTACATAAGGCCGGGTCCCCCCCCCTCCTCCCCCAGAAAACGGACCGTAACGAAAGCTCTGCCCTAAAAAATGAGACGTGTCGTACAAAATTTGTACTAAAATTCGTCAGTTCGAGGCGGCGCCAGCCATGACCTGCGCTTCGACGGGGGTTGAAGCAACCGCCGGCCGGGCAGGGCCAAGGCCGCCGTCAAGATGATCGCAGTGGGATGCTTCCCTCCCCCATCCCTCTTTCTGCCTCGGAGGTAATGGAGGGCGAAACTTCTCAACTTGGCGGTACTTTTTATTTTACGGTGACGCCGCCCATAATGATTACGGTTTGAGTGTCCAGTCCACCGACGGGGGTTCTAGTTCTGACCTTCCCCCCCCCCTCCTCACTCCCGTTTACCCCCCCCCTCTCTCTCCCTCTCCCTCTCTCTCTCTCTCTCTCTCTCTCTCTCTCTCTCTCTCTCTCTCTCTCTCTCTCTCTCTCTCTCCCCCTTTTACGGTGGGTCGCGCAGGGACGCTGCTGTGCTTTTGACCTCGTTGTAAACCGGCCGTCAGATGTAGCTTCTGGCTTCGCCACTGACAACGCCCCACTTGACGTTGAGCCGAGCGAGGCCGAGCCGGAGCCGAGCCGAGCAGAAGACGGTTTCCTTCCGGAGAATAACGCACACATACCCTCCCCTTCAGACTGCCGCCGCCGCCATTCCAACGTCTCTTTCTCCTCCGTCTTCCGTTTATCTCGGTTTGTCTTCATTTATCATCCGCCACTCTTTATTCGCTCTCCATCAAGAAAGGAATGGCCTTATCCTCAGCGCGTGGGTGGACCTCGCAAGGTGCATACGCGCACAATCAGTGGACTAGAAGCCCGGTGGAGGTGGTCTAAATTCCGGACGGGTTTCGAGGTCAAGAGTCGCTAAATAGGGCTCGAACCGAACATGTGAACCCACCAATGGGTTGGTCTCCGAACGAGGAATCCATTGGCGGGGTCACACGTTTGGTTCGTGTCCTATTCAGCGACCCTGGAGCTCAAAATGCGTCGAGAGTCGCGCCTGCGCCACGCTCCGCTGGCCTACTCCAAATCTATTGGCAGTACACGTGGTGGTGCAAGGGCCGGTGAAACCTGCTCGTACAGTCTTCATCGGCAAAGAGTTGACGAGTCCGGACCGGACTTTAACGCTTTGCCGACACGAAAACCGAGCAGGGCTCGCTGAGCTTTCAGATCCGTAACATTCCTTTCCTTGGGCCTTCGGGGCGTTCCGTGGCTGAGATAACTCCGAGGCCGAGACCCGCTTTGTCTGCGCGAGGTCTTCACCCGGCGCAGATTGTGCGTAACAAGGGGAACGCCGGAGCGGCGTTCAATAGTCTACTTTTCCGCGGTTGTACTCGGGGCGCGATCGTGCGTGCAAAAACGGCACACCGGGGGAAAAATGCACGGGAAAAGTATGGAACATGTCTGGTTGATAATTTGCCGGGACCGTCCGTACACTTGCCAACAACGGAACGTCCGTAACGTGTTTTCCGTACCCATTTACATGGGTTCAAAGGAACGGGTACGGACGTTACGCACTCTCCCTACCTCTGTACTCTTAGCTGTTCCGTACAAGAGTACGGAAAGTGAATTTTGTCTCGTTGAAAAGTGACACGGTCGTTTAATTTGCGTGCCACATTCGTTTGAACGTGGACCAACATTCTAACGAATGTGACATCATATTCAAAAGAACGTTAGTCACATTTTTTTAATGCCCTGAGCAAAATGAGTTCTGAATCCGAATGCACTGTCTCACATCGATATGATAATGCTTTCGGGTGAAGTTGAAAGCATTTCATCAAGGTAAGCCAAATTCCTTCGGATCAACTAATTTTTTTAAGTGTACACTGCGTCGGAACATGACGGACGGACTCACTGCGTAGAGCGCTGAGCGCTTCCTGTCAGTGATTTTCGCGCTCGCCGAAATCCTCATTGCCGGAGCGCTGCGAGATTCCCTTTTCACGTAAATGTATTCCGAATGGAGAAGTCGCCCCTTTCTTTTGCTCTGCTTTTTCTTTTTTATTTTCGTCTTTTTGCTCTTTGCCTCTCCTATTTTTTCGGCACAGAAAAAAAAAGCGTAAAAGCGCACAAGGCAGTGACTCTTCCGGTTTCCGAACCCCGGCCCGACACAATGTCAGCAAGGATTGTCTCGTACACCCCCTCCATCCCCCCTTCCCCCTCCCTCCCCCACCCCATCCAATTCACGCCCGCTCCCGCCGGACACTGATTTTCCATTGTCATTTTCCGGAGAAATTACGTTATCGCGATTGAAACATTAACGCCGTTTCTCGGCGTCCCTGTTTATTCCGACACTGTCTTGGAAGTCTTTTTTGGGCCCCAAAGAGACCGTCCGCTTCTCGGCAACCTTCAATGGCTTTTATTTTTTTATTTTTTTAAAATTTACTCGCCTTTAGGCTTATCTTTTGTTTCCTCTTTAATTTTTTAAGTTGTTTGCAGGCGGGTTGTTGACTTGCTGGTGCAGTCGGGCACAGTCTAACTGGCTCTGTTGGTAACCAGTTGTACTGTACACTGTGAAACCAAACGTGGACAAGTCACGCATGTAATGCGTAGTGGTGTGGAACTATCAGTGTCCAACACGTGTCCAACAGTGTCCACGTTTGCACCATGACAATAAATAGGGGCTGTGTGAGCTATTTCTTTTACACTTAGAGTGTGGAGATCGTAAACTGTGCACAAACTGTGTGGAAAAGTACTCCGCACTGGGTAGTGAGCTGGGACTAACTGTGTAAACGTAACAATTATTTTAGCTCCGCTGGAAAGTTTAAGCGGCACTTAATATTTGTTTGCATGACCCAAAGTGATCAAACTAGTCATCCGGCCCTAAAATAATCGGCGTTAGAAATTCTTGTTTTTAGTTACCATCTTCTTCCGAGGGCAATTTTAGAGCTCTAAGGGTGGTTTTATCACTTCAAGCCATCATAAACAAAAAGTCAGTGTAGCCGAAGCTCTCCAGCAGAGCTGAAACTGTTGCGATCACTCTAAAACCGGTCATGAGATATCGCAACTAAAGTAAGAATAATTATCGACATGTTTGCATATGCCCTGCCCTTCTCCCCGGAAGGGACCCAAAAGGAAAACACTCGGCTGGCCGTCATCTTTTTTTTTTGTCCTCCTCGTCCGATCGTCGTCCTCACCTTGCTGCACAGTGGGCCAGAAGAACGGGAATCAGCCATCAGAATCCCGGATACGTTTCTGAGCTCCAGAGTCGGTAAACAGGACTCGAACCGAACGTATGACCCCCAATTGATTCCTCGTCCATAGAACAGCCAATTGGTGCGGTTACACGTAACACGTCCCCTGCGAGTCCTACTTAGCGCTTCTTGAGCTCGTAACGAGCCTGGGATTTTGACTGCATCCACCGGTCGTCTGGCCCACTGTGTGCTGCTGCTCCCCGCTGCCTTGCTGGCGCCGGACAACGAGTGCAAATGTTTGCGGATTGGCCCTGATTGGCCGGCGACCTGCTGGATCCGTTTCGCCGCCAGTTCGCTCGCAGCTGGCTCGGCACAGTGGCCAGAAGACTGGTGCAGGCGGCCAAAACTCTAAACGCGTTTTGACCTCCCGAGTCGCTAAATGGGACTCGAACCGAACGCGTGACCCAACCAATGGACTGCTCACCGAACGAGGCATTGGTCACACGTTCTGTTTAAGTCCCAATCAGCGAACTCTGTAGCTCAAAACGCGTCCGGGATTTTGGCTACCTGCGCCGGTCTTCTGGCCAACTGTGCTCGGCCGCTCGGCCCGCGTAATTGGACCGATTACTCTTGTCGCGGTAAGGAGGACACACTAAATCCTTATGCACTTTTTTGTACATAGTTATGAACGATTTTGCGCATGCGTATGCTTCTGCATATGCATAACACCGTATACTTTATACATAGTTATGAATAAATTATACATAACAACGTATAATAATATGCATAAGAAACGCATGTGCAAAATCGTGCATATCTATGTACAAAAAAGTACATAAGGATTAAATGTGGACGCCGCCGTCGGCGCCGCCACCCAGCAGTAAATTGCACGGCCTCGCGGCCTGCCCGCCTGCCGAAGGGTGAGACAGCACACAAGCCCCACCACGCACAAGACAATTAAAAAAACGTTTTTCAGCAGAGAAATTTAGCGCAAGATTTTTCTAGGAGGTGTATAACTTAAAAGGTACATTGCTAAAGATTTCCCATCCAGACACACAAACCTTTTTGCGTCGGTGCAAAATTTCTGTGCTTACAAGCTATGCTGTAATCACATTTCTTTTAATTATTTTTTTTTTGTCGCGTGGGGTGTGTGAGGTGCTTCAGGGGATGACCGAGCACCCGCGCCGCCCTGGTCAACGCCGTGTGGTCTAACAAGGGGTCGAACTGACTAATCGATGCCGTGCGTCCGCACTCAGCGCAAACACACACACACACACACACACACACAGAGTCTCTCTCTGTCTCTCCCTCTCTCTCTCTCTCTTTCTCTCTCTCTCTCTCTCTCTCTCTCTCTCTCTCTCTCTCTCTCTCTCTCTCTCTCTTTCTCTCTCTCCACTATCCCAGCCTCACACACGTATGCCGCGTGACTGCGTTTGCGTTAGCCCCCCTTCACTCACACGCGTCCATGCCGCACCTCGCCGCCTTCACACTGCTCGGCACTCGAGCGAGCCGCCTTGGCGCGGCGAGGCGCCTTGGAGCCCATTTCGTGAAAGCAACGCTCAGTGCCCCCCTCCTTCCCCCTCTCCCCTCCCCTTCCTCTTCTCCCCCCTCCCCTCCATCCCCTCTTTCCCCGCACGACGGCACTGCTTACTGATCTGAAACCCTGAGGGCACGGCAGGTTGCCCTTTGGCGCCGCACCATTTGTAACGAACCGGTGTCGTGGCACCCCTCGGCCAGCTGATACGGAAACGCTGCCGTGTGTGTGTGTGTGTGTGTGAGAGAGAGAGAGAGAGAGAGAGAGAGAGAGAGAGAGAGAGAGAGAGAGAGAGAGAGAGAGACAGACGAAGAGAGTTTAATTTACAAATTTTTTATCGGCGGGATTTTCAATTACATTAATCGCATTGTTCCTCAATTCGCGATGCTGACACCATTTTTTTTGCAATAAAATTTTTATCGCAAAGAATTGTAGTAGAATTGAGATTAAAAAGAAGTTGCATTATTGACAACATTTTCTTGTGGCAGAATGATTATCGCAAAATATGGTCGTAAAGAGTGTGAATGGCACGCTCTAAACTACAGCATCCCACTCAAGCTCGCTCCAAATAATTGCCCGCCAGTAAACACATTCAAAGCTACAAAATTCCTGCGAACACACTTCCACTCCACACTCCCAATGCTAGGCAAATACAAACAATTGCTTTTAATTACTCCAGTTTAAAATAATACAGAAAGCAATCACTTTCAGGTATTAAAAAAAAAAAACTGGAAGTTTAAGGGTGAGTATTTGGTTTGCGGCATCAAAGCGTTGCCCAACTACTTACTGTGATAAAATTTTATCGTAGCTCTGCGGGAATGCGATGAATCATGGGAATCGCAAACTCAATTCATCGCAGAAATTAGTGTTGAAAGTATCGCAAACTTGGGGACAGTGCGGGACTGATGTAAGAGAGGGAGAGAGAGAGAGAGAGAGAGAGAGAGAGAGAGAGAGAGAGAGAGAGAGAGAGAGAGAGAGAGAGAGAGAGAGAGAGGGGTACGTTTTTAAAGGTTTTAGTGGGTCAATTTTAAAACAACTGGTGCCGGGGGTATGAGTTAAATTTTGTCACAAAGTGGTGCATGCTGTGTTATTGTTTTTAAGTTTTGATGTTGAGAGGGAGAGCGACTGAGTGTGTAATGTTTTGAGACCGACCATTCTTGTTAGAAAATTTCCTTTTCCCCCGCTTTCAGGTGACCTACGTGGCACCTGATAAACTTTTACTTGGCCTGTGCGGCGGCATGCTTCTTGCTCCCCTCTCCTCAGGGAGAGACAGCCCACCCTCCTCTCTCCAATACAACCCCCCCCCCTCTTCCCCCCCGGGCAGTGTCGTCTCAGGTTGCAACCTCCCCCTTCCTCGTCGACACTGATCCTGTTGACAGGCGGCGACAGGTGTAGGGTGCCGGCGCAGTGTGTGTGTGTGTGTGTGTGTGCGCGTGCGCGCGCCACTATGTGTGGGCGTGTGTGCGTGTTTTCCCCACTTTTCCGCTATGATTCCCTCGAGTTTCCGTTGTCCGCACGCGTTTGTCGGTTCCCGACGAGCGCAGCTTCGGTCTCGCAGCAAGGCAGAGCAAAGCAGCGCGCGGCACCTCGCTGCTCTGCAGTTCCCTTTGATGTTGCTGTTTCGATTCGCCATACCGGTACACTGGTAAAAATGTACCGTACTCTACAAAGTGAAGTGTGTATTTAGTATGCATCTACAGATGCATACCTACGAGTACACATCTACAGATGCATACTTGGTTGAGTACACACCTACAGGTGCATACTTGGCCAGGTACACCTCTGCCGATGCATACTCAGTTAAGTACACATCTGCAGATGCATACTCAGCTGAGTACTTACACACCTACAGATGCACACGTTGTAGGCGTGAACTCAGCTAAGTATGCATTTGTAGATGTGTACTCAGCCAAGTATGCATTCGTAGGTGTGCACTTAGCTAAGTGTGCATCTGTAGATGCGTACTTGTGGGTATGCATCTGTAGATGCATACTGAGTACGCGGTTCCGTTTGTACAGTGCTCCAGGTTGGAGCATGCTTGCAAGCACTCTCTAGGATGAAGCATGCTTTTTCGCCGATGTGAAGCATTTTTGCAGGACGCTCCACCGGTGCGTAACCAGTTTTCTCTTGCACACACTAAATTACTATGTACTTTTTCGTGCATAACATTTGCACAAAGTTGTGCATGCGTTTCAATATGCACGAATTTTATGCGGTACAACGCACACTTTCGTGCTTAGTTACGCACAAATTCGTGCATTTCAAAACGCATGCACAATTTTGTGCGAATCTTGCGTACAAAAAAGTACATAGTAATTTAGTGTGCACAGTTAATCTAAACCTGTCAACGGCTGGTTCGATCGAGGGAATGGACCACTCATATCAAAGATCGATAGGAAAGTAAAGGGATCGGCGCGATTCTTGACAATTTTTGCCTAGCTTTCAGACGGAATATTCGAATGCACAATCCAACCGATAGCAAGAGGTGCTACCTCTGAGCCAAAATATAAGAGCTGACCCTGCGTCGTCCGCCACGGCCAAGATGAAGCGCTGGATCTTGCCTCTGCTAACTTAGCGGTAGCGCAGTGGAAAGCGTTGCCGCGTTTGGTTCCTTGATGTACGGGTTCAAAACCCGCCTAGGCCAGCCGATTTTACAACAATTTTTCTTTCTCGCCACTGGCGCCACTCTCTAAGGCACTGACGTCACATTTAGCAGGTGGCCATGTAGTCACGTGATATCTTCGGCTAAAAGGAAGGGAGGCAAGTTCCTAGGAATCTCAAAACGATTTCGAGGATATCTATTCGACTGAAACTAAGAAAAGCGTCATCAAGTCACCCAAAGCTGTGATGTCGACGTTGCTTACGTCACAAAGACCGGCTAAAGGGTATCGACCAAAATATGTAGGTCAAAAATTCGACTAAGTTTGTTATATTCGACTATTATTTATTCTTTTTTGCTCTCTCTTCATGCTCGATTGCCGTGTGGTTGATTTGACTCATTCTTAGTCGCCTTAAAAAACGACCAAATTTCTTGGATAAACTGACTTCCATTGGAAGACCATAGAAAAGACATAGGCGCTTTCCAGGGAGTTCCTGGGAAAACCAGAATACGTTTGAGCCGTGCGATAGGTGTTCTTTCTGGTCTCGCAGCCACAGCCACCTCTCTCCCTCCCTCCCCCTTCCCCCTCTTTTCCTGCCCCTTCCCTTATGGCCTGCTTCCCCAAGTTGCCGAAGATAAACCCGGGCTCGATTTGTTTGCCGTGTGTTGGCGCCCCCCGATAAGGCCCACCGCGCACAGTGGGCCAGAGGACCGGCGCCACAGGCGGCCAAAACTCTAGACGCGTTTTGAGCTCCAGAGTCGCTGATTGGGACTCGAATCGAACGTGTGACCCCACCAATGGATTGCCCTCCAAACGAGGATCCTAACGGTGGGGTCACACGTTAAATTCGAGTCCCATTTAGCGACTCTGGAGCTCTAAACGTGCCCCCGAGCTGGTCTTCTGGCCCACTGCAGCCTCCCGCGCCGGCCGTGCCGCCGACCCTTCTCGCCTAATACGCACGCTCGACATATCGCATTCGGCGGAGGGACACTTTTTCTGGTCTATTACCTTCGGCGCTCCGTGCGTCGCGGTGGTCGAGGTGGTGTGTGTGGGTTGGCGAACAGAGGGCCAGGAGACCAGCGGCGGCGTAGGCAGCCAAGACTCCAGACGCGGAGCTCTAGAATCCCTAAGCAGGACTCGAACCGAACGTACGACCACACCGATGGATTCCTCGTTCGGAGAGCAGTTCATTGGCGGGGTCACGTTCGGTTCGAGTCCCACTTAGCGACTCAGGAGCTAAAAATGCGTCAAGAGTTCTGCCCTGCTGAGCCGGTGCCGGTCTTCTAGACCACTGTTTGCACGCTTAAATTCCAACGAAGGCGAGTCTTTGTATTATGGTGACAAATTTTCGTATTATGGCTGCTGCGCTGGCTTCACAACCTACGAAGTCGAATCCTTCGTAAATTAAGGAAGGGTGGGGCAGTTACTGACGCGTTTTTTCGGTGCCTCTCAGATGCCTGGAATATTGAGTAACGGAAACCTGTTTCAGCCTAAAAGTTTATTTGAACCCTCTACTTTTCGAAGGTCGAGGAGCGCCAAACGGACTAATTTGACCCATTTTGAGTTTTGAACAGTAATGTCGATATTTTTAAACAGAGGTAGAACCTCCCTATTTTCTGACTTTTCCTATAATGATAAAATTCGTCTAAATTCGAAATCCGGACGTTCTCGTACCATTATTGACGGAGATAAATAGACTTTTACCGTAAAGCGCCAAGCGGGTCAAATTGACCCACGTGAGACTCTGGCGATATTTTCGCATATCTAGATACCGTGAAGAGCTATTTTTTAACCGCACGCTAAGTAAGATGAACCTATGTCACCTCAGAAATGTGGGTTACCGCTCTGCGGTAATCCGAAAACCCGGCGCTTCTAGTGTTTAACAGATTTTTGTGAATATTTTGGTATTTTGAGTTTCTTAAGAAACAATTATAACTTTTTTTGGGATTTAAAAAACATAAAAAATTGACTTACCTAAACTATTTTGCTACCGGCCATAGCGGTATATTATGGGAGGCTGCATGCGAAATATCATCGCTGTAGCTCAAATATTGCACCCTGAAGGCTTGGGACAGTGTGGACTTTCATGTTCCGAGAAAAACGCGATCAAAGTTTGTTAAACTTGGTTTTTCCCTTATGTATGCCTGTAGCTCGCAGCCTCCCGACGCTGCAGTTTTGTCAATTTCAAGATGCGGTTTCCGGCATTCGACGCAGAAAAGAACAATCTATATTATCAAAAAAAAAAGAAAAAAAAAAATTGACCGTTTTTGTGTGATGTCCCTCCTTAAAGGCACGCCACACCATCATGCAACCTGACGCCTCGCCACGCCAAGGCGGTCGACGACTTGCTTCATTTCCCGGCCAGCCTTGCCAACTTGCCCTGCCTTCCGGACCCGCGCTGCGAGCGGCTGCTTGAGAGTCAGCGGGCAACCCGCGCCCTTTATCGCCGAGGACACATCCGTATCCCTCCGTCTTTGTCTCATCCGCCGCCCTCCCCCTTCCTCTCACCTCTCCGCTCCCCGCACAGTGGGGCAGAAGAACGCTGAGGTAGCAACAGTCCCGGACGCGTTTTGAGCTCCAGAGTCGCTAAATGGGACTCGAATCGAACGTGTGACCCCACCAATCGATTGACCTTCGAACGAGGAATCGATTGATGGGGTCGCATGTTCGGTACGAGTCCTGCTAAGTGACCGGTGCTCAAAACGCGTCTAGAATCTTGGCTGCCTCAACGGTCTTTTGACCCTCCGTGCGGCCCCTCCCCCTGCCCTCCTTTTCCGTGTCTCTCGCTCTAACGTGGAGCGACTTGAGCAGAAAATTGTCGCATGAATCACACAGAGAAGGACTGGCAGCGTTCCGCCCCAATGATGCGCGAAGGAGCGAAATTTAATCTTAATTTAGATTCTACCTCGGCGGCGTGCGAGGAGCTCCTTCAACCCTTCCACTCCCGCCGACACATCACTCCCACGCGCGGCCATGGCGTGTCTGGGTCGGGGAGAAGATCAAAGAGTAGTTCGGGGAAAAAGGGTAAAGAGTGTAGGTTGGTGTCAAGGTCAATGTCTTAGTCGGGGTCAAGGTCAAAGTCTGGGTTGGGGTCAAGGTCACAGACTAGGTCGTGGCCAAGGTGGTCATCACTCGTGTAAAATTTGTCAGAATGTCAGATGCATGTCTAAAACCCTGATCAAAATTCGCGCACGTGTAGAAGCTAAGATTCTGGGAAAAAAAAGGAAAATTGATATTGATGCTCTGAGTTCTACAGGATGTCAGAATGATTTTTCAGTTTTAAGAGGTGCGCGACTTTTGAGTAGGATTTCAGACAGATTTAACGTTCTGACAAAATTTACACGAGTGTCCAATATTTGTTTTCCTCGAATCGCCTAGATCCAAAACTTTAATCATTTAAAAATCGTATTCAATCCATGGTGCGATTCGATTTGACACCGCTGGTGCGGACGGACCATGAAGCCGACCGCCGCCTTCCTGGAAGACGCGCACTCATGGGTGAAAAGCAGCCTTCAGGCGACGGCCGCCAAGTTGACTTAATAGGTTACGACGCTTCGGGGAGCAGGTGCCAGGAACAGGTAAGTTTCCGCTCGTGCCGCGTTCCCCTGTCGCCTGTCGGCCGCGGCGGAGGCGGTGTGACCATCGTTTTTCCCGTATTGCCGCCGGTCGGCAGGCTCAAGACTGACTACGAACAGACGTTCCATCTCCCTCGCTTCGCTCCCCTGCGTAACGACGCACAGTGGGCCAGAGGACCACCGGCGCAGGCGGACAAAACTCTCGACGCGTTGAGCTCCAGAGTCGCTAAATGGGACTCAAACCGCGAGTGTTACCCCACCAATAGATTCCTCGTCCGGAGAGCAATCCATAGGTCGGGTCACACGTATTCTCTTCGGCTCCGATTTAATGACTCTGGAGCTTCAAACCCGTCCAAAATTTTGACCGGCCACCGCCGGTCTTCTGGCCCACTGTGCACTGGCGTGCGACAGAGCTGTTCGGTTCGGAGTGAGCCTCGTCACCGCTCGACGCGCATCGACGGGGGCTTCGCTCCACGCACGTCAAACTTTGCCGGGGGGCTTCAAGCCTCGCCTCCAGCAGCGCAACGGAGCGGCCCTCTGATCTGTTTTTCAGCCGTCTTAGTTGTTTGCGCTCTAATCGGCCTAGGCTCTTCACGGCCCGGCGCGCACGTATGCCGCCAGTGATTTATCATTTTAGACGCGAGCCCCCCTTTCTCTGTCCCGCCTTGCCCCCTTCCTCCCCCCTCTCCCCGCACCCCCCTTCACCGGAGAGAGGGCCCTGCAGCGTCAAGCACACTGCATCGCATCTCGCTAAAGTTTCGTCAGGTGAAGTTACAAATTACCCTGGCGGCCGGGCTGGGCTACCCCTCCTCTCCCCCCCCCCCTTCCCTCTTCCCACTCTGCCGGCCGCAAAGTGGGCCAAAAGACTGTGCAGGCGGCCAAAAGTCTATGACGCGTTTTGTGCTCCAGGTTCGCTAAATGGGACTCGAAGCGAACGTGTGACCCCATCAATGGATTCCTCGTTTGGAGAGCAATCCATTGGTGGGGTCACACGTTCGGTTCGTGTTCCATTCGGCGACACTGGAGCTCAAAACGCGTCTAGACTTTGGGCCGCCTGCGCGGTCTTCTGGCCCACTGTGCGCCGCCCCTCCGCTTCACGCGCCGCCTCCCCAGGGACGCTTTACTTGGGTTTTCTCCGGCAACTCATAGTCCGAGCGCGGCCCCTGTGGGGTGGGCGATGGGCCACTTTGGGGCGCCGGCCGCGCTAGGGAGGGCCTTGACCTTGGCGCGGGGTGCAGGGCCAGGCGCGCACAGTGTGACGGAATCGAAAAAAAAATAAAATAATTTGTCCACCTAGTATTTTTTAATTTTGTGAAGTTTCGGTGAAGAGAAAATAAACAACGGAGGGTTTAGAGGCATAGCCATTGGTAGGTTATACGCTCCAAATTACCGCACTCTAAATGTCTTACGAAGAAATTTTCCATAATACAAAAGGAAATGGCGCAAGCATGATACGAAGGCAGTTTTTATTCATATAATTAAGATTTTGTTTCGTACTTTACAATGAAAACCCGTAAAATATTCGTATTATGAAGATATTTTCCAACGTATTCTGCTTGCGTCAAATTCACTGTAGCGGAGCTTAAATTTAATTGTAAGCCATTTAGAGTGCGTGCAAAGTTTGCGTCAACCCTGAGTGGTGTAGAGCAAGAGTCTTGTGAGACACGCATTGTTTGGTATCAAATCGAACCAGGCAAGATTCGATTGATTCGATTTGATGTAGAGTTTGTTAAGTCCGATATCGAGCTATTATAAATTTTGAACCTTTGGTGGTTCCTATTCAAACAAAGGTGAACAGATAAGGGGAACAAGGCTAGCACGTTTGTCATCCCCCACCTTTAACATGGCCGGGTCACGGTCAAAAAAGGAAAGACCGCTCAAAAACCTGCTCCAGTTTGACAAAATAGATCCGTTTACTGCAATCGCTCCCGAGTTGAAGCGCCACACGTTCCATGGCCAACAACCCACTTTCTGTTAGCCCTTTCCAGTTCGATTTTAAATAACATGCCAGTGTTAAGTTTCCGGAGAAACTATACAGGCGGCCGTAAAACAAGAGCTCGGCGGCGCACAGTGGGCCAGAAGACCGGCGCAGGCGCCCAAAATTCTAGGTGCGTTTTGAGCTCCAGCTTCGCTAAATGGGACTCAAACCAAACGTGACCCCACCAATAAAATGCTCTCCGAACGAGGATTCCATTGGTGGGATCTCACGTTTGGTACAAGTCCTGTTAAGTGCCTCAGCTCGAAGCGCGTCTAGAGTTTTGGCCGCCTGCGCCGGTCTTCCTGTCCACTGTGCTGCAGCGATCTGCCTGCGTGCTGCTGGATAAAGGGGCCGGAAGGGCCGAGCCAATAAAGGGCGTATGGGAAGAGAGAAACCCGCACGAGGCAGAAGAAGGCCATAAATTGGAAATAAACTGGCAGTCAATAAATTGGGCTGCTCCACCGACACAGTTCACCCGCGGGCCGGCCGCGCCGCGCGTCTTGGCGTGGCGTGGCGTAGCGTGGCGTGGCGTGGCGTGGCGTGGCGTGGCGTGGCGTGGCGTGGCGTGGCGTGGCACAGTGGGCCAGACGACCAGTGCAGGCGGACAAAAACTGCAGACGCGCTTCTTTAAATGAGACTCGAATAGAACGTGTCATCCCACCAATGGTTTCCGCGTTCGGAGAGCAATCCATTGGCGGGGGCACACGTTCATTTCGAGTCCCATCTAGCGACTCTTGAGCTCAAAACCCGTCTTGGATTTTGACCGCCTCCACCGGTCATCTGGCCCACTGTGCGCGGCGTGGCGTTCCTCGGTGCGGCCTGCGGGCCAGCGCTGACCAGGACTTGCCGCGGTCGCATTCCGAATGATTGAGTCCCTTGCTTAGAGAGGGCGGAGCAGCGGCGGTGCAGCAGTCACCACACTGTTCGGCCGTTCCATCGCGTAGTGGAGGGCGTAGGGCGTGGCGTAGAAGCGGTGGGGGCGGTCAAAATCCCGGACGCGTTCTGAGCTTCAAGAGTCGCTAAATGGGACTCGAACCGATCGTGTGACCCCACCAATGGATTCCTCGTTTGGAGAGCAAGCCATTGGTAGGGTCACGCGTTCGGTTCGAGTCCTATTTCGTGACTCTAGAGCTCAATACGCGTCTACAGTTTCGGCCGCCTGCCCCCTTCTTGCGGCTCACTGTGCAGCGGGTCCGCAGTGTCCACAGGGGCGGACGTACCGCCGAGGAATCCATTGGTGGGGTCACAATAGTTCGGTCCGAGTCCCATTTAGTGACCACGGAGCTTAAAACGCGTCCGGTATTTTGACCACCTCCACCAGTCTTCTGGCCCACTGAGCGTGGCATGGTGTGGCGCGGCGTTGGCGTGGCGTGGCCTTGGCGTGGCGTGGTGCGGCGTGGCGTGGTGCGGCGTGGCGTGGCCCCGCCCAAACGCCGAACGCCCGCAGTACATCATCCCCGATTGCACCTCTCGAAGCGAGTCTCGATGCCTGGCAGTCTGGCAGCGATACCTCGTTACGTGGCACGATATACGGGGCGTCCGAGCTAAGAAAATGGATTGCCAGGTAGGGATGACAAGGGCGGGGTGAGATGAGAATGGCGGCCTCCGTTGTTCCCGGAAGAAGAAGGGCAAGTGCACTACAGTGGAGTCACTACACGCACGCACTGTTATTGCGGGAACATGAAGCGAGGCATCCGTTGGAATGCTATGTCTAGAGATGAAATGCCCGGGAAGTTTCCAGGATGATGCAAAAAAAAGAAACAGTGCTCTCTGTTTCCCTTTTTTTAAACGTGACTTTGTTTGGAAAAATTAGAATGATTCATCCTGCGAAGAAAGCGAAAAGCCCGACTTTTCTCCTGTAAAGCAGGCTTGAGGGTAAACATCACTCCAAATCGATCGAAAAACTCATTTTAAAAAAAATAAAAAAAATCCTTTTTAAATAAAGTGCTTTCTTTTGGGCGTCGAATGCTAGAAACCGCATCCTGAAAGTTCAAAAATTGTGGCCTTAGGGGCCTGCAAACGTAACTTCTTTACAGGCTAAAAGCGCCATTTCTCGAATTTCAACCACGTTTCTAATGAACTGAAAATTTCTAACTTTGTGTTGTGTTAAAAATTTAGAGCAACCATATTTACATATTGCTTTGACTTAAATCTTATTCGCCCTGGCGGATATGTTGCTTAGTACGTTATGGATATGGATACAACCACCTTTGTATAACGTGTAAAATCATCCACATTTGTTGCTAAATCTATCCGAAATTGTGCTTGCACAAAATTGTTTGTATTAAGGATCTATGCTGTCCGTAAGGAATTCAGAGTGTGATGGATGTGATTTGGCAGGCATGTTCGTCACCTTTGTGGGCCCTGCCATCCTCCACCCGTCACGTTGCGCCTCCGAACCCCTCAAAAAGAGATTCCGATACGCTGCTCGCAAGTAAAACGGAGCCCCTTCTTTCCCACTGTTTTGATCCAGCGAAAAAGGAGCGAGCTACCGAGTGGTGGTCTCACTGATCCGACGACCCGTGCAGTGTGCGTGCGTGCCGCTCAGTGAGCCAGAAGACCGGCGCAGGCGGCTAAAACTCTAGACACGTTTCGAGTTCCAGAGTCGCTGGGATCGAACCGAACGTGTGACCCCCACCGATGGATTCCTCGTTCGGAGAGCAATCCAAAATGGCCGGGGGTCAGACGTTGAGTTCGAGTCCCATTCAGCGACTCACTGGAGCTCAAAACCCGCACGGAAAAAAAGAATTTGTTGTACCAACGAATATGTATGTTGATTTTGGGACAGCAAAGAAAAAGCTGTTAGGTTTACTATGAATTTGTTGTCAAAACGAACACTTTGCTCTCACAACGAAATACATCGTCAGAGGGACTAAATATCATCAAAATAAAAAATATTCAAATGTTTGTACACCTTACGAATTATTTGTTGTGAGGGCAAAGCTTTCGTTCTGGCAACAAATTAACAGTACACCAAACAACTTTTTCTTTGCTATCCCAAAACTAACATACATATTCGTTGGTACAACAAACTCTTTTTTTCCGTGCGTGCGGGATTTTGACCGCCTCCGGGCCACTGCGTGCCGTGAGCGCCTTACGGCGGGCGGGTAGGCATCCCGCACACAGCTGTGTCTTGGCGCGGCGTGCGCACCAGGCGCTCGCTGCCCCCACGGCGCACACAAAGCTGCTCTAAGCTACACACAATGCTGAGGAAAGAAAGAATAGACACCGTTCCAGGTAGGTCGATCTCCACCTCGCAACCTTCTCAGAAGACTACGTAGAACAGGAAGCGAAGCGATTTATAGCGACAACTTTGACCCGCACGGAAAAAACAATGTTCGGTCGGCGGAGTCAGGGTGGTCGGTCGTGGCGCGCAACTTTTGGCCAATGAAGAATTTTTGGTTGTCAGATTTGAAGTTCGACCTACAATTACCACGATCAGGTTTCTTTGTCACCACAGCCGAAAAACTGGTTACCACGGCCGGATTTCATCAACCGACTCATTTTGATCGCTGTGCGGCGACCAACTGAATAATTTTTCTGCACGCGGTCGTTGCACACACGTCATGGTTTGTGCCCGTCCTTCGCTATTTATTCAATAAATACAGGACGGGCCAAAACTCATTCGCTATTATTGTGTTTATTGGCTAAGCAATGATATCGAAGCCACACAGCGTAGAGTGGGGGTCGACTCGTAACAACTTTTTCAATTTGTCTGTTTGCGTGTGTGTCCAGATGTGTCTCCGACGTGGCTGAGATTTTGTAGGCCCATTACCTGTGTCTGTGGCTCGCCTTTAGTGGTTTGTGCGAAAGCTTCGAAACCAAATCGAATCGGTTCAGGTCACGTTCGATTCGAGTCGAAAACGAAACAAATCTGTTAAATCTCCGAGTCAAATTAGTTTTGACGGAGACAGCAAAAAGGTGCTCATTAATATGCCTTTTAAGAAGGCCCAATTTGATTGGTATTCCGAATCAAATCGAATGAGCCATCATTCGATTCAATTTGGAGATTTTCAAACATTCAATTCGATTCGACATTGAGGACGGCCGCTTCGCACACCACTACACTGGTAAAACTAAAGCGTAGTATTACCCTCTGTTTTCAAGCGTAATCAGTTTACGCTTGAAATCAAGCGTAACAGGCTCATCCAGCAAGATTTCCCCTATCTACATGCATGGGGGAATTTCCAGAGTATGCTTCCTTTCAAGCGTAACGTCTTCAAGCGTAACTCTATGCTTGAGTCAAGCATAGAGTTACGCTTTAGTTTTACCAGTGTATTTACCACCCACCAAAATGCAGCAGTCCGTTCCAGTCAGTTCAGTCGTAGCAGACAACGTTTGGCCGTCTGATCGTGTGGCACGCTGGTCTCCCACTCCCACCGGCTGCTGGTCTCCCACTCCCACCGGCTGCTGTTCTCCCACTCCCACCGGCTGCTGTTCTCCCACTCCCACCGGCTGCTGGTCCCCTACTCCCACCGGCTGCTGGGTCTCCCACTCCCACCGGCTGCTGGTCTCCCACTCCCACCGGCTGCTGGTCTCCCACTCCCACCGGCTGCTGGTCTCCCACTCCCACCGGCTGCTTGTCTCCCACTCCCACCGGCTGCTGGTCTCCCACTCCCACCGGCTGCTGCTACCGAAGCCCGGCAGGCAGCTCGACCCGCAATCTCACCCTTTCCATCAAATTCAATTTCAATTAATTAAACGCGGCATAAACGAGTTTTTGGAGCACACGACGCCCCCCGCACCCCTCTCCCCATCCTTCCTGCCCCCCCCCCCCTTTTCCCCTCGGTGGAACCCGATGAGAAACTATGGGGGCTCAAACACGGTAATT